>CM051264.1:27331610-27769110 GCA_027921565.1 Artemia sinica
CTACATATCCCAAATCATAGGTTTCAGTCAACACACACCAACGAAAGACTAAGAAACCTAGCTCAGAAAAGTCAAAAATAGCAAACTACTCATCCCAAACTATTGGTTTCAGACAACATCCACCTACGAAATACTAGAAAACCTTAGCTCAGAAAAGCCTGAAATAGCAAACTACACATCCCAAATCATAATTTTCTGACAACACATACCTATGAAAGGCTAAGAAACCTAGCTCAGAAAAGTCGAAAATAGCAAACTACACATTCCCAATCATATGTTTCAGACATCACACACCTATGAAAGACTAAGAAATCCAACTCAGAAAAGCCCGAAATAGTAATTTACATATCCCAAATCATAAGTTTCAGACAACATTCACCTACGAAATACTAAGAAACCTTAGCTCAGAAAAGTCTGAAATAGCCAACTACTCATCCCAAACTCGAAGTTTCAGAGAACAAACACCTATGAGTGACTAAGAATCCTAGCTCTGAAAAGTCCAAAAAGCAAACTATACTTCCCAAATCATAATTTTCTGAAAGGCCACACCTATGAAAGGCTAAGAAATCTAGCTCAGAAAAGTCAAAAATAGCAAATTAACCATCCCAAATCATAGGTTTCAGTCAACACACGCCTACTAATGGCTAAGAAATCCTGCTCAGAAAAGTCAAAAAATAGCAACCCACACACCCCAAATCATAGGTTTCAGACACCACACACCTACGAAAGACTAAGAAATCCGGTTATGAAAAGTCAGAAATAGCAAATTACATATCCCAAATCATAGGTTTCAGACAACACTCACATATGAACGGCTAAGAAACCTAGCTCAGAAAAGTCAAAAATAGCAAACTAGTCATCCCAAACTATAGGTTTCAGACAACAAACACCTATGAAAGGCTAAGAAATCCAGCTCAGAAAAGTCAAAAGTAGCAATCCATCCATCCCAAATCATAGGTTTCAGACAACACACACCTATGAAAGACTAAGAAATCCAGCTCAGAAAAGTCAAAAATAGCAAACTACATATCCCAAATCATATGTTTCAGTCAACACACACCAACGAAAGACTAAGAAACCTAGCTCAGAAAAGTCAAAAATAGCAAACTACTCATCCCAAACTATTGGTTTCAGACAACATTCACCTACGAAATACTAGAAAACCTTAGCTCAGAAAAGCCTGAAATAGCAAACTACACATCCCAAATCATAATGTTCTGACAACACATAGCTATGAAAGGCTAAGAAATCCAGCTCAGAAAAGACGAAAATAGCAAACTACACATCCCAAATAATAGGTTTCAGACACCACACACCTATGAAAGACTAAGAAATCCAACTCAGAAAAGCCCGAAATAGTAATTTACATATCCCAAATCATAAGTTTCAGACAGCATTCACCTACGAAATACTAAGAAACCTTAGCTCAGAAAAGTCTGAAATAGCCAACTACTCATCCCAAACTCGAAGTTTCAGACAACAAACACCTATGAGTGACTAAGAATCCTAGCTCTGAAAAGTCCAAAAAGCAAACTACACCTCCCAAATCATAATTTTCTGAAAGGACACACATATGATAGGCTAAGAAATCTAGCTCAGAAAAGTCAAAAATAGCAAATTAACCATCCCAAATCATAGGTTTCAGTCAACACACACCTATGAATGGCTAAGAAATCCAGCTCAGAAAAGTCAAAAAATAGCAACCCACACATCCCAAATCATAGGTTTCAGACACCACACACCTACGAAAGACTAAGAAATCCGGTTATGAAAAGTCGGAAATAGCAAATTACATATCCCAAATCATAGGTTTCAGACAACACTCACCTATGAACGGCTAAGAAACCTAGCTCAGAAAAGTCAAAAATAGCAAACTAGTCATCCCAAACTATAGGTTTCAGACAACAAAAACCTATGATAGGCTAAGAAATCCAGCTCAGAAAATTCAAAAGTAGCAATCCACCCATCCCAAATCATAGGTTTCAGACAACACACACCTATGAAAGACTAAGAAATCCAGCTCAGAAAAGTCAAAAATAGCAAACTACATATCCCAAATCATCAGTTTCAGTCAACACACACCAACGAAAGACTAAGAAACCTAGCTCAGAAAAGTCAAAAATAGCAAACTACTCATCCCAAACTATTGGTTTCAGACAACATTCACCTACGAAATACTAGAAAACCTTAGCTCAGAAAAGCCTGAAATAGCAAACTATACATCCCAAATCATAATTTCCTGACAACACATACCTATGAAAGGCTAAGAAATCCAGCTCAGAAAAGTCGAAAATAGCAAACTACACATCCCAAATCATAGGTTTCAGACACCACACACCTATGAAAGACTAAGAAATCCAACTCAGAAAAGTCAAAAATAGCAACCCACACATCCCAAATCATAGGTTTCAGACACCACACACCTACGAAAGACTAAGAAATCCGGTTATGAAAAGTCGGAAATAGCAAATTACATATCCCAAATCATAGGTTTCAGACAACACTCACCTATGAACGGCTAAGAAACCTAGCTCAGAAAAGTCAAAAATAGCAAACTAGTCATCCCAAACTATAGGTTTCAGACAACAAAAACCTATGATAGGCTAAGAAATCCAGCTCAGAAAAGTCAAAAGTAGCAATCCACCCATCCCAAATCATAGGTACCTAACCTAACCTCCCTGCGGCGCATCCCCTGTGGCGCTTTCCTGACCCGCGGTGCATCCCTGCGGCACATCCTGCGGCGCTTTCCGGGCCCACTGCGCATCCCAGCGGCGCTTCTCTGGCCCGGGGGATCTTTGGGGACCGGGGGAGGGCCTTTGGGGCACAGGGAGGGCCTTTGGGGGTCTGGGGGGCACTTGAGGACCGATTGGTCCTTTGGGAGCCCGGTGGACCTTTGGGGGCCGGGGGAGGGTCTTTGGGGCACAGGGAGGGCCTTTGGGGGTCCGGGGGGGGCAGTTGGGGGCCTGGGGGACATTTGGGGACCGGTGGAGGGCCTTTGGAGACCCCGTTGGTCCTTTGGGAGCTCGATGGGCCTTTGGGGGGCCCGGGGTGGGCCTTTGAGGGTCTGGGGGGCCGGTGGGAGCCCTGGGAACCTTTGGGGACCGGGGGGCTCCTTCTGGATTGGGGTATGGGGATTGGAACCCTTTGGATCGGTGTAGGGCGATCGGGGCCCTTTGGGGTTGGGTAGAGGACCTCACGACACTGTTCAAATAGAACTTGTTTACTATAACGACCACACTCAAAACCTCTTCTAAAACCCTTTCTAAAATCATCTTTTAAAACGTCTCTAACGGTTTCGCCGAAATAATTCCATAACCTGTCTAAAACCGTTTCGCCCAAATAATCCCCTAAAAGTAATTTCTGTGTGTTCCTTTTGTTTGGCATCTCTGTGCTTTCACATTTCAAATTTCTAGGAAACCCTTTCCTACGTTAATCTCTTCATCTCATAAATGTTCCTAGCTAAACTATTATGGTTTCGTTAGAATATCAATTTACCTCTCCGACTTAAAGCTCCGTGAAGCCGTATTTAAAAATAGAATTTCTATCTCTTTAGACTCCCGCATAATTCCAAGATAACAAGTGATGTCATTTATGATTCCTGACACTAAAGATCAATGAAGCCCTATTTAAAAATAGAATATTAATTTTTCTCTCTGTCCTAAAGAACGTTTATCCCTCAGACCTAAGATTAAAGAAGCCTTAATGTTTCTTAATTCCCTCTTCGTGAATCAACAATTTCCCCGCCGATTATGTAAATCAAGTTCACAGGTTAGGTTAGCCAAACAATAATGAAGTCATGTTTGTTTCTTAATTCCCCCTTCGTGAATCAATAATTCCCCCATCGATTATGTAAATCACCCCTCATGTCATTACACGTGGCCAAACAACAACAGATCGATTGACCTTGACCCCCATTATACTCGATCGATAATCCTTGAATAAATTATGTCCCGTCAGCATTAAACTAAATTGTAGATGGCAGCAGGGGTGAGCAATGGGGCTGGTACCCCCATCTCTACTCGTAACCATATGATAATTTACAATTTTTGCCTGTCTGTTTTACAATTTTGCTTGTCTGTCTCAGAGACAGACAAGCAGTCACCTACTTTCATAAACAGACACTTCACTTCTGGCGTCTAAAGGTCGACAAAATCAGCTTTCTGTGTATCAAATCTTACCAACTAAAAATGAAGCTATAATGACACTTGGATTTGTAATGATTGGGAATCTATTGGAATTAAAACAAAAGCCAACCACCCAAGGTGATTAGGTGAATCTCCTCAGTTTGAAAATTTTTATTGAGCAAAAAGGAGCCTTCTGAGAGAAATTAAAAGTAAGTAGAAATGTAACATTATATATATATATATATATATATATATATATATATATATATATATATATATATATATATATATATATATATATATATATATATATATATATATATATATATATATATATATATATATTTATATATATATCCAAAAAAAGGATTTTTGAACTTGTAGGTTTCCGGAGTTTTCAATCGTACTATGAAAACGAAAGAAAAGGGGAAAAGAGAAAAAAAAAGAAGAAAAAAAGGAAAAAAGAAAAAAAGATTGTGAAAATCGTATTGATTATCCTCCTATAGTAAAAATCGATGGTTAATGGTGCACGTGCGGTGTAGCCGCACGCGCAAAAATTTTTTTTGGGCATTTAGTAAAAACAGATGCGATCTAGTAATTTTTTCCTCTCCGATTTAGTAAATTCTTCCAGGTCAGGGTGGCAACCCTGATCACCAGTGATATGCTAAAAGCTTGAAACAAAACAGTCCAGAGGTGAATTTTCCGTTTGTTGCTAAGTGTTCTTTTAAGTTTACATAACTGTGTTTTCCAATAAGATAATGGCATGATTGCAATATACCGAGTGTGTAAAGGATAATTCGACTTTTTCCTTTTATGTATTTTTTGCTTTCAGTTACACACTAGTCAAATTTATGGTGGCATACGTGGAGGGATGGTAATATTTGTTTGTTCACTGGGATCTTATTTTGCTTTTGATCTACACTTATGGGTAGGTTGGTTTTGAGTTCAGGCTGAGAACTTATGGCAAATAAGATTATTTTAAAAGACTAATCACTTTTCAAGGAAATATATTTCATGAGGCTTTGTGGCTCAATTTTGTTCAAAGTTGCGTATCTCGTTTCAGTTAACGTATTTCTTTTTTAGTTTGAAATAGCCTTAAATTAGTTGCTTCTAATATACAGCTGAAAAAGGATATTTACATTTAACTTTCAAACTTTTTTGATAAAATTGTTAGTAGTGAGGCCTATATTTTCCTAAAATGAAATAAATGTTTGATCTAGGTTTTGCCTATACCAGGGAATTAAGTTCTTACATCTATGCCCTTCTACACAATTTTGATAGCGAACATTGGTCATAACGGTTTTGCCTATACCAGGGAATTAAGTTCTTACATCTATGCCCTTCTACACAATTTTGATAGCGAACATTGGTCATAACTTAAACATTGGTTATAAAGCTGGAACACAGCTGAGCAAGGACGGGCAAAAGAACTTCATTCCATAAGTTAGGGTTCTACAATTCAGGCATGCCTGGTTTGTTTACTCAAGTCTTAATGAAAAAGGTTAGTTTTTACTTAGGCTTTTTCTGTATTAAACTGTGAAAATAACGCCAAAATCGGATCTTTAACTGTTTCGTGTTTAATAAAGAGTCCCACAGGAGTGAAATATATAGCGTAGGTGGGATATTTATGGTGGAATACAGTTTAGTAAGCACACCCCAGCTAAATGTTACAATGGATATAAGAAATTCCTGAATGTCGACATTCACCGGTGAATGTCCGAAATATTTTTTTTCTCTCTTTGGATTTAGTCTGCGTTGCCAGTCGACTTTTTTCAGTTTAATGCAAGGTTTGATGATGACAGGTTATGTTAGGTTAGATTTGGTTTAGTTAAGATATATTAGGTTAAGTTAGGTTTATAAATCATTTGTGATATTCAAAAACCAAATTTACCCTAATCTAACCTAACCTAGTTTAGCATAACCCAACTCTAACTTTTACCATTATAGCTTCCGTATAACGAAAAAGCTGATTTGCCAAGCAAATTGAATCCAAGTAGAAAAAAAGGAATATCGGACATTCACCGGTGAATGTTGACATTAACCAGATTTTGGGCACTCACGGAAATATATATATATATATATATATATATATATATATATATATATATATATATATATATATATATATATATATATATATATATTATATATATATATATATATATATATATATATATATATATATATATATATATATATATATATATATATATATATATATATATATATGTGTGTGTGTGTTGCGGTGAAAGACCGAAATTGAGACAGTCGACAATCACCAGTGGATGTCCCAAATTCCTTTTTCTCCGCTTGGATTCAATCAGCTGCGTCAGTCTTATGCAAGGTTTGATGCAAGGTTGGGTTAGGATAGGTCAAATTAGGTTATTAATCTCTGAAATGGGTTAAAAAACTAATCAGTCACGGTCAAACCTTGCATAAAACTGAAAAAGCTGACTGGCAAAGCTAACTAAATCCAAGGAGAAAATAAAAGTATTTTCGGACATACACCGGTGAATGTCGACATTGTCTAATCTCGGTCTTTCACAGTAACATATATACACAAGAGGTAACGCTTTACAAAAGAGAACTTGTTAACAAACATAGAGTTCTTACCTTTCAGTGTTGGAGCATTTTAAAAAATATAGTGCCAAAGTTCTCTAAAATCATCGGAAAATTAGATGCATTCAGGTATATGCTTGGGAGCTTTTTTTTTTTTTTTTTTTTTTTTTTTTTTTTTTTTTTTTTTTTTATTATCTCAAATCATATTACAACTACAGTTAAAACATGGGTTAATGCCTATATTTCTTAATTTCTTAATACGCTGTTTACGCTATTTCTTAACATGCTACCCAAAAAGTAGAGAGAATGTGGGGTTTCGCAAAGTGGAGGAACAAACGGCACCGAGGTACATCCCGCCATCATTTACATTCATACTTAGTAGAGTACATGTGGCGGGCGGCAGTAAAGGCAGAAGGTTGAGTTCATTTTAACGCGATTCTTGAGGACATTTCTGCGTTCTGGGAGCATATTTCCAAGTTCCAGTTTTCACAATTTCGCTAATAAAGTATTCTATTTTCATCATATTTTGTTTGTTTTTTCATTAGGTTAAATAGGTTTGGTTAGGTTTGTTTAGGTTATGTATTTAATATATGCTATGCTTTACACCCCCCTAATGTGCAAATATACAGCCCAAGTTTGTTTCTAAAATATTATATTTTCATCATAATTTTGTTTTATTCCATTAGCATTCACCAAACTTCACTTCTCGAGTGTGTCTTATATACTAGGCAAGTACCAGTGATCTAAACCTAATTTACAAATTACCCTCTTACCTCGCGTTTCGTTTGTTAGAGATCTCACATTTTTATCATCAATATCCATTTATATTTGCACTCTGGAATTCTAAGAAGAGACACAAGCAATGAAAATTGATACAAACTGTTTTGATGAAAATGTGACGTAAATCTTTAACGCAAAATCTGGCACTGATTAGTTCTAGCTCCAAAAAATGATTGCCAAATAGTTTTCAGATAGAGAGAGAGAGAGAGAGGTGGATTGAATAGACTTGAGGCAAAAAAACCGAGCAGTTTTTAATATGGGTACTGGTAGTGAATCTCAACATGAGCAATATGTAAAAACAAAATAAAATTATTCACTATGAATGAATCTATTCATTGTGAATAAGGCTGAATGGATTTATATATTCTAAACTGCTTCACGACCCAGATGAAATCTAAAAAAAGTGGAAGCTGAAAGAGAGAAAAAAAAAGGTCTGGTACTACCGATACTAGGAAACGGACCACATAAGGGATTTCTAAATTTTTTCGGTAATTTTAAAACAATAACATTTTTTGGAGATGTAAAAATCACTATATTTTGGGTGGATCCGGCCTGATGGCCCTATATCTTAAATGCAAACATAAATTGGGTAAACAAAATGACCGTTGCTGGTTTAAAAACGTTATAAGATATAAACACGAGACAAATTAGTGGCTTAGATGAAAAATTATAGCATTCTTGTAATTATACTTGTTAGAGCAACATTTTTTATTATATTTTACAACCTGAAAAAGACTGACAACGAATAGAAACATGCCAAAACATTGTTTAAGGATTCAAATTCTAATAACTCATACAACAGTTCAGATTCGAGCTGATATAATTCTGAAAAAAAAATATTAGGAGTTTTTTTTTTTTAAATTCAGCAAGGTGAAATCGAAAATCCAAATCCAAAATAACTAGTCAGTGATACTCTATCCACCAAATCATTGAAAACTGGCAAGTATAATCCTCCGTGTTTTCCCCGTCATAGCTCCAAGTGTACTGTATTGAGTTAATTTATGTAGAAGTGAATTCAGAGAGCAGGCAAAATAAATACATTAAAGCCACCACTTTAAATAAAGTAAAAAGGGTTCATTCAAAAGACTTTCTTAATTTTGAAATTGGTCTCAAAATTCAGCAGAACCAATAACCATATCATTAGCTGTGACCAGGTATAAATCTCCAATTTAGACTTTAGCCTAAGCAGACGAAGGTAAATAAAGCACTTGCAAATAATACACTCTGTAATGAACAAGAATAATCTCGTCTTAAGTTTAATGTAGCTCATTAGTTTTCTTTGAAAAATTTCTTGTACGGAAAAGCTTTTGTATGTTTGTTTTTAATTGACATTATTTTTCGTATTGGTTAATAAGAGATATATTTGTAAAACCTTTGTTTTGGCTTTTTCTCCACAAGAATGACGATTTCGGCTTGTTATTTAAATGTTAGACAACGTTTTACAACAAATTTTGATAATGTTGTAGCTGTAATATCAAACGATAGATGGATGGGTACGTGAAACATAACTTAAATCAATGAATTAAAGATCAGTGCAATGTTTGGGCTTCTATTGGGTACAGTGATTGTCGCAATCGTAGCAGTTGTGGTTGTAGTCGCAGTCACAAGTACTCGCAAGCAGTCGTAGTCCCCAAGTAGTTGCACATGCAGTCGCAAGCAGTCGCAGTCACAACCTGATATATCCCCCTACCCGAGAAAACCCCTTCGAAGAATATAACTTATATAGGCCTAGTCAGTGAGTTATACATATTTTAAGTAGTAGGCTAAATATGTCACTCAGTTATATATTTCTGTATATAACTTATATAGGCCTAGTCAGTGAGTTACACATATTTATAAGTAGTAGGTTAAATATGTCACTGAGTTATATATTTATGTATTTAACTTGTATGCCTAGTCATTGAGTTACACATATTTATAAGCAGTAGGATAAATATGTCACTCAGTTATATATTTCTGTATATAACTTATATAGGCCTAGTCAGTGAGTTACACATATTTATAAGTAGTAGGCTAAATATGTCACTCAGTTATATATTTCTGTATATAACTTAGATAGGCCTAGTCAGTGAGTTACACATATTTATAAGTAGTAGGCTAAATTTGTCACTGAGTTATATATTTCTGTATATAACTTATATAGGCCTAGTCAGTGAGTTACACATATTTTAAGTAGTAGGCTAAATATGTCACTGAGTTATATATTTCTGTATATAACTTATATGCCTAGTCAGTCAGTTACACATATTTATAAGTAGTAGGCTAAATATGTCACTCAGTTATATATTTCTGTATATAACATATATAGGCCTAGTCTGTGAGTTACACATATTTATAAGTAGTAGGTTTAATGTGTCACTGAGTTATATATTTCTGTATATAACTAATATAGGCCTAGTCAGTGAGTTATGTATATTTATAAGTAGTAGGTTAAATATGTCACTGAGTTATTGCCTTTGCAAAACAAAAGTGATCCGTTTATCTGGCCTCCCCCAGGCCATTCAGCATGTCCCCAGGTGGCGATAGGGGAACACTCTACAGATATGTAGGGTACCTCCATAGGAGGCATGGACCAAGGGGGGACCTTGTCCCTGGGGGTCCATAATAGAATCTGGGGCACCCTTGCCCGGGGTCATAAATACAGGCGGAGGAGGAAGAAGGCCCCTCAAATGTACACTCAAAAGGGCCCACTTGTTTATCCACAAGTTCCATGAGTTGCAAACCTTCTCCCAGCAATGGGTTAAATTGCATGGTGATGCAGAACACCATCGCGGGAGGATCCTCTATAGGAGGACAACTGTGGCAGGGCGTAAGATCCAGATCTATGGACAACGGCCTCTGCAAAGGGCTGCCTCGACCTTTTCGGGGTACCTGCAAGACTGGGGACCTTGCGGTCAACTCTATTCCCACTTGAGGAGTGGCGCCCCTCGAGGAAATTATAGCCTAGTAAACGACACAGCATTCGCACGGGATTCTGACTAATGGACAATTCTTCTGGGATTGGTATGTTTTGATGGGCGTCTTTGGGCTGAAAAACCTCTTCCTAGCTAATTTATCTATTACGGGTTGCCTCCCCATAGTAGCATAATATTTGTAGGCATGAATATATAATGAGTCGGAGGTAATAGGCTTGAGATTGTCTGTGCAGGATTTCGACTCTTGTTGATAGAAGAGCATCGCCAAGCGCTGAAAACCATGTTGTGACCAAGATGGGCCCAGGATTGCACAAAGCCTCCATTCATGGAGGTCCCAGGGACTTCTTGCTGTCCGGTTCTAAGCCGGCTTAAGCACTTCGGTGTAGACTTGAGAAGATATGTGATCCCCGTCCTGCACTGGTATCCGGGATCATTGCTTTTCCTGAGGCGAAAAAAATTTCAATGATTTAAAGAACATGAAAATTGGAACTTGGAATGTTACGACATTAAAAAATGACTATCGTATCGACATTTTGACTGACGAATTCAGACGATTCGAACTGGATCTATTAGGAGTTTCAGAAACTCATATCCCAGGGGTAGGAAGCATGAAATTAGGTGATATAGAATTTGTTTACTCAGGCAGGAAGGATGGGTTACATAGACAGGGAGTAGGGCTCATGATGAATAAGGAAGCTGCTAAGTCTTGTTTAGGCTGGGAAGGTATTAATAATAGAATACTAATTGCTCATTTTATGACTAGAAAGTTCAAGGTATCAGTTATAGTAGTATACGCCCCTGTAGAACCGACTGATGGAGATACTAGTGACTCAGATGAATTTTACTTACAGTTACAGGAGCAAATAGACAAGGTCCCAGGTAGAAATATGATGTTATTGCTGGGAGATTTTAACGCCCAGGTTGGTAGAAATATGGATAGATGGTATCCCAGCTTAGGTAAATTTGGTGTAGGAAAAGAAAACAGTAATGGATACAGACTTTTGCAATTTTGTAGGTATAACAATCTAGTTATAACCAATACGGTGTTTGGTCATAAAATGGCTCATAAGCTAACATGGTATTCACGTGATGGTAAGACAGCAAACCTTATTGATTATGTTATAGTAAATCGAAGACTGGCAGGATCAATACAAGATACTAGGGTATATAGGAGTGCTGTTATTGATGTTAAAAGTAAAGATCACCATCTAGTAGTGTCAAGGGTTAATTTAAAGCTGAAATATCGGAAGGGTAATTACCTCCCGGGAAGTTATGATGTTAGTAGACTCCAGGATGAGAATTTGAGAGAAAACTTTCCAGGAACAGTTGAATACTAAACTTGAGAGCTTAAAATTTGATAATGTGGAAGATGGTTGGAATAATTTTAGAAAAATAATTTGTGAAGTTGCTGAAGGTGTATTAGGGAAGAAAGCTAGAACTGCAGCTAAGAATATTAGTGAAAAAGCTTTAAGTTTAATAGAAAGGAGAAAGGACTTGTACAAGAATTATCTGAGTGATAGATCACATGAAAACAAAAGAAATGTAAAGAAAGTGGAGAAAGCATTGAAATATGAACTAAGGAGGTGTGAAGTGGAGGCCATGGATAAAATTGCCGAGGATTTAGAAGATGCAGCTAGACGGCATAATAGTAAAATATTGTACTGGCACGTTAACAAATTGAGAGGTAGTAGTCAATCAGGACTTGTCCCAGTTAAAGATAGGAATGGGGTGGCAATTAGCGATAAGACAAAAGCTAAAGCGAGATGGGCCGAACATTTTGAGAATTTGCTTAACCGAGATAGAGTTGCAGGAAAAAATATAGAGGAAAATGAAAAAGTTTGTGATACCTTGGATGTGAAGGAAGATTTGTTTTGTGAGGAGGAATTAGAAACAGTACTAAAAGGATTAAAGAATAATAAGGCTCCAGGTGCTGATAGGGTAGTAAATGAGTTTCTTAAATATGGTGGCTCTGAGGTTAGAAATAAGTTATTGGAGATTATGAATATGATTTTTGAAAAAGGGGAAGTACCTAATGATTTTAGGAAAACCTTAATTAAGCCACTTTATAAGAAAGGTGATAAAAGTGAGTGTGGTAATTATCGAGGCATTAGTCTGGTCTCTGTAGGTAGCAAATTGCTTAGTAATATGATACTTTTTAGACTGAGAGATGCCGTAGACAAAGTTTTAAGAGAAGAGCAGTGCGGTTTTAGAAAAGGTAGAGGATGTGTTGACCAAATTTTCACTCTTAGGTTAATAATTGAGAAGTGCCTAAGTTTTCAAACACCTTTGGTCCTTAGTTTTATAGATTATGAGCAAGCGTTCGATTCTGTTGATAGAGGAGCTTTAGTAAAGGTTTTATCCTTGTATGGTATACCAGACAAATACATTAAAGTGATTAGTGCTATGTACGAGAATAACACTGCTGCGGTTAAGGTAGGAAATGAGGTTAGCAGCTGGTTTTGTATTAAATCAGGAGTTAAGCAGGGTTGTGTTCTATCCCCCTTTATATGGATTATTTTGATGGACTTTGTTTTAAGGAGCACAGGAAAGGCAATGGGAGACCACGGAATCAAATGGGGAGGAAAAAGTCTCCTGGACTTGGATTATGCTGATGATTTAAGCATCCTAGATGAAAGTGTGAGCAAAATGAATGAAGTTTTAGAGGTTTTGCGAGTTCAGGGTGCTAGTATTGGTTTGAAAATTAATGTTAGGAAGACCAAGTCACTAAGGCTAGGAATAAGTGAAGATGAAAAGGTGACGTTGGGTAATGAAAAGATTGATCAGGTGGGCAGTTTCACTTACCTTGGTAGTATTATTAGTAAAGATGGTGGGAGCAGTGAAGATGTTAAAAATAGAATAGCCAAGGCTCAGGGTGTTCTTTCACAGTTAAAAAAAGTCTGGAAGAATAGGAAGATAAGTCTGCAAACCAAGATTAGAATCTTAGAAGCTACAGTGATGACAGTGGTCAAATATGGCTCTGAAGCATGGACGCTCCGAAAAGCGGATGAAGATTTGCTAGATGTTTTCCAGAGAAATTGCTTAAGGATTGTTCTGGGTACCCGGCTGACTGACCGTATTTCAAACAATAGGCTATACGAAAAATGTGGTTCAATACCACTTTCTAGGTCTATAATGAAAGAAAGGTTGAGGTGGTTAGGGCATGTTGTTCGGATGAAGGATGACAGATTGCCGAAGATTGTTCTTTTCGGCCAACCATCTAGGGCTAAACGGAAAGCAGGTCGTCCCCGTCTGGGTTGGGAGGACGTCATAAAGAAAGATTTAAAGGAAATGGGAACTTCGTGGGCGGGTGTAAAAAGGGAGGCTTTGAATAGATTGGGGTGGAGGAGGAGCGTGCGTAGCTGTGTTGGCCTCAGGCGGCTTGGTGCTGCGATGAGTTGTTAGTAGTAGTAGTAGTAATCATTGGAGGACTAGAAAACATTCTATATTATTGAATTCTAAGGCGTCTCCAGAATCATTGTAGTAAATGGTTTGGATAACGCAAATTCCCTTTTTGGGAGCCAGCAGACTATTGGACAAAGTCCATTACGTAAACTGCATGCCAGCTATTTAAGTATTCCGTAATTTGTTAAGGCTATTTCCGGGAAAAGTACAAATCATTCAGTAAAAATCAGATATCTTAATCATAATTATGGGAATCATACATTATCTTAGACCCAGATCCTGCAGAAATTCATAAACGGCTCACAGTTCAAATTCAGGCTTCTTCTTAACAAAATCAAAGGGTCTGTTAACCACTACCGTCAAAGCGTCAAAAGCTTTCGAGCACTGTAAAGAGCACTCTTGCTGGGTGACATTAATTGCTGGTCAAACAAAAATAGTCGGTAAAAATGACCAGCAATCAGGGGAAATCTCTTGTCCCCCCTCCTTAATTCTTCGGCTAGTGCATCCTTGCTCAAAATAAGCCTGTCACTAGCATAAAGCCCACTGGTTTGATACTTTCCGTGCCTTCTTATCTCCTAGACTCATGACAATTCTATTGTCCATAGCAGCATCACGTTCATCAACCACCAGGGCTTCTTTTGCTTCTTTGTGTGTAATATCTCCTGTTTTTTAAGTAAAACTGCCTTAAGATTTTTCTAGTGACGTAGGTAATAAAAACTACACCTTTTCAACCGCTTCCAGGAAACTGGCCATGTTTTTTTCCTTTATTTAATTTTTTCTTCTTAGAGTTCTAGCTATTATTTTTTTGACCTGGGGGTAACCCTATTAGCAGGAAACTAAAGTATCTTTTAAATCTGTATAAAGGCTAATTTGAAAGCTAATTCTTACAATTATATGCTTAGATTAAGTTTTTCATGACAACACCATCATAAGGTGGAAAGTGATCCCAGGAATGGGACTGTTTGCACCGTTTCATAACAGCAAAAGTGGAAAAATATGAAATCTTAAAATCAAAAATGAGGAAACTGAATTTCCTTGAAAAAATGAAAAAAAAATATTAATTTCTTCGGTTCAAACTAAAAAATAAAAATTAGTTTGAGAAAAATAACTAATCTAAAGCTCTTATGGTTTCTGACAATTTTAAGACGTCTATGAAGACATAATTTATTTAGTACATGCGGTTTTCATAATTATATGCTGAGTTTTCCTGTTGCTGAGGTTGCCTTCTTGGATTGAGTGTTGGCATTTGGTTAGATTCTTGAAATATGCAGTCTTTGATGTGTCAAGATGTAAAAACTAGGCATGAGAATCTAGAAATTCTAAAAGATTGAGGTTTTTGAAAGTGTGAAGGGGCTGTCAAGATATAAAAATTGGTACCATCGAATTGTTAGAAATGTAAAAGCATGACAATTGATAAGATTCTTGAAATTTGAATTCTCAAGCTAAAAATCCAGTCCATGAATTGTGGAATTAAAAAAAAGTAGATTCTTCAAAGTGTGAAGTGTTTATGATGTCGAAATATGAAAAATAATAATATAAAAAGTGTGAAAATGTGAAATATTTTAAGAATCTTGAAAACTGAAAGCTTCCAACTGTCAAAATTATGAAAATTAGTTTTCTATTTTTTATGTTTTGAAAAAATTTAGATCGTAGATGCATAAGGGCATTGAGATTCCATGATGAGTACCGGAAGTGCCAAAATATTTAATTTGTCAAAATCCTTCAAATTTGAAAGTTCTAAACTGTTAAATTATAAAAATTCAGTCTAAGAATCTTGAAACTTTAAAAAGAATTGAGATTCTGGAAAGTTTGATGCATTGCGTTGTCAAATATACAAATTATCGGTCTTAGAAGTGTGAAAAAGTGATATTTCCTAAAATTTCCGTATTATGGGGGCTTTGAGGTGTTACACTGTGAAAATTAAGTCTAAGACTTGTGAAATTTTGAAAAAAGCTGAAATTCATGTTACTGGAAGGGTTTAAGCTGTAAAATCATGAGAACTATTCCTAAGAATTGTGGAAATGCGTAAAAGATTGAGATCCTTGAAAGTGCGAAGGCATTGTTATCCCTGGTTACAAATATTGAAAGTTTTTGAAGTGCGAAAATTTGAAATTTGCCAAGGTTCCTGAGATATAATAATAATAATAATAACAATAATATATTGAAAACCCATCGTG
Organism: Artemia sinica; assembly: GCA_027921565.1. NCBI lineage: Eukaryota > Metazoa > Arthropoda > Branchiopoda > Anostraca > Artemiidae > Artemia > Artemia sinica. The sequence goes on from CM051264.1 coordinate 27,347,568, forward strand.
TACAATAAATGTACAATGACAGAGTATACAAAAATGCGAAAAGAGGAAACAAAAAGAAAACATCCTAAAAAAATAACAACAAAAGCAACAACTTCTTAAATAGTATACAAAATAGTACGAAAAGAGGAAACATAAAGATAAAATACTCAAAAATTGCAACAGAAACAACAACTTCTTCGAAAATAGCAGCAAGGACAACAACTTCTGAAAGAAAGAGAGAAAAAAAAAAATAAAACTAGAGGGAAAATTAAACAAACAAACTTGCCCACTGGTGCTTTAGAATTGCTGGTTTTTGTTTTTTGCCTACTAATAAGTGTCTCAACAGCTAGATTTGGGTCCGCTAGGTTGAAGCGCCGAATCAGAAAACCATTTTTTGTCCAAGGTGGCAATTTTAGTAGGTACTTGGCAAAACGGAAAAATAAAGAGCAGATTTTAGACTTTTCACGGTTTGCCAATAATTTCCAGAAAGGGGTCACATATAATATATGTGGCAGAGCAGTAGCGTTGTAAATACTTGCCAGTAGTGGACGGTTAAATCTCACAGTGGATGTAACGATCAAAGCATAGGAGTTGGAAATCCGCCGTTCAAGATGTGAGATCAGGAGGGAGCGGGTATGCTGTAATGAAGTACCTATTGGCAGCCCCAGATATTCTATTTTATCAACTGGTTTTACTGAGCAATCACCTAGTGTGACCTTAGTAGGAGGGTCATTCTTTCAATTGTAAAGCAAGACTTCCGACTTTTGGGAGTTAAATCTCAGACCGACTTTCTCGTAATTGGACTGCAGGCATGAGAATATTTCTGAAAGGCGGTTAAGCGTCCGGCTGAGATTCAGCGTGTCATCAGCATAGCATACTAGGGAGATGTCAATGGAACTGAGAATGCATGATGAAGGACAGCTGTCATGAGGCTCAATAATGTAGTTGTCGAAGAAATTGGGGGATAAAACTGCCCCCCTGACGGGCACCTTTACAGACTGGTATCAAAGCTGACCGTGGGGCTGGCGGAAGGCCTTTATCGGGAGGGAGCTTGAATCACACGCGAAGGTGAGAGTAAAAATCACGGAAAGCCCGAATGATATTTGAGTTCACTCCTCTTTTAGCTGAGTTTAGCAACATAAGCGCATGAATCACTGAATCAAACGCTCTCTGCAGATCTAAGCCACCGATCGCTAGGCTTTCTCCTGATTTGTGTGCATCCAGGAGTGCATATGCAACGACATGGAGCGCTTCAGCACAACCAATACCGCATTGGAAACCGAACTGTCTGGGAGGACTGCAACACAGTTTCTCAAACTCATCTACGAATAAAAGTTCAAATAACTTGCAAACAGAAGTAGCAATCGTGATTGGACGGAAAGAGGAGCATTGCATGGTAGTTTTCCCTTTTTTAGGAACTGCCGTAAGATCTCCAATTGAGAAAGTGGTTGGGACAATACCCTGAATGAGGATAATCTGCATCAGGAGAGTTAAGTGACTAATGAGAGCGGGCCCACCACTTTTTAGATGGAGTGCGCTGATCTCATCAATCCCAAAAGATTGTTTAGGTTTTAGGCGAGAGATGGACCTGCATACAGCTCCCTCTGTTACAACATAATCACCCTGAGGACAACTATCTAAGAAGTCGTCCTACTCAGCTTCGTATCTTTCGTTGAGGGCTGGGTCAGGAGGCAAAAATTATGACCCATAGTATGCGTACCATTCAGAATCAGGGATAGCAGATGCGGACAAAGACTCATCTCTTTTAGAGGACAGAAATCACCAAAGGAGAGAAGGATTAATTTTGGCCCTTGTAGATTCGATATCAATCATCCTTTTTCTGCGAGCTTTTAGCTCCTTCACGAATTTTCTTTTTGTGAGCAGGCGGATTGAATTGACTACCCCCGAACAGGGTCGTCCACAAGAAATCCAAAGTTGAAGCGAAAATTTAGACTTAGAATTAGTATCCACTAAATCTGGATTTTCAGACCAGCCAGGAAGGGTAGGATGACGGGGTCTACTTAGAGGGACGGCAGCTTTTTCAGCACAGCGAAGGGCATGGCCAATTTCTGCGTAATAAATATCGACTGATAGTTTTGTTTCCTCCTTTGAAAGAGCAGTTAATCTAGAGAGAAGATGGAAAGGGACACGGATCTTACTAAGGACTCTGGCGGCTTCTTCATGAAATAAAACAGGGTTAATTTTACGCCAATCACGGTAAGACCTAGGAGGTGTTTTCGAAGTTGTACGCGTTTGTGTATCTGAGCTGTGGCAAGGAATCTCGGCTGAGAACTCTATTGGTAAGTGATCAGATAGCTCAAAATCAAGCACAACCTTGACAGGCGAAATCCTGAGATTTGCGGACGCAACGACGTGATCGAGATCTGATGTAGACATTGAGGTGTGTACGTGCGTCAAATTTAAATCTTTGCACTTGAGATCAAACTGGTCTCCAAAAATACTAAGTAACAACATATAACGTAAAGACCTAGATAAGCTTTGAAAGCTTTGAGCTATTGAATTCTGAAAATTAGGTCTAAGAATTTTGGAATTTGGAAGGAGTTGAGATTCTTCAAAATATGAAGGCTTCATATTGTCAAAAAATTAAAATGAAAAGTCTTACAAGTTTGAATATGTGAAAACTATCATGGTTCTTGGGATTTGAAGGCCTTAAGTTTTCAAACGGTCAAAATTGAGACTGAGGATTGAGGAAATTTGACAAAAGTTGAGATTCACTCGTGTGTGCCTTAAAATTTTAAGTCTTAGAAGTGCAAAAATTTAAAAGCTGTCAAATTGTAAAAATTAAAAGTAAGAACTGTGGAATCTTGAAAAAGGCACAAATTCCGTGAAGTGTGAGGGTATTGTGTTGTTAAAACATAAAAGTAAAAGTTGTTAGAAGGGTGAAATTGTGAAAATTGTTGAGATTCTTCAAACTTGAAGGCATTGGGCTGACCTTTGTGAAAATTATGCCTATGAATTGTGACAATTTTTTAAAAAGTTTGGATTCCTGACGGTTTGAAGACACCGTGTTGCCAAAACATACACATTATATAAGTGTTGAAAGTGTGGAAATGTGAAACTTCTTAAAATTCTCAAAGTATCAAGGATTTAAGTTATTGAAATGTGAAATTGTCGAATTTTGAAAAAAAATGAGATTTTTGAAATTGAGTTGTCAAATTATGAGAATTTTGGGAATTCGGAAAGGAATGATATTCTTGAAAGAGTGAAGGCATTGAGCAGCCAGAATAAAAAAAAAAATACAAGTCCTAGAAGTGTGAAAATATAAAATTCGTTAAGATTCATTGAATTCGATTATTTAGAGTTGTCAAAAGGTGAAAATTAGATCTATGAGTTGTGAAATCTTGAAAAAAATTATATTCTGTAATGTGTGAAGAAATTTGAGGTGTCAAACTATGAGAATTCAATCTAAGAGTTACAAAATCTTGTAAAAAAACCTACAATTCTTGAAATTTAATGTGTTAAATTGTAAGTATTGGGTCTAAGAATTGAGGAAGTTTGAAAAAAAGACGGGATTCCGCCAAATCTGAAGCATTATGTTGTCAAAATATAAATATTAAAGGTTTTAGATCTATGAAAATATGACAATTGTAAAGGTTAAAACTGTTAAATTGAAGTCTAAAAATTGCGAAACTCTGAAAAAAGTTGTGATAGTAATAAGTGTAAAGTTATTGTTTAGTAAATATATAAGAATTATAAGTGCTAAAAGTGTGGGACTTCTTAAAATTCTAAAAATGTGACGGCGTTCTGTTGCCAAACTGCAAAAATTAGACTTGAGGAATTTTGAAAAAAAATTATGTTCTTGAAATTCGAAGGCTTTGAATGGTCAAATGATGAAGATTAATTCTAAAAAATTTGGTAATTTGGAAAAGATTAAGATTTTAGAAGTGTGAAAGTGTGAATTGTGCTGTTTGAACATAAAAATCATAATTCTTGGGAAGTGTAAAACTGTGAAATTTTGTTACAATTCTTGCAATTTGATAGGTTTTAGTTGTCAAACAGTAAAGATTAAGTGTAAGGACTTTAAATTATAAAAAGAATATCAAAAGTGGTAATGTTTTTTTGTTATCCGAACACAAAAATTGCAATCCTTACAAGAATGAAAATCCGAAAATTGTTATGATTCTTAAAATTTGAAGCCTTTGAGTTGTCAAATTGTGAAAAATAAGTCTCAGATTTATGTCCAAGAAACAAAAATGAAAAAAAGTATACTTTTGTGTTGGAAAACTTACAATAGTAATAGCATGAATTTTCTTGAATTGTATATTTTCGAATAGAGTTTTACTATGCTATGGTACATAATTTAAACTTTGCTATTTAAAACTACGCTGTACTTTTTTCCAACAATTACTATATTACTGTCATTAAAGAAAGGTATTCGTTGACTCATGTTATTTACAGTGAAGTATTCTTGAAAGTAAAGCCTGATCTTATAATATATAAAATTTGAATAATCTTACGTTTTGTAGAACCACTGTCTTTCAAAGTCATGCTTTTTTCCTGGTATGTTTCCTGTGACTGCTAAAACAATCAATATTAAACTGGAACTTCAAGGGCGAAGATACAAAGATCTGATGAGATAAGATGATAGACAATGATCCATTTGCTGTCTTTATGGTAAGCAAATATTGTATTTTATCACGTCAGATTAAAAAAAAAATTCTTAGGAAAACTAGACGTGTTGTGTGTTGCGAAAACAAGACAAAATTTTTAATGAAAAAAGGAATGAGCGTCCTCGTAAGGTGCACAAGTCCATTTTTTCCCTTTCTATAGCTAAAAATCATCGTGTGCGACAAAAACAACTCAGCCAATGAAGAAAAGAAAAAGAGGATCAACTTTTACATATTTTGGCAGTAACTTTCAACGGTAAAACAAAAGTTGACTTTCCAGCACCCGGGTCACTTTTCTTTTCTTTTAATCTGAAGCCCGTGCAGCAGCTTACCGAATTCGATGCTGCTAAAAAATTAAAGGTATATGAAATTGCGAATGCCAATTGCTAATCTTGATACTCAAGAAAATCAATAAAATACATTAGTTAGCATGATAGTGCATCCATATAAAAGAGTACTGGTAGACTTGCAGCTTCTTAAAACTATTTTACTAGGAGTAAATAAGTAATTAATATAGGTTGAAGAAAACTAAAAACAAATCTTAGTTTCTGTACTACCACCATGACCTTCCCCCCAAGAGCCAAAAATATAAAGTCATAAGATTTAAAATTACATATTTTGCATGCAAAGTATCTATGGTTGTTATAACCGAGAAAAAAACAGTAAAATTTTCCCTTGGATACAAATTGAAAATTTTTTGGAGCTGAGAAATGATTTAATTAACACAAAATCTAAGGAACACAGAGGGTTTCTTATATTGAGAGAAGTAATATCATGACTTCTTTTGTGTATCTAATTTTGTACGATAGTGAAATCATCAAGCTATTATCTCAACTTCAGAAACCTTTAAGTCCTGCCATTGGCTAAAGCTTACCGCATTTTTTTTTTTACCATAAGGAGTTGCAGCCTAAGCACTGGAAACCTGATTTTAGTAAAAATTGTTCTGACATCTGTCAGACAGTCTATAGAGCAAAATGAATAAACAAAAACATAGCAAAGCCAAAGCGACACTATGAAAGTAAACGGGAAAACTTGGCCTTGAACAACAAAAAATAAGACAAAAGAAACTTGAAGAATAAAACAAAACCTAGAGTCAAAGACGAGAGTGGATTGCAAAATTTTAGTCGATACCACTGTATCTTCAATTGGCCCTTACAAGATGATCATCTAATATTCTCCGTTCATATATCAGTTTTGTTTCAAGTTATGGGACTAAAACAGTGCTTATGAAACAGTTCTGTTAATTGAATTTTATGTATTTGGTATCATGATGAGATTGTACTGAAGGACTTATTCATAAAATGCAACACGCATTGAACTAAAATTTAAATTTAGACTACCATAGAAATTGATAATTTGAAGACACTTTCTTTGTTTCATTTTTGTCTAAGGATGTCTAAGAATTTTGTCTAAGGAACTCCGCCTGTAGATATACAGCCAGTCCCAAGCCTGGATAAAGGAGGAGGGTTGGGCGGTAGACCAGCAGCCTGCCCCCGAAAAAAAGAAGCCTTGCTACAGGAACGTTCAGAGAGAGCCACATGATACCAAATATGCAACCTGATGACGACCATTGACCGCCCCCGGACCCCTTGATGACGACTTCAGACCGCCCCCGGACTCGGTTCTGAAAAGCAAATTGCCAAATAAAACTTGGTTTCTGGAACGTAAGGACCATGGCTCAGCCCTCGAAGACAGAACAGGTCCTCGAAGAAATGGAAAGTTATGGCTTAGACATTCTGGCTCTGTCGGAGGTCCGTTGGACTGGTGCAGGAAATCAGAACCTCAAAAAAGGATTCACAATCCTGCACGGTGACACCGACAAAAAGAAAGAGGCAGGCGCTGCCATAATGCTTCTCAAAATCAGCGTCTTGAGCGCTCATGAAATGGACTCCTATAAATGAGAGGATCATCGTAGCACGTTTCGCAAGTAGCCAGGCAAAACTAACAGTAGTCGCATGCTATGCGCCAACTAATGATGCAGACGAAACCTCAAAAGACGACTTCTACAACACCCTGCAAGCCGTTGCCAAAGATTTCGCCCCGTCACGATCTCGTCTGTTTTGTTGGTGACTTCAATGCCAAAGTGGGGAGCGACAAGTCATACTGTCCTGAGGTTCTTGGGAGCCAAGGCCTCGGCAAAGTAAACGAGAACGGGACACTGTTAGTTGATTTTGCGATAACGAACGACCTTATCATAGGAGAAACCTTTTTCCAACACAAAATCATCCATAAGTATTCATGGAACTCCCCAGACGGAAGAACACATAACCAGATTGACCATATCTTGATCAAGAAAAAGTGGAAATGGAGCCTCCAACATTTAAGAGCCTATAGAGGAGCGGACGTTGCTACAGACCTTGATGATTGCAAAGCTAGCTCTCAAGTTGAAAGCCACGCAGAAAACCCAAACCAAAGAAAGTCCTGCCTACGACTCCGATAAACTCTCCAACACCAAAGTGCGACACGAGTTTATTATGCAGCTAATAAACAGGTTTGAGAGCCTGGCCCTAGACCTGGACAACGTTGCTAGCGTGGAGACAACCTGGGTCACCCTAAAGGAAGCCTATAGCCAGGTAGCCAAAGAAACAATTGGGCACAAAAAGCGACCTAAAGACGAGTGGCTATCTTACCAGACGTGGACCCTTATTGAAGAACGTCGAAAACTAAAACATCGTTTGTTAGATGGTGGGGACAACAGTGACATAGTACTGAAAAATCAACTATATCGTGACCAAGACAAGCTAGTGAAAAAGAGTGCAAGAGGGGATAAACGGAATTTTTTATAAAAAAAGGCAGCTATGGCGGAAGAAGCAGCCAAACGTGATGATTCTCGAGCCGTCTACAGGACTACTAATGAAATCATCGGGAAACGTCGTAACCTTAATGGACCAGTGAAAGACGTAAATGAGAAGACAGTCACAGCCCCCGATGAAATCTATGAAATTTGGGCCTTGCACTTCAAGAAAGTTCTCAACAGACCCAGCCTCCCCGTCACAGCTGGTATTCCCACAACACCTTTCCTAGAGCTTTAAATCAATACCGCAGAACCATCGACCGAGGAATTGACACAAGCCACTCGCAAATTAAAAAATGGCAGAGCGCCAGGAAACGATCGCATATCAGCAGAAATGATCGAAACCTGGTTAGGTGCCTGCATAACTGTGTGGACTGCACTCTTTTCCTGCTTTTTGAAATCAGAGAAAGTCCCCAAAAAATGGGGGAAAAGCACACTGATTAAACTTTTTAAGAATGGAGACGCATCAAAGTGCAATAACTGGAGGGGCATTAGTCTGCTTTCAATCCCTGGGAAACTTTTCTCGCAGATAATTCTCAGCCGTATTCAAGCAGCCCTAGATAAACACTTACAAGATGAACAATATGGCTTCCGTCCATCTCGCTCCTGCTCCGACCTTATATACGTCCTGCGCATGATGATCGAGGGATGCAACGAATGGAGGCAAAAGATGTACCTTGTCTTTGTGGATTTCGAAAAAGCCTTCGACTCAATACATCGAGAGTCGCTTTGGAAAATCCTCTATTATTACGGCATCCCTGAGAAACTTGTATCCTTGGTAATTGCTCTGTATGAAAATACCGAGTGTTGCGTGCGGACCAATGAAGGAAGTACAAGTTATTTTCATATTATGTCCGGTGTCAAACAGGGGTATGTCCTCTCTCCCCTTCTTTTTGTCCTTGTAATCGATTATGTGCTTTGAGATTGCGCGGGGTTTGGTATTCAATCTATGTCGTGCCAGCCCCTGGTAACAGATGATGGCGGTATGACGCCAACGAAGATGGCTGTACTTGGGGCATGTTATCCGTATGACGGAGGATAGACTTCCTAGAATCATACTGGAATGGCAGCCGCAGGGATCCCGTAGAAGAGGACGACCGAAAAATACACTTCGTCACACATACCAGCGGGACCTCAAACACATCAATACGACGGTCCAGCCCCAGTGGGAAGATATATGGGCAGCAGCACATATGAGGGATGATTGGCGGCTCTTTCTGGATGCCCTGGGTGCCTCTGGTGGCACAAGAGGAACTAAGGTCTAAGGTAAGGTCTAAGGATGGCTACAAATAACGTTGATATTCTGATTACGCAAAATTGGCAAACAATGACCAAATCTCCATTAACCTCTTTGTAAAGAAAGAAAACAAATCGGAGAAAAAAAAGTCTTACCTCTCTGGCTCAGGGGTCTTATGACCATGTATGAAAGATTATTTTAAGTTTTTCCTCTTTCCTAGCAAAAAGTTGTTGCCAGCAATTCTCTACCAACATTCATGTTTCAGTGAATCTAAAGAAAGCTTCAAATGTCAGTATTGCTTGTGGGTCAAACACCTTTTCTAATGAGATTATATTACTCCTGGAAGCTAAGGGTTATTCTTCGATGCAAAAACATCTCCTCGACCAATCCACCCATCCACTTTTCACATCTTTTATTGTGCCTGGTATTCAATATGGCTATTCTCTTTCGGTTGGCGCCACAGAGACCCTTGTTGCACATCCCTAGCTAATTTAAAATCGAGAAATAACGGGGAGTTAGAAATATTTTAGATCAAAAGAGGATCCAAGAACTAGAGAAACAACTTTAGTTTTATCCGCAAGATTAACAATCTGCTGACTGAATCTACGCAATTCCTGATTTATTGCAACAACAACCTATATCGTGACATTGTGCAAAAATAAGCTTGTGACGCTCGTGCAAAAATAAGTTAAGTTCTGATTCGATGCAGAATGAGCCAAGCCTTGATTCGGTATCAAGACAAGTTAAGTTCTGAAAAACAAGCAAAGTACAATCTGTACAATTTCGGGTTCCCTGTGAAAAAAACAAATTAAGTCCTGATTAGAAGTGAAAAACAAATAGAGTCCTGTTTTGGTGCAAATGCAAGTTAAGTCCTGAACTAGCGTAAATCGAGTCAAGTCCTGCCTTAGTGTAGAAAAAAGCCAAGGAGAGGCTGCAGAATGATTTGGAGCAAAAATAATCTAAATCCTGACTCGATATAAGACGATGTTTAATCATGAATTGGTGCAAGTCTTGATGCAGTGCCAGGGCTGGATAGTGTTCCGGCATTTCTTCTCGATAGAGAAGATGAAAATAAAAAGAAAAAAGTTGAGCAAAAACAGCGTGGGGGAAGGAAAATTCTGTAGACCGATATTTTAAAGGTCACAAACTGAACTGTTTGATTCCTTTTGCATTCGTGAAATCTAAAAGAAGAAGTCAAAGGAAAAGGAAAAAAATTGAAGAATGTTCAAGTTGTTTAGTGGCATATTATCTCAAGCAAAGTCCTCCCAAGCCCCTTAGTTTTTTCGTCAGTGTGCACCTTTGTTGTTCAGTCATTGAAAGTATACAAAGTATAAAAAGGTCATTCTTTATTCAATACTAAAGTACATAATTTACGGGTGATAAATCATTTTTTATTAGAATTCAATGGCACTATAATGGTTGGATCGATGATAGAATTGCTTCTTCTTTTAATAACCAAAGGCTTGCTTGTTCCAAACAAAGAGTAAGTAACACAGCAAATAATGTAGATTGTGCCGGTTACGTAGAATACCACCAACCATTCCTCTTTTGTTCCCTAAAAAATAAAATACAATAACAGTCCCAAGTACAAACCTTATAACGGTTTGATTGATGCAGAACTATAAAGTAAGTGGGGTTAATGGCTCAAATTTAAATACGTAAAGTCGTCTATACAGCCCTGGCTTAACTGCGATGAATCTACTTTAAGATACAGCCATTCATAAGCTTTAAGTAGATACTGCTGTACTAAGCAAGAAAGCTTAGTACAGGGAAATTACAGAAAAATTACAGAAAAATTTAAAGGCATGAATATGGCCTTTAAATTGTGGTAACTGTTTTCGGATCACCTTCTATTTTTCTTTCCCCTATAATGCATCGTATGTGTAAATATATGTGCTTGGCATGTATATCTCTGTACATGTAGTACGCCCTAAATTAAGAGTTATATTACTCAATTTTTTTTGGTACATTTGACGTATTTACATTCTTTTTTATTTAAGGCGGCATGAGAAGAAACTTGAAACTAACAGAAATTATTCTGTATATGGCAACTACTCCTTCTTAAACTCCCCAACCTCTTTACGTTAAAGTTTGACTTTGTCTCAGTTCTATAAGAAAGGCTGCTCCACCCCAAGAGCCGTTGAATTAGAGTCAGACATATTATTAAATCACAATAAAACTGCAATAAACACACATAGATATTTCCTCTCACTCAAATATCAAATGGCATTCCTTTGAAATTTCTACTGTGACGTTTAAGACTCTTGCCTTCGTATTATCATTGTTCTTTCCTTTGACATCCATCAGTTTGACAATCACTCATTTCCATAATCAGTGAACTGATTTGAAACAATTTCCAGAGCAAAATAACCTTTTTTGGAATAACTGTATTAACATTATTACACTCTGTCCAGTCCTTAGAACACTCAATGTTTCTGTGTTATCAGGAACTACAGAAAATGTCTTAATAATCACTCATCGAAGACATTAGGCAGTTTTTTTTTTTGTAAAAAAAGTTTCAAAAACATGCATAGCTAATTATTCACGTAATCACATTCATTCTAAAATGACCTAATAATTATGCAATACACTGTTATTTTTAACTAAACAAACATCGTTGAACTTAAAAAGATATATCTCTCACCTCCATTAATGCCTCACTATTTTTGTCAGTATTTTTGTACTTTTCAGTATAATACGGTATAAGTTATCACTCCTGATTGAATGTCAAAAAGTGATATTTTATATTTGGAAATTTATTTAAAAAGGTGTTATTTTCCGGTTATAATGAAGTGAGGTACCCTCTATGTTAGGTATGCAATACCGTGAATGCCATGATAACGATAGGAAAAACAGTGGTTCTGGTGCCAAGTGACATTTTATGGTTGAAAATAATCAAAAATAAATAAAACACCTTTGTCAGGGAGAACAAGAAATGCACAAGTTTTCACAATGTTCAGAAGAGTTGGGATAATTCCGCTTTGAACCTGTGATACCTTTGAACTTCGAGCCTAGCTATTCAGAAATGCACTAAAGGACTTTCACGCAAAAAAAAGCAAACGTTGTGGTATCTCTACCGGCTTTACCTTTTTCTTTCCATTTTTTTCATATATCTTCCGTATCACTAAAGTATATATAGTGTTTGCATAATTCTGGTTAAAACTTCATAATAGAAACTACCCTTATTTAAATGGGTCGTAGGACCAATCGTTTAAGGCGATCAGCCCGGAAATGAAGAGAAATGCCATCCCGGGGTGAACATCAACCGGGAATGAAGACAAATCATGTTATAAATGTTTGTGCATCCTTTTCATCATCAAAAGTATAAGCCACCTTGAATTGCTTGTAATTCAACATCTTTGTGTGATATAATATCAGAAATACTTGTAATTCAAAATATTCACTTTGATACAACATCAAATCTTACTACTTATTTTTCTCTCATTAATTTAGCACAAATATTAAACGTTTAACATTATTATCTTATACTCTACTAAAATATACTTTAATTCCCGGTGCATCTTCTTCAGACTTGCTAATATTACTCCGATCTTTTGGTTAAAACGAATTAATAAAATCTACTAAACTTAAGTAGCATTTCTAATCGACACCTCTTCTAAACAATATATAGAATTGTCTAATATATAGAATTAATAAATAATTTTAAACTTTTAGCTAAATCCCAAGCTGCTTTGCTATATTAGGGCAGACTGAACCTTTATAACGGCAAACAACAATTATTGAATATGTAAGGAGGCCTTATTTTTGTGTAAATTTAGTAACTCAATTTCAGTAAAAGTTGGAATCCCCTTTGCTCCAATAGATCAGAAGTAAACCGACTATTTCAAATTACCTTAAATTTGAAAATACCTTCTCTCTGTATACCTAGTCGTTAATCTTGAAAATACATTTCTTTGTTTAAGTATCGAACGACATTTTGAACCCATAACAAATAGTTGAAGACCCAATCTAGACGAATTTTGTATAAAACAGAGTGGAATGTCCTAAAGTGTTACGACTTTTCAAGCTTTAGAATCAAGGCCCCAAAATACTGAAAAAAATTACCTTTTAACAGAAAGGTTGCAGATTGGCTAAAACTTAAAGAAGGGACGACACAAAAAACTAGTCTCGAGCGAATGACAGTCAAAAACGGAAACAACGCTAAGCAAATAAAAGACAGAGATTAAAAAAAAATTAAGGGTAGTCTTGTCTTCGGAACTAGGAAATGAGTTAGTGAACTTATCTTTAACTAGCCTAAGAGCTAAGAATTGCCACTCTAAATTTCCTTTGAATGTAATACTTAGATAAAGTTGTGAAACTGTGAAACATTTCTGTTGCCTGGTCCAACCCAAAAGGTCCTATTTCTGTATTAAATTAAGTTAACAATTAAATATTTTGAGCCTTTTAATCCCTAACTTTAGTTAGAGCAATATTCCCCCCCCCCCATGAAAACTTGCCAGTTGATTTATTAAAAGTTTGAACCTTACGGATGGTTCGAGGTAGCCCTTGGATCTTTTCTGATTAATTAAGAGATACATGATCTAATTAAAATTCATTAGAGGAAAGTAGGAGAAGGTGGAGATCACCTTTGTAAATAACTCAAGATTTTTGTTAGAATTTATTCCATATTGGTGGTTGGTCTCATAGTTTCGCATGTATGTTTCCTTTTTATTAAGGCTGGGTAGGTATAAATAAAGGATAAACTTTATTAAAGAAAAAAATAATCTTAAGACTAATTTAATTTAAGAACTCCAAGGATTTTTTTCTCCAAAAAACACAAAATTTGTGGAATAAGCTTCGAATAAGCTACGGTTTAGGATGAAAAACCCACAAAAAGGTGTGAGAAAGCTGTCATAACCTGACTAAATTGTAAAAATAGCAAAGCTTTACTATGACTTTTGGGTAATGGTAAAAGTAACGAAGCATTAATTTTCTTTGTGTAAGAAAAACAAACCAAACTTTGTGAAATCAGATTTGAATAAAAATACCCTTGATTCAACAAGGTCCATAAAATGCAAATAAACCGGACCGCTTCAAATCAGAGGTCAATGGCTAGAATATTATGTGACAAAAATCACATGACAAGATATAGAACAAAAACAGGGTTTTTGAATAGGGAAAGCGGAAACCAACGTTTTGAACAAAAAATTATTATTAGCCTCTAGAGTTTAGAAAAAAATGACATTGCTATGATTAATCAAGCTATTTGCTATACACGGGGAGAAATCCACAGATTTGCAACGAGCTTAGACATTTCTAAAATCAGAGATTTAGACTATCTAGAAACACTTCTAAAAGAAGCCTTTTTACATGAAAAACCAGCCGCACAAAAACTGCAAGAGCTCCTATCCGAGAAACAAAGGCCATCAGAGTTGGTACATCAATTTTACTCCAGAATTAGTAGAAAGGCTCTAGAGTATGCAAAAAATTCTCCTGGTATAAGGGCAGATGACATAACTATTAGTATTTTTAAAAGTGGTATGCTCCCTTCAATTGGAAGGAAAGTTCACGAACAAACTAAAACGACGGACGACAAAGATGAATTATTATCGCTGGCAAAGAGATTTGAATCGATTGACTTAATGTATAGGGACTCCTCAGACATGTCTTTGGGAGCAACGGTGGTTGACTCAGGAGACAAGACTTCCCCTGGAGAACAAAGAGATAACTCCAGAGTAGAATTTCAAAACGTAGGATATTATAAAAATAACCCAAGGAAATCTTTGAACTGTGGAAAGAAAGATATGTCAAGACCAACTAGGGATAATTATTCCAGGTATGTATTTAGGAAAATAAAAAATGCTCGCATAAAATACTGGACTTGAGGGGGTCCACATACACAATCGGAATGTGAAAAACCACCAGTTTGTATCCGCTGTGGTGAAACAGGACACAAAGCAAAATATTGTTTAGCTCCAGCACCTATAAACCAACCCCAAGAAAATTTTTAGGGCAATTTTTGCCGAAAATACTGTGGCCTCCGAGCGATGGTTAGGGAACCACCGGAAGGCACAGGCCCAGATTCCGAAGTTTTGTAGTAGGTTAACTGTTAGGAATAGGCCTAGTGTGACTAGGAGTCACGGACATGTCATGACAGGGAGTCATGTACTTCAGAGGGAGGTTGAGAAGACACTTCTCAAGGATGCAAAAATGGGTTGCGTCCACCTCTTAAGGATTTAAGAAAGGGTTGCGTCTACCTCTTAAGGAAGCAAAAAAAGGTTTGCATCCATAGGGATACGAAAAAGGGTTGTATACCAACGCACAAAGGCTGCATATGCATATACTAGAATCATTAATGACGGATAACACAAAACGAAACAAACGGAGTCTATTACCACTTTTGGGACAAACAATAGGGCGGGTCACAGGACTAGCAACGGAAGAATATGTAGAAACAATTCTTCATCAAGTAAATTATTTAACAAAAAAAAATGAAAAGTTAATACACGTATCGGACCGATCTATATCATTAGTGAGTGACCTCGACAGAGAATTAAGAATGGATAGAAACAAAAGTTTAGAAATTTTGGAAAGGACTTCCAAGTGAATTATCGAATATATATCTAGAGAGATTAATGAGATAAATTTTCTAAAATTACAGATAAACAAGGAAGTGACAAAAAGTTGAATCCAAAAAAAGTTCATAAAGAAAATAAAAACTGTAATCCTTTCTATTCGTCAGGCAGAGATGTTAAAGATAAACGTGATGTATAGGGGACAAATTACAAAAGAAATGGCACCTTCAAATATATCTATAACTAGCCTAAAAGGGAACCTCTCCTTAGCTGGGATAAAGAATGACTGAGACAATGAATTTGAAGATTTAATCTCTATATATTTCCAGAACAACTCCAAGACGCAGATTGGCATAGCTGAACTGAGGAAAATGCACATTTCCTTAAGAGAAGATAAAGGAAAGAAAATAGTTAACTATTGGACATTTATTTTCAATACTTTTAATCGATGTATCTCTTTATTAGGACTAGTTTTTATAGGAATAATATTCAAAGCATTAAGAAAACTATGGTTAGACTATAGGAAACAAAAGTCTCAAGGCTTTCACGTAACTGTGGAACAAGAAGAAATTGAATTAAATTGATTCTTAGCAAAGTTATGGTTTCATAAGAAAACAGTAACTGTACTAAGAATTTAAGTGTGAGAGGTTGTGAGAAAGCTGTCATAACCTGACTAAATTGTAAAAATAGCAAAGCTTTACTATGACTTTTGGGTAATGGTGAAAGTAACGAAACATTAATTTTCTTTGTGTAAGAAAAGCAAACCAAACTTTGAGAAATCAGATTTGAATAAAAATACCCTTGATTCAACAAGGTCGATAAAATGCAAATAAACCGGACCGCTTCAAATCAGAGGTCAATGGCTAAAATATAATGCGACAAAAATCACATGACAAGATATAGAACAAAAACAGGGTTTTTGAATATGGAAAGCGGAAACCAACATTTTAAACAAAGAATTATTATTAGCCTTGTTACAAAAAGAGAAATTGCTACAAAACTGGTCTTTCGCCAATGGGAGACAGGAATGACAAAATAAGACAAAGCTTAAAATAATTGTTCGGGGACAGAAATGGGGTAGTCTTTTTTTGGAACTAACAACGAGTAAGTGTTTTTCTTTGTAATTAAGATAGGCTACCACTGTCTGTCTGAATTCTCCTTTGAAGATACAATTAAGATGAGAAGTAAGCCTCTAAAAGATTTGGATATAAATTTAATACGTATATAGGAGACAAGAATAAAAACTAGTGCTGAAATCAAAGCACGATATTTGATTATAATTTAGTGATTCGGGATATATTGGATTAGAAAGACTTTGGGGCCCTAGGTGAAATACAGCAATTTCTAAGGATTGGAATAGAAATAGGATTAGTTCGTCTTTGAAACTTGAACGTAGGAATAACCTAAGGTTTAAGTACAATGTAAACTCCTTGACCTTAAAGAATAAATTAAAGAGCCGTTTTTGCCTCTTTCTTCCAGCATAGTGACCTTTGGAATTTACCTAGCGTTTATTAAAATCTTATATATAAGAAGATTGGAGCGATAGGACCATACAATATTCCCCCCTAGCGAATTCTCTGACGTTATACGAAAGAGGGACTCAGTTTCCTCTTTTAGCCACTTTTGCATTTCAACCCGTGCTAATATTTTATAGAGGCGGCCCTGATGTTTATACAGAATGATTAGGGAATAAAGGAGGAATTAAATTGCTAAATTAAGATTTCCATTAGACAACAAACCTAGAAGTGGTTGAGAAATATTATAATTAGAGTTAGAATAATTTCATTTTATTTCTTTTATAACAAATATCAGTTGTCACTGAATTCTGAGTACCGATCTTACCAACACGCCTCAGTAATAACACGCTACCAAATTTTAGCCCTGATAGTAGGGGCAACCTTACAAAGGAGTAAAAGCTATAAGATCTTTCGTGCCTCCTCTTTTCCAGCCTAGTGTCTCTTGGAACTTAAGCTTAGTGTTTATAATAGATCTCACACCCAGAAATTGGAATTCCCTGGACTTCAGTTTTGCGTACCCCCTACTTGGATCCTTCTAAAATTATACGGAAGTCTGAATCCAAGAGGAGAACCCTATATTTTACTTAACCTTTACCTGCCTAATCCTTTCCTGGCTGTAGATACAAATGGTGGTCTTGATGTTATATAGCGAGACTAAGGAAAAATGAGTACCATTGGACAGGCAGACATTTTAAGATCTTTCCAGTTGAGGGAAATTCAATCCAAGATCTTTCCTATTGAAGTTTAAGATTTGCCCGAGATCCAAGGAACACTGATTTCTTCTACAAGAAATAATTGTTAAATACCTTTTTTTTTTAGTTACTGAGAAATTTGTAATCAATTCATGTGGTTGTTCCGGGTTTTGCCCACTTTCAAAACCCTTTGATTTACCTTCTTGAAGTACCTTAACTAATCAAATGAGTCAAATTAACTCGTAATTTTGGCTCTTCCATTTCTAACAAAGTAGCAGGGTTCACCTAATTTGATACTTTAGACCTAAAGACAATAGACCCAACACAATAGACCCAAGCCTTAACTAATTAGCCAAGTGTAATTTATTCAGTTAGAACTTCAGTAGCCCTAAACCTAAGATAATCCTTTTTTCGGTGAACGGCACGTGGACAATACACACTGTACACACTATATAAGACTATTCAACTCTGAAGAGATCAATTGGAAGGTTTATAATAATTAGAACTACAACTTTTCTCCTCTTTTATTAAATTTACTAATAAAGTTTAGTTGTCAACGAATTTTGAGTACCGATTCGAACTAAATCGCCTCAGTTTATCACGCTACCAATCAATTAATTGATTGTTCCTTTAAGAACTCTGAGTAGAAAGGCTTATAAATAGAATTTAAAACGTTCAGAAAGAACGTTTAGAGGGATAAGTTTACCCAGAGCCTGCTTAAAGCAACAATCAAACTAAGTTTCTAGTCCTAAGGATAGGGCAATCTTACAACTTTTGCCAGCAGTACTCAAGTTCGTTACAACTTTCGTTTAAGAGGGGGAGGATTAATAAAATTTATAAATTTTGGTCAAATTTAGTCCTCTTTCCCTCCTAAGAATGTTTGTGTTCAGTTGTCTGGCGGTTGTTTTCTGGTTTAGGAGGGACAGAAAATTTTGAAACAGTGTTCATTTGAGTAACAAATTTAATAGCTTGACTTGAAAAGAAATTTAGACAGCTTTTACCATCCTAGAGCTTTTCCTCCCTTTTCCTTTCTCTTTGTAACAAGTTTCAATGTCCGTATCGTCTGTAGCTTGCTTAAATCTTTTTTAATACTAGTGCCTTAGGTTAATCATTTTTAAGAGTGAGTGATCATAATACTAGCCTTGACTTTGACTTACTTACTTGACTTAAAGCTCTTGCTCGGCAGCGTCGCCAGCATAGAGGGGACCAGACGTCAGCACCGTTAGTCGCCTCCAGAGTGGCCTTTTTTGGGCGAGGGTAGGAGCTACGCTTGGGTCAATGCCCCACGCTGGGAGTCGATCACGGATGATATCCGCCCATCTTATAGGTGGTCTACCTCTGGGACATTTCCAGCCGTTTGCAGGTTGATCGAAATCAAATATAAGTCGGTGTTTCAGTTGGTAGGTGAAGTAAATGACCGTACCAACGCAGTGAGCGGGACTCAAGCTGTTCGGAAAGGGGTAGTGATTTGAAGGACCGGAGGATATCCAAGTTCCGTACCCTGCCGAGCCACCTAACGCGTTCAATTTTGTGGAGGTGTTTTGTCTGGACAGCATCTACCTTCATCATTTGCGACTTTGTCAAAGGCCAAATCTCTGACGAGTATAACACGACACTTGCTACCGAGGCAGAGCAGGCAAGAGCTTTTGTGAGACGGCTGATCTAGATTTTGTGGAATATTGTTCTCAATAGGTGGCCGAAAACGGCATTCGCCTTTGCCACCCTTGCTGATATCTCTGCATCTAGATTTCCGTTTGAGCAAACCATTGAACCAAAGTAGGTGAACTGCTTGACTATCTCAACATCTTGGCCACATACTTTTATAGTTGTCAGGGGGCTGCATGGTGTCTTGTCCACAGGTAATATTTTGGTCTTGGTCCAGTTTACGTTTAAACCAAGTTCTCCTGCAGCAGATACTAGCGTTTCCAGGGCAGTTTTGATGTCAGTGAGATTTTTGCATACCAATGCAACATCGTCAGTTAAGTCGACATCTGACAGAACTCTTCCAGCAAAATTGATGCCAAACGGATTCGCCAGCAGTGTTTTGTCAAGAACATGGTCCATGACACAGTTGAAGATTTCAGGAGCAGCAGCGCAGCCTTGCCGAACACGATTTCTAATTTGAAAATGTGATGAGAGCTGGCCATTTACAATGACAGCACTTTCGGTCTTATTGTATAGTTCTTTGAACAGATTGACAATTTTCTTAGGTACACCAACAGATTGAAGGATCAACCATATTGACTGTCTGTCGGCAGGGTCGAAAAGCAGATCGAAAAGCGACGAAGGCATTCCTTTTATATTTTAGAGTTTTCTCTATCAGCTGTCTAATTGTATGGATTTTCTCAGTGGTGGACTTGCCCGGCATTAATCCAGCTTGCTTGTGGCGACGATGGGGATGGAGGTACTTTGTTGCCCGCTTCGGGAGCAGCTTGGCGAAGGGTTTGCCGGGTACAGAGAGCAGAGTTATTCCACGATAGTTATTACATACTGCTTTACTTCCTTTCCTCTTGTAGACTGGCACAAATAAGCCTGTCTTCCAGTCTGATGGTATTATTTCAGAGCACCAAATAGCATTAAACAGCACTTGCAGCCAGATGGTCATGGATGGATCGCCATTTTTAAGGAGTTCTGATGTCAGGCCACAAACTCCCGGCGCTTTGTTGTTCTTCAGCTTTCGCGCTGCTGCTTTAATTTCTTCTGCTGTAAATTCAGTACCACCGGGGGCAGGTGTAGTATTCTCAGCCACAGCAGTAATCTGGTCGTCAATTTGGTCAGGTGGGTCTGAGTTTAGTAGCTTCTCGAAGTGGTGTTCCCACTGGCGAAGGCACTGTGATTTGTCTTAAATATTTTCGCCACTGGCGTTACGGAGGTACGATGTAGTTTAAGTGTATTGACCTGAGAGCTCACGGAGGATCTTATGTGTGGTTCCGATGTCCTTTTATTTGGCGGCCTCTTGGAGTTCATGTGCTTTTTGGTCAATAAAGGTCTTACGGTCTTTGTGCAGCATGATGTTACACTCTTTATTTAATTGCCTATACGCTGTCATGTCCCCACGAAGGTGGGCTTCCCGTCTGCGATCAATAATGGCGAGGGACTCGTTGCTGATCCAGTCTTTTTTCTTGCGCTGCTTCTTTCCAGAAAATCTAGTTGCAGCTGCAAGAGAATTCTCTTTGAAGACCATCCTCACACCTTCACTATCATCGCATTGCGTAAGAACTTCAAATATGTTGGATATTTCGACCTGATACTGCTTAGCCAAAGCGGGGTCTTGCTGGATACGGTAGGTATCAATTTTCTGAGGTTTCTGGCTGGCTTTTGTAACTTTTAGGAGAAGCCGGATTTTTGCTGCAACAAGACGATGGTTGGTGTTCCTAAGTTCGGCGCCTCGGTAGGTGCGACAATTCTGCACAGACGACAGCCATCGCCGGCGTACTTTGATGTAGTCGAGCATTTTCTTCGTAGATCCATCATTGCTATACCAGGTGTACTTGGCTATATGGGGTCTCTGAAATCATGTGTTTCTAATGGTAAGATTGTGGGCAAGACAGCAGTTCAGCATTCTCTCTCCGTTGTCGTTTAGGCTATCTACTGTTACGGGTCCAACAGCAAAGTCCCACAGGCCAAACTCATTTGAAATACTAGCATTCATGTCTCCTAGAAGGACGAGGTAGTCATGGGGAGGTACTGACGAAAGATCAGAACTTAAAAGGGTATGGAAATCATCCTTATCTTTTTCCTGGGCTTCATTTGTGGGGCATAACAGGTGATGATGGTTATTTATCCATGTTTACCATGGGGCCTTGCTCTCAGGAGCCTGGGTGTTACTGGTGCGAATGACAGGAGGGCCTTGCGTGCGGCACTGTTCAGCACTAGACCGACGCCTCCTCGTTTCTGGTGACCACCAGACCAAAGCAGTGTGCGCTCTTCACCAATGTGCTCCTCACCATCACCAAATAGATGTGTTTCAGTGATTCCAGCAATTGTAACTTTATATTTCTTTAATTCTCTGAACAAACCCGGTTCAAAGCTTCTATTAAGAAGCTTTGAACCGGGTTGGTTCAGTGTCAGAACTTTCCAGGTGGCCACATTGATGCCACCTTGGTCAACGATATTCAGAGCATTGAGGGTTAACGATATTCAGAGCCTTGAGGGTTAACGATATTCAGAGCCTTAAACGATACACTAGCATTGAGGGTTAATTTAATCGAGATATTGAGCTAATTCTTACGCCATTTGCAAACTAACTCATTTTAGTAATTTAGAACAATTTAAAGGCTCCAAAAATTTCCTACACTAACAGTTTATTAAGATAGAACCATCATGAGTTCAAATGAAAACAAAATCAAAGAGTTAGAAATCGCGTTACAAAAAGCTCAAGAAGAAAAAATAAGAGTAGAAGAGAGTTCACAATCTAGAATAAATGCCCTAGAAGAGCAATATAGAGACAGCCCTATCACAAGTAGGCTTCAAAATCTATTCGTAGAACAAGCACCTCCCATCTACTAACATACTAACAGTAACGTTACTAATATACCCAAATGAGATTCACTCATGGATTACAACCCTTAAGCAAATACAAAGGAGTTTAGAAAAGATTGATAATGCCATGATTAATCAGGCTATTTGCTAAATACAGGGAGGAATTCAAAGATTCACAGCAAGTTTAGATGTTTCTAAAATCAGAGACCTATACCATTTAGAAAGACTTCTGAAAGAAGCCTTTTTACATGAAAAACCAGCTGCGCAAAAACTACAAGAACTGTTATCCGAGAAACAAAGACCATCTGAGTTAGTACACCAATTTTACTCCCGAATTAGGGGAAAGGTACTAGATAATGCAAAAAATTCTCCCGGTGTAAAGGCAGACGTCATAACTATTAGTATTTTTAAAAGTGGTATGCTCCCTTCAATTGGAAGGAGAGTACTATAACAAACTAAACTAACAGATGACAAGGACGAATTATTAGCGCTGGCAAAGAGATTCAAAGCAATTGATTTAATGTACAGGGACTTCTTAGACATGTCTTTGGGAGCAGCGGTGGTTGATTCATGAGACAAGACTTTTCCTGGAGAAGAAAGAGCTAAATCCAGATTACAACTTAAAAAACAAGAGAAACTATAATCACAAACAAAAGAAATGTTTTAACTGTGGACAGTCCGGCCATTTTAGAATAGATATGTCAAGACCAACTGGAGATAATTATTCCAGGAATAATTTTAGGGAAAGAAAAACGCTCGCATAAAATGCTGGATTTGTGGGGGGTCCACATAGACAATCAGAATGTGGAAAACCTCCATCGTGTGTCCACTGTGGTGAAACAGGACACAAAGCAAAATATTGCTTAGCTCCAGCACCTAAAAATGAACACAAAGAAAAGTTTTAGGGCAATTCTTGCTGAAAGTACTGTGGCCACTGGGCAACGGCTGGGGAACCACCGGAAGGCACAGGCCCAGATTCCGTAGTTTCTAGATAAAGGTTAACCGTTAGGAATAGATCTAGCTTCACTGGGAGTCACGGACATGTCATGACAGGGTGTTATGCACTTCATAGGGAAGTTGATAGGGCCCCTCTTAATGATGCAAAAAAGGGTTGTGTTCACCACTTAGGGAAGCAAAGAAAAGGTTTGCGTCCATAGGGATGCAAAAAAGGGTTGGATTCCGGCACGCAAAGGTTGCATATGCATATGCTCACAGAGTATTCATGATCATGAACCTGGATTGAAGTCTCCCAGGCTAAAACTTGAGACAAAGGAAGCAAGCACATTACTAAAATTGCCTCTAAAAATATGAATAGCAGGATACCCAAAAATTTCCAAGATTTGACATTTTGGGTAGAGCTTAGAACCAGAAATCTCGAATTTGGGAAATAAAGGAAATCCCTTTCTTAAGAAAAGGTTGTGAGGTCTTTATTTGGTTCCCGTGAACACAATGGATGATTCTAACAAGAAAAGGGACGTCAATTTAAGATCATTATACCAAAAAACTAGTTAATGGAGTTATCCATTTCCTGCATACGAGTCTTTTTTGTTGGGACCCAGATGGGAGCTGTCAAAACCTTAAATAATTTAAGACAATGTGGTGTCTTTGAAAATATGTACTGCCAGGTTGAAGAGGCAGTAAAAAATTATGATCTCTATTAGAGAGGAGATAAAGTTAGTGATAGTTACCCCGCTCTTGGCGATAATATTTTCCCTATTTGAAAATTTCATATTCGGTCAATTGATACCAAAGGAAGTTGCAACTTAGCGCCAATGGTGATCAATGCGCATTGGTAAAAATATAGTAGTAGCACCATCTAAGGAACACTGATGAGAGTAAAACGCATTGCCCATAGGATTTAGAATATTGTTGAGATTAAAACCCACAACCCATAGGAAAATATCCGTCAAATATCGGACACGGATTAGGAAAATTATACAAACATACTCCTTGTAATGTAGCAATACACCAACTTAAACTGGTAATAATTTGTGATTTTTCTGTCTCCGACGAAAGAGATGAATTCAGAATGTTCGAAAGGTTCAAATTTTCATAACTCGTATTTTTTCAAATAGAGAACGGGTACGTATTTTTTCCTTGCAGAATATATTTTTTATTTGCCTTTAGTTTTTTAAGTCTTCCATTGTTACAGAGCCTTATGGCACCTTTAAATACTCTTTCAAACATTCACTTATAATTTGAAAAAAAACGCCTGTAATATCCTCATCAAAGTACAGTCATAACTATCAATAAAAGGCAAGAGTTATGACTGAACCGTCATTTTAAATGATTTAACGCAACGTTTGAATTACAGAAGCGTAAAACTGAAACTCCTGAAGCATAGTTTGAAAAGCTTACATTAAGACCAAGTGGTCCTCAAGTATTTTTTAATTTTACTAGTCCTTAGCAGCTTTTGCCAAATTCAACATAAAGCACTGAAACCACCAAGCTTCCATCTCTTCTAATTTAAAAAAAAATATCTGCCTTAAAACTTCACTTTGAATGGTGAATCACCAAAATTATGAATAAAGGTGGAAATAGCCCAAATAAGAAAAATAAAATTGAGCTGCTCGTAAAGGTCAATTAATATATCTTCTTTTTATTGAAGCTATACTCAATTTTAGCTGTAAACTAATCGCAGATTCGATTGGTGTCTGCTTGGCAACAGAGGGGCAGGGTTTTGATTTCATATGCCGCGAAAATGACAGGGAAAAAAACCTTAAATATCCACCTAAACTCATAAGGATTCTGGGTGAAAACTTCACATAAGTTCTACTACATTAGGAAGACAAAATTGAATATTTACTTTATATTTACTTTCAGAATAGGCGTAGTTCAACCATTGCCTGGATGAAGTGAGGCAAATACGAGTTTCCTTGCAAGAAGGAAAAAGGGAAACATGTAACAACATATTGGACATTGACTTTCAATATTTGTACACTCTTTACATCTATAATAGGATTCCTTTCAGTAGGACTGATATTAAAAAAAAGGAAAATTATGGATAGATTACGGAGACCAAAAGTCTCAGGGGCCGTATATAAAAGTTACAATGATTTTTAGTAAATTTGTGTTTCTTTTCCTTTATCCCTTTTAAAACAAAAATTATACTAAGATTTTAAGTTCGGGAGATTGGAAGGAAGGCTTATTTTCGTGTAAAATTAGTAAATCAATTTCAGTAAAAGTTATATTTCAAATTACCTTAAATTTGACAATACCTTCTCTTTGTATACCTAGTCGTAATTCTTGAAAAGACATTTCTTTGTTTAAGTATCGAACGAAATTTTGAACCCATAATAAACAACTGAAGACCCAATTTAGACCAGTTTTGTATAAAACAGAGTGGAATGTCGTAAAGTGTTACGACATTTCAAGCTTTAGAATCAAGGCCCCAAAATACTGGAACAAACTACCTTTTAACAGAGAAGTTGGGGATTGGCTAAAATTTAAAAAAGGGACGACACAAAAAAACTAGTCTCAAGCGAATGACAGTCAAAAATGGAAACAACGCTAAGAAAATAAAAGACAGGGATTAACAAAAATTAAGGGTAGTCTTGTCTCTGGAACTAGGAAATGAGTAAGTGAACTTCTCTTTAACTAGCATAATAGCTACCACTTGCCTGTCTAATTTATTTTGAATGTGATACTTGGATAAAGTTGTGAAACTGTGAAACATTTATGTTGCTTAGTCCAACCCAAAAGATCCTATTTCTGTGTGGAATTAAGTTAACAATTAAATCTTTTGAGCTGCTTTGGCCCTAACTTTAGTTAGGGCAATATTTCCCCCCTTGAACATTTGCCAGTACATTTATTAAAAGTTTGAGCCTTACGGACGGTTCGGGGTAAACCTTGGATCTTTTGTGATTAATTAAGAGATACATGATCTAATTAAAATTTATCAGAGGAAAGGAGAAAAAGGTGGAGATCAGTTTTGTAAATAACTCAAGATTTTTGTTAGAATTTACTCCATATTGGTGGTTGGCCTCATAGTTTCGTGTGTATGTATCCTTTTTGTTAAGGCTGGGTATGTCTAAATAAGGTATAAACTTTATTAAAGAAAAAAAAAATCTAAGATTAATTTAGTTTAAGAACTCCAATGAGTTTCTTCCCAGAAACATAAAATTTGTGGAATAAGCTTCGAATAGCCTAAGGTTGAGGTGGAAAACCCCACAAGAAGGAGTAAAAGCTATAAGAGCTTTCGTGCCTCCCCTTTTCCAGCCTAGTGTCTCTTGGAACTTAAATTTAGTGTTTATAATAGACCTCACACCCAGAAATTGGAATTCCCTGGACTCCAGTTTTGCGTACCCCCTACTTGGATCCTTCTAACATTATACGGAAGTCTGAATCCAAGAGGGGAACCCTATATTTTAGTTGTCCTTTACCTACCTAATCCTTTCCTAGTTGTAGATACAAATGGTGGTCTTGATGTTATATAGCGAGACTAAGGAAAAAGGAGTACTATTGGACAGGCAGAGATTTTAAGATCTTTCCAGTCGA
Source organism: Artemia sinica (assembly GCA_027921565.1). Taxonomy (NCBI): domain Eukaryota; kingdom Metazoa; phylum Arthropoda; class Branchiopoda; order Anostraca; family Artemiidae; genus Artemia; species Artemia sinica. The sequence goes on from CM051264.1 coordinate 27,373,909, forward strand.
GGGAAGTTCAATCAAAGATCTTTCCTATTGAATTTTAAGATTTGCCCGAGATCCAAGGAACACTGATTCCTTCTACAACGAATAATTGTGAAATACCTTGTTTTGAGTTACTGAGAAATTTGTAACCAATTGATGTGTTTATTCCGAGTTTTGCCCATTTTCAAAACCCTTTGATTTACCTTCTTGAAGTACCTTAACTAATCAAATAAAACTCGTAGTTTTGGTGCTTCCATTTCTAACCAAATTAGCAGGGTCTACCTAATTTGATAATTTAGACCTAAAGACTCTAACACAATAGTTCCAAGCCTTAACTAATTACCCAAGTGTAATTCATTCAGTTAGAATTTCAGTAGCCATAAACCTTAGATAATTCTTTTTTCGGTGAACGGCACGTGGACAATAGAAGACTGATGGACACACGCACAATACTTTTCAGACTTTTCAACTCTGAAGAGAGCCATTGGAAGGTTTATAATAATTAGAATTACAACGTTTCTCCTCTTTTTTAAATTTACGAATAAAGTTTAGTTGTCACCAAACTTTGAGTCCCGATTCGAACTAAATCGCCTCAGTTTATAACGTTACCAATCAACTAATCGATTGTTCCTTTAAGAACTCCGAGAAGAAAGGTTCATAAATATAATTTAAAACGTTCACAAAGAATGTTTAGAGGGATAAGTTTACCCAGAGCCTGCTTAAAGCAATAATCAGACTGAGTTTCTGGTCCTAAGAATAGGGCAATATTACAAATACACGACATTACAGCATTCATGAAAGATCATGGCTTCAACGACAGCTGCAACTTAGTAAAGAGTGAACTGCGGTAATAGAAACACGAAGCTTAAAAGTGCACTTTGAAACCTCATGTAACATCAGTTTTCAGTCAAGCATTAGTTTTTTCAGAAATCTACTAATGTTGTTAAATATTACGAGTCAGTTTATTTAAACTATTTATTAGTGAAATCAATAACTATTGAAAATATATGTTCCACAAACTGCGAAGCGATAGTTTTGGTTTGTCGTAAATTTCATAGAGCTTCTTAATCTTTCCATGCCATATGTTTTTGGTTCATATTTATTCTGATATTCACCCATGTCCCTTTTAGAATTTGTAGTCTGCTCCTGCCAAATAGAGCCCGCAACTGCAAATGGAGCTCATTCTCACTAAAAATCAAATTGTCAATTTTTCGTAATTTTTAAAGACATATATGCTTGTGCAAGTTCCACACGTGATGCTGATTTAAAAACTTCAGAATTTTGAAACAACCAATAGAAAAACCTCTGAAAATCACAAATTTTAGGCATAAGTAGTCATAAGGTTGGTCTAGGGGATAAAAGATGTTTTTTTTATGCTCTTGGTGCTCTAAGTACAGACAGGTACATATTTTGGGTAGTTGAAAAGACTGTGATAAAGGCAGTAAAGAACAGAAAAACATGATAGAAATTTTTTGGAGGAGTTGATTAAATATAACTGCCAGGAATTACTTCAGGATTATTTAAGTGAAATTTTGTATTTGCAATTTCAAATTGTAAGTAGAACTTGGTTCCAACTAGGAAAAAACCTTAAGGCTTTTTGCAGTGTGGATAAATCAGAGTACTCCTTTTTGGTGGCACTTAACAAAGAGTTTAGTAAACAATTGTCCTCTTTTGAGGACACTTATTTAAGACTGATGTATTTCCCGGGTACTGGTTATCTTTTAATTTGAAAGATTCGGTACGCATGAAGCCTTTAATTTGCTCATTTGCCCATGCCACTTCACATTATACCCTTGTGAAACTCTGCGAACCTTAGCCTTAACCTTAGAACCTTAACCCAAAGTTTGTATCCCTGGCTTACGGGACCATTGCTCTACCGCTGAGCTATATCCATTATAAATAAATACCAGGCCATTGCAAAAAAAAAAAAAAAAAAAAAATACAAGATAATCATAATGAGCATCTTATTAACACAGATTAACATAAAAACAGCCAACAATGCTCAACAATTTTTAGTGTGTTCCAAACTTAGCTTGAGGAGTCTCCCCAGCCGATTAATAGGTATCATATAAATTCAATTTTACTTCGTACTAAAAATATTTCTACCATAATAAGGAATCTTCAAATGACTCTTCAAAGCTTAAAATGACTCTTTCAATAAAAAAATAAAAAACAAAGTATTTTTCAATAAAAATATAACCTAGAACCTAGAATGAAATACCATGAAATACAACCTGGGGTTTTTCAATGAAAATACAAAAAGAGGTATTTTTTGGAACCTGGAAGGTGGGAGGGCAAGACAATTCTAGCGGGAGAGGCTGCTCCCTTAACCTCCTTCCCGATTGAAAAGCCTATCTCCAAATTTTCATATGATAGTAGTTTGCACTGTTCTGAACAAAATTTCCATTTTGCGGCACAAAATAGCGGAAATAAGTGCTTCGCTCTTGTAAAATCTGAATCTTGTCAGATATGTATACCTTGTCAATAATTCTTTACCGATTGGCAATCTTAAGCGTAGAAATCCATGTTTTCCTGCCACACAATACCTATTGTTCGCAAAAATTACGCTAGAACCGAAGTTTTAGTTTGAATGAGTCCTTTTCCGACATTCTATGACGGCATTTTCAATAGCATTATTCCTATGGAAATTTGAAAACACACTGAGTTTCAAACTCTAGTCAATAATCATACATCCCTCCCCCCCAAAAAAAATTCCCAAGCTAAAACCTCAAGGCACTACTAATGAACATCAAGACAAGCACTTTACATTAAGGGCACGTAAAAACAACTTATAGAATAAATACGATAAAAATATTATACACATACAAGGGCTTATTGAATGTTATCGTGCTACCTAGCACAAAAAGAATTTGGCCTAGTGCTAATTTGATACCATCAACACTCCGGAACAGAGAAATTGACAAATTGAAGTTATTGTAACCTTCTTAAGATACAAAAAAAAACAACAAATTAACTGAAATGAAATTACAGAAATTTGCTCATAATTTGTGACGCTAAATTCAGCTAAATTTTACAACAAATCATACAATTAAAAATAAACTTACATTTGGGGTAAGTAAAGCCATCACAATAGGTGAGAAAAAACCAGAAGACGTTGCAAGTGTATGTGAAACACCAGTAATGACTCCTGCATAGTCTGGGGCTACATCAAATAAACTGAATTGGTAGCCACCAACAAGACAAAACTCTGTCATCATAACGCTGAGTGTTAAGACTAATAGGGCCAGTTCTCGATTGTCACAATCGAATAATCCATTAAAAACATTAATAGACCAGGTATCAAAGTGCCTGTAAAGAGGAACTTCATTAAAAGTAGTTCGGCTATTAAGTGAATTAACGCCACTGATAAAATGAATTGATAAAGTATATAGGCTACTTGCGTTGATGATAATGCACAAAATACTGGATTAAAAATAGATGGGGATGTTCGTTTCCCATGCATTTGAATATGCACGTTCATTTGAAATTTGAGAATGTCTCTAAGTACATACATCACAGGGTTAGTCAAACTGGCATTGAAAAACTATTATCACTATCTAGTTGTTAATTCATTATGTGACAATTATCAAATCTGATTCCAGAAAAAAGGGAATTAGATTTTTCTAATCTTTTTTAAATAAAATCTTGCAAAAACCTCAGTTTTCGGAAATTACAGCCTGTTTTTATAAAATTTCCTTATGCACATTCAAATTTTAAGAGTCATTGTAAGACTTGAAAGCCAAAATCTTAAAAGAATTGGAGCAAGAGTAAAAAAAAGGGTTGGATCAACATTGCTTGCAGGGCTCTGGAGTCAAAATCCGAGTAAAAAGTCAAAATAATAGAGTCAATAATTCCAATTTGGAATATAAGTCTAAATATAAATTGTCGTATGGGTAGTGTTGCAGTTACTCTATTGACCCCATAATTCTTCTGTTCTCCACAGAATATTGCTCGTCTGCCTAGGCATAATAAAAAATTATCTTTTACATTTATATATAAAAAAAACATCTATTTGAATGTGTGACTTCATCATCCCCTTCCTCTTTTCCTCTATTTTTAAACTTTTTGCCAGTGGTATAATTTTGGTTAATTTTTCTTGCTCAAAACTTGTGTATATGTAAATATGAATGGGATAAAATTAAACCGCACCCTAGCTAAAGGATAGTGGAGATGGTTAGGATCACTCCATTGGTGGTCAACGCATTAGTATAAGTGCAAGAACAAAAAAATTGGTGTAAAAATATTCGTATTGTATCAATTATCAATTCATATCAATTATTTATATTATAAAAGACTTGGCACTATATATCGTTAGCCTTAAACAACTCAAGATTTTTTTATATATGCAATAAGGCTGCTTTAAAATTGGCCATCCCATGCTTTTCAACTTATGTCATTTTGGTCATTTGGGTCCAAAATTTTCCTTTTGAACCATGAAACGGCGGGAAGTAGCAACCAAAGGTCGAAAAGTGGGTGAGGTTTTTTTTTGTTGGGGTGGGAGGGGGTGACTGATAATGAGACTTTTGTAATTTCCACAGCTAAAATTTCCACGTGGTTAAAATTTGTGGGGATAAGAAAAGGTACTTTGCTTTGTTAAGCCTCTACATGATAAATTTCAACCTGTTTCATTGCAAACGCTTAAGACATAGAAGCATTCAACCATAAAACTTAAATCGCATTATTTGGTATTTATTCTACAACAAATTTGAATTTGTGTTCAAAGCCAGGGTCTATTTTCAATAGATGTTCCATACCTTGCGTGTAGAGAAGAAAAATATGTATGAGGTTAAAAACGCTTTCCCACTTCTATAATTAGGCCGCAGATAAGTTTCAGATGGTTTTAATCATGTTACACGAGGTTTTTCTTTTATTTTTGAACATTATACTGTAGAGGGGTGGAAAGGGGTATTTGAAAAGAATTCCAAATATCAACATATAGCAACTAAATTGGTTTGTATTAGCCTACCTTGCGTTACAGAGCCTTAAGAGACTTGTGTGATAAATATCATTGGTTTCAAAATCAGAGCTAGACAAAGACTATCACGAAACTTCATGTTTATGAAAGTATGTAGTTTATGCATGAAAAAATGCACTCTTCGCTACAGTAGACAGCATTTTTTCTAAGGGCCTGTTTAATTAAGTAGAGAATACTAACCAATCGCAGTGAAGATTTTTCTTTGAACTGTGAGGCTACAAAACTTCTTTGTTGTAAGCCAGTCACTGAGGGGACCACATAGATAATGAGTGGCTAAACTAAGAAGATATGGCGTAGCAGATAGCAGTCCATTCTAATAAAAAGAAGAAGTAAAAAATTATGTTTTGGAATTAAAAAGCTTCAAACATACAAGATAGGATACACTCAGACAAGCTTTTTACTGAAAGTAGATGACATTCTTTGAGTTTATGTTTAACTGTCACTAAAGACAGCTCTATCGTCAGATTTTTGCCAAGGTAGGATTGAATGTATTTTATCTATGTTCTCCTCAATATGTTTATTTATTCAATTTTTTAACTAATTATAAATGTAATTTGTAAATTAAATTTCTAATTCCTCCGAGAAGGCTATTTGTCATGTAATTCAAACACAAACAAATATTTTAAAAACAGATGAAAAGAGAAAATATTAGTGCACAAAACGGGCAAATAACTTCTTATTAGAAATAGTGTAACTGCAATATAAATATACAAAGAATATTTAAAGCTTACCTCCAGAATTTTTTTTTCAATTAACAAACAATTGATATTTTTGTTTCATTTTTTTTTTTAGTTACAAGACAGTGGGATTAAAATATCATTTCCAAAAATATGTGCTCAATAGACTAGCGCAATAAATTCTAAACAAAGACATTTTCAGCTGTGAATTCCACAAAATATATTTCTCATTATAAAAACTGACTAACAAAACGCATTCTAAGTTCTTCACACGTGTTGTCTTCACATGAACAGCGAAAACCAAAACTGCTCGCCTTTAAACAATTTCAAGAGGTTACGCGCATAAGAAAAAAAGACACCTTTAGTTTATTTATGTGTTTATTTTGATTTGTTTCAAGCTCTATGGAGTTCACCCGTCATTCTGGACAGCCAGGCAAAGTTGATTTTTGATTCGACTTGGTCAAAGTGATGAAAGACTTGAGAGCCTAATAAGAGTAAAGTCAAGACAGATAGTCTCTGTGAGAGGAAAAGCTGGCATAACATTTTCAGAGTTGTATAAAAATGATTTTTTTCACTTCTTGATGATAGTCTTTTATCCTAGGGCAGAACTAAGACAGATAGTCATACAGTAAGGGTAACTTAGATAGCCTATCATTTCTTTGACCCATTTGAAAGAAATTGGAAACGAAAATTTATTCAAAATTTATGACGGACCCTGTCCACATGACTTGCAGGTAAGTGGGCGACTGAGACTTGTTCATATTATACGGGCCTTGTCTACTGGGAAAGCCTATTTCTTTTTTTTTCACTCTCTATCACCGATTTTTCATGTGAAATTCTTACTACCTCCCATTTTTCATTATTCCATTGCTCTATGCGTTCTTTTCTATCTGTTTTTATTTTGTTTTCTTTATTATATGGATTAATACAGATTGTAGTTTAAATCCAAAGCTTTCTCACCGCATAATCAAGCTATTATATTGTTTTCATTGCTGTTGTCGATAATAAATATAGCCTATCATTAAATATCTGGGATATAATAAACTGAGACCGTCCAAGATTGTTAGCGTTCGAAAAGGGATGCATGACTTTACGAATTTGTAGCGAATTAAAATGCCTGTGACATGCCGTAACTTTCGGATTTTATCCATTGGCAGAAAAAAAAGTGTTTTGCGTTATAGTTCCTAAAATTGGCTTGCAATTACTTTCTGATTTCTGAAATACAAGCTTAAAGTACAAGGGCACTTATTTTGGCTAATAAGCTCAGAGCCACCCATAAGACGCTGATTGTGTAGTTGAACTCCTTACTCCTCTGAGGAAAAATAGATTGAAAGAATTTTATGACTTATATAATTTTTTATTTTTAGAATTTTCATACCTGGCCGTATTCTGAATAATGAAACCCAGTCGCTTTCAGAACGACAGAAATTTAGGACCCGACCTTAACAGCAGATTCCATTAATAAAATACAAGGATATACACAAGAAAAACGTATTTTTATGAACTGGATTTTTTTTGTGTCAACTCCAATCCAAATTTTTAAGCATTCCACATCTGAATGAATTTCCCCGAATTATATATAACACATGTGCTCCCAGAAAATATATCTGAATTACCAAGTACTTCACAGAGTATTTTGACATTGACTTGAAATCTTGGAATTTTCTGTCGTTTCTTGGCCTCAAAGGGTCGAAGAGAAGGGGAGGGGGCAATAAAAACATTATTTTTAAGGGATAATAACTGTCCCTGAGGGATTACTGGTGGTTACTTTGAAGACTCAGATTGTAAATATTATAAACTTTTTTCAAACATTTAAACTTAAATACTTGTTTTTTCCATATTTGATGCCAATGCTGGATATTGCTTATGTAATAAATAGTAATGCTTTTAAATTATCTCTTCAAAATGTTTAGTTTTTTTCAGGATGAAAACATTCTTAAGAAATATATTTGGACTAATTTATTTTAATATCAGAATGTTAAGGAATTCAACAGGAGCATTACGCACTCCCAATATTTTTTTGACAATAAAACTTTGTTTTTAGGCATATCCTGGCCTTGAAAAATTCTATAACCAGTGTAATTTGCAATTTCGATGTTACATCCACTAGCCCTGTATGTGGGGTAGGCATATCCAAAAGCAACAATATTAACTTGTACCCCTGAGGATAGTAAACATTATTCAACATAATAAAAGCCCTCCCAGACACTTGGTTTGGCATACATTTCTGTAAGGGAGAAGATGAATTGCAGAGAATTTTTAATCAGGCACAGCAAAAGAATGAGAAGATTATGTCACAAGTCTATATGCTTTTGAAAAGTCATAGAAAACTTCTTAACTTTCGATTTGTTTCATTTTTAGAAAGAGACGCGAGAAAAAAAAAGAGAAATTTTAGCGACAAGAGATAATCGGTGCAACTATCGAAATATCGGACAAAATATAAAGACTGAAAAACCAAAATAAGATTTCAACAGTGTTAATGTCAATTAATCAAAATTTATTATAAAACCTGCCGTCGGTGAGAACTACCTATATAGTAAATTTCTAGTAAATTTCGTGTATACTGGAGTTAGCCATGCTCACCGGATGAACGGTACTGGGTTTCAGCGTATCTTTGTAACGACAAATTTGCCACTCCTTGAATCTATTCAGATTTGCCAGTATCAATTTTACAGTTGATTTTTGTTGAAAGGTTTAAAAATAAAAGGCTTAGGCCTTTGCGACATTTATTGTAGACAATCAATGAGATTTTTGTTGTTATCTTTAGAAAACTTTTTAAACTGGCGGTGAGTAAACCCATTTTACTTATAAAATTAATAGCATTAATAATTATTATATAGCATAAAAAATTAATAGCATATATATATATATATATATATATATATATATATATATATATATATATATATATATATATATATAATATATATATATATATATATATATATATATATATATATATATATATATATATATATATATATCTAATATATATATATATATATATATATAATATATATATATATATATATATATATATATATATATATATATATGCTATTAATTTTTTATATATGCTATTAAAAAATTAATAGCATATATATATATATATATATGTATATAAATATATATATATATATATATATAAATATATATATATATATAATATATATATATATATATATATAGTATATATATATATATATATATATATATATATATTATATATATATATATATATATATATATATAGATATATATATATATATATATATATATATATATATATATATATATATGTATATATATGTATATATATATATATATATATATATATATATATATATATATATATATATATATTATATATATATATATATATATATATATATATATATATATATATATATATATATATATATATATATATATATATATATACATATACATATATATATATATATATATATATATATATATATATATATATATATATATATATGTATATATATGTATATATATATATATATATATATATATATATATATATATATATATATATATATATATATATATATATATATATATATATATATATATATATATATATATATATATATATATATATATATATATATATATATATATATATATATTATATATATATATATATATATATATATATATATATATATATATATATATATATATATATATATATATTATGCAAATTTTTTAATTTCATAAAACGAGACTCTGCATATAGGCTAGTAAATGATTATTATATCTGCACTTACACAATGATTGAGCGATTGTTTTGTCTCAGGTTTTCATTAAAAGGGACTTGAATGGGGTGTTCAAAATGTGAAAAAAGTATGAAAATTTTGAATATTTGCTCCTGAAAATTTTAGCGTTCTGAATTCTCTTTTTCTTCTTTGTTCTTTCGACGGTCTTCCATCAAAACTTTCTTTCTTTATTTTATAAGCCTCCGTCTGTTCATATTTTCCTCATCAGCTCCTTTTAAGGCTGTTATTTGACTATTCTCTAGCCCATTAGCTTCTTTTTTTGAAGTTGATATTTTATTTCAATCTAGGATAGAAATTTATATTTTCTTGCTATTTAAATCTGATATGTAAATTGAAACAAGCATAATTTTTGGAATTCTAGCTGTTTGTATTGGGACTAAGAATGACGAAACCTAACATATAGTTTACTTATCGTATTTACCTGAAGAAACACAGACAGCTATTGTTAATTAAAAATGCCCTTGTTTTGAGAAATAGAAAGACCGACCATAGAATGAAGAGCCCCGATACCGATACTGAAGCCCTAAAAATCAGACACAATGTTCAAACTAGCGTCAACCTAATGTCACTCCAAGTCAAACTTCCTGCATTATATCCTTCAATGACAATAATCTATAGTTAAATGGTATACTTCCTTCTTAAAACCTTTAAGGTTATTTATGGGAACATAAAACTTCTATATTTTTGCTATATCTGTATTACCCGGCATCGCATGATTTCTAGGCTATACGAAAAGCATAGTCTTAACTCTTCCTTAGCCACTCATTTCATTAGCGTCGGAAAATTCCAAAGCCCAACAATTTTTTTTTATAACAAATAAAAAACGTTATAAAATATAGAATGACAATAATTAAATTGATTAGTTAAGAAATCAAAAGTTTTTAAGAAGATGGAAGAAAAAATATTGTTACTTACATCAGCCACATTAAAATCTAAAACCTCTCTCATATACAACGGAAGATAAACAACCATTGAGAAAAATCCCCATGATGAGCAATACTGGGTAATGATATAAACCACAATGGCTGGTGCCGTAAAAACTCTCCATAATTCTATCCATGATGTCTTCTAGAAAAAGATAAATAAAAGTAATCAATAGCTCAGAAACATATAAGTAATAGTATAGACACACGATTCAAGATACTTGTCAGGTTTTTCTATTTGGGATGAGGGAGCGTATGGGTGTATCAGCAGTCTTTTTTCCCAGGGAAGCGGCTTATTGAAAAATTCCTTTTAGAACTGTACTTTCCAAATTTTCCTGTGACGCTCCTTATCACTAGTCTTAGAAAGAGAAAGAGATTCCTGGAATGTACTCGCGAACAAATAAATCCTCGAACAAATAAAAGCTCAAATACGGACAAGTCCTTTTATTAGACAGTTTAGTAAAATGACTTATCCCTATTTGAACTTTTATTTGTTTGTCATAGAAAGGCAGTGTGGTCTTCGAAAGAACTTCTAACTTTTTGGTTTTCTTTTTTAAAGTTTTGGAACTGTAGTAATCCCTTGTTAAAGTATATACAAATATTTGCGCAATTACCAGTTTTTTGCTCTTTACGCAATTTAATGTATTTTCTTACTGTGTCTCTTCAAGATATTTGATTTTTAAAGCAAGTCCAATTTCTAACAGCGATTTCTACTAAGCTTCAAACTTTTGGTTTTATTTTTTAAGGTTTTTGAATTGCTGCAATTCCTTGTTAAAATATATATAAATAGCTTTGCAATTATTTTTATGAAGGGTTAGAAACTTATACGCTAAGTACCTTGGGCCAGTGGGAAAAAAGAGTGGTGAACAACCACTCCCCTCTCCGTCCTCTGTAAGAAGAGAGTCGATCTGCTTGAAACTTAGGGAATAAACTTAGGGAATCTTGGGATAAAAGGACAAAGTGATTTCTTGGAGCAAATACTTTTTCCAAGCCCCATCATATTTCAACAGGAGATAACCTGGGTCAACCAGAAATTTAACACGCATGTGGCTATAGTCAAGCAGACTTTCCCAGTATTTTTTCTGTTTTGGTGGAGTGACTGATGGACTATAAAGTCTCAAAAGTCAGGAATTTCAAGAAAGCAAGCAGGAACAATTTTTTTGGGGTAGGGGAGGGGATAATAAGAAAAATAATCCGTTTATAATTTGAAAAAGAAGTGCCCCGACATTTGTGAAAATATGTGATTTAAGAGAGAGAGAGAGAGAGAGAGAGAGAGAGAGAGAGAGAGAGAGAGAGAGAGAGAGAGAGAGGAGAGAGAGAGAGAGAGAGAGAGAGAGAGAGAGAGAGAGAGAGAGAGAGAGAGAGAGAGAGAGAGAGAGAGAAGAGAAGAGAGAGAGAGAGAGAGAGAGAGAGGAGAGAAGAGCAGAGAGAGAGAGAGAGAGAGAGAGAGAGAGAGAGAGAGAGAGAGAGAGAGAGAGAGAGAGAGAGAGAGAGAGAGAGAGAGAGAGAGAGAGGAGAGAGAGAGAGAGAGAGAGAGAGAGAGAGAGAGAGAGAGGAGAGAGAGAGAGAGAGAGAGAGAGAGAGAGAGAGGAGAGAGAGAGAGAGAGAGAGAGAGAGAGAGATGAGAGAGAGAGAGGAGAGAGAGAGAGAGAGAGAGAGGAGGAGGAGAGAGAGAGGAGAGAAGAGAGAGAGAGAGAGAGAGAGAGAGAGAGAAGAGAGAGAGAGAGAGAGAGAGAGAGAGAGAGAGAGAGAGAGAGAGAGGAGAGAGAGAGAGAGAGAGAGAGAGAGAGAGAGAGAGAGAGAGAGAGAGAGAGAGAGAGAGGAGAGAGAGAGAGGAGAGAGAGAGAGAGAGAGAGAGAGAGAGAGAGAGAGAGAGAGAGAGAGAGAGAGAGAGAGAGAGAGAGAGAGGAGAGAGAGAGAGAGAGAGAGAGAGAGAGAGAGAGAGAGAGAGAGAGAGAGAGAGAGGAGAGAGAGAGAGAGAGAGAGAGAGAGAGAGAGAGAGAGAGAGAGAGAGAGAGAGAGAGAGAGAGAGAGAGAGAGAGAGAGAGAGAGAGAGAGAGAGAGAGAGAGAGAGAGAGAGAGAGAGAGAGAGAGAGAGAGAGAGAGAGAGAGAGAGAGAGAGAGAGAGAGAGATTTATTCTAAACAAACAAACTATTTAACATAAGTTTAGCAGCCACCCCAAGAAGTAAAAACTTGTCCAAGGGGGTGGCAAAAATACCAACATAACAAAACAATTAAAAAAAAAAAAAAAAATAACCTATCTATATCACAGTCCCCAAACAGCACCACAAACCTTACACCTTAACATTTTCATTAAATTTACTATCAGATTCATAATCATCACCCCCAGGAGCCATAAATATTTACCAATATCACTATTAAAAAAAAAAAAAAAAAAAACACTTAAATTCATACTTACTAAAAAGCATCCCTTTAATTACTATCTTAAACGAAGAAATATCACCTATATTTTTATATTTTGATCAAGATGGTTCCAACTTCTGATCCTCCTGTGAAGCAAAGAAAACATCGATCGGGCCGAAACAACCAGCGGAATATTAATCTCTACAGATGATCTAGTATCATAATCATGGAGATCAATAAGAGAGATTAAGCCTACCTGCATACCTCCCTGACTCCCTCGACCATGAAAATTTGCAGCCTGCTAACACCTTAACTGTAAATGTCTTTATAGGCCATTTATAAAACCTGGTCACACATTTATTTAAACACCTAAAACAATAAATTGATAGACGTTGTTAATGAAATGATGAGATAGGATCCGTTTATATTCAATAGAATCTACAAAATGAAGTTCTTGATGCCTTCAGCTCTATAAAAGACCAAAAATCATGTGGATTTTGAATTCATATGATTAAAAACCCTCCAACCCATAAACCGTAATTTCTTCGTTATAAGTAATATCAAAATATTAATGCAGAAAACTAGGACCAGTCAAAAATTTCGAAGGTATGTTCCAATTTTGCTTAGGATTTCAATTGTACTCCAACATTTTGCTCTTTAAGGAGAAAGTATCCTTACATTTAACATATGATAAAACTATATCAGTCAAAGCACGAATAGAAAATAATTTAAAGCAGAAGGTTCCAAAAAATTATTTTCAAAGGAAAGTAAAGAGCGATAGTAAAACCTAAAAAGAATAAATAATTCATATAGGGTAATAAGTCAAAAGTTAAACGTCAACGAAAATTCGTAAATCCACCAAAGAGAAATTGCTATGAGTGAATAAATAAAGATAAAAACGAACAGATATTAAAGTGAATAATCGTATTAAACTTCAAAGGAACACAAATTACCACAAATAAGGGTATATAGATTTATATTCGTAATTTAGTTGCCGCAACAATTAATTGGGATGGAGGAAGAGCGTTCGTAGCTGTATTTTTTTCAGTGGCTTGGTACTGCAGTGAGCTGTTAGTACTAGTAGCAGTAACAGTTAAATTGAGATTTTGTATTCAACGCTAGTATCTTCTTCTCAAAAATAACTATCTGAATTGAAAAGGTGTCCCAAGATTTTCAGTCTTTGAATTACGGAGTAATGTCATAAATGCGGTCTAAAGATTACTCATTATTTATCACATTGTATTGCTGTTAAAATTTTAATGCTAGTCACCTGTCATTTTTCCGTTGTTAATTAAAGCTGTTAATACTTTTGTGCAATTCTCGTTTTTCCTCTTTTTTCATACTCCTCTTAGTGCGTTATTTTCATGCACAGAGGGTAAGAATAAATTATTATAATACATGTTTTTTTATCTGTTTTATCCTAGTCAGACTACTGAAGCATTTTACATCACTATGATGCCAGTAATAACAATAGCATTAGTGGTGCTACAGCAAAAAATGGTTTAAAAGAAGCAAGATATAGATGGCAATATAGCACTGACCTTTTTGGATTCATCTTCAGTTTGAGAATTTTTTTCTAAGAATTCTTTTTCTTCCTGCGTGATGCGAGGGTGACAGGAAGGTGAATCAAAGACAAAAATTGTAAGGCAAATGCACCAGAGCAATCCCATTACACCTGTAGCAGGAAATAAGAAAAGGAATGATAAGTAAGCAATAAATATTTTATCCTATAAAAGAAGAAGATATATATATATATATATATATATATATATATATATATATATATATATATATATATATATATATATATATATATATATATATATATATATATATATATATATATATACACATAAATGTATATGTACATATATATATGTATATATATATATATATAGATATATATATATATATATATCTATATATATATATATATATATATATATAGATATATATATATATATATATATATATATATATATATATATATATATATATATTATATATATATATATATATATATATATATATATATATATATATTATATATATATATATATATATATATATATATATATATATATAGTATATATATATAATATATATATTATATATATATATATATATATATATATATATATATATATATATATATATATATATATATATATATATATATATATATATATATATATATATATATATATTATATATATATATATATATATATATATATATATATATATATATATATATATATATATATATATGTATATATATATATATATATATATATATATATATATATATATATATATATATTATATATATATATATATATATATATATATAATATATATATATATATATATATATATATATAATATATATATATATATATATATATATATATATATATATATAATATATATATATATATATATATATATATATATATATATATATATATATATATATATATATATATATATATATATCCATTATAAGCATCTTACAAAAGCCGCCAAATTTTAAATTTATATTTGTAAAAAAGGTATACTTTAAATATGAAAAAAGAAAGACAAATGTTTAGGACATAATATAGCATAATATTACTTAAGCATAAATTAATTTTCATCTTAATATAATTTTGTTCAAAAGTCTACCCTAACAAAGTTTGCGATGGTTATCGTACCTGTGGTGGAAAAAACAGGTAGCAATAGGAAGGAATTCACATGAATGTGCCAAAGTAGGTCTGGAACTTTCTAATCATGTATTCTACATTAAAGTGCGCAAACATTTTTTCAATGTAGAGTATATTAGTCTAATAGTATTTCAACGGATGTCTTATGGAACGAAAATAATCCTTAACCAGCTTTTTTTTCGCCAAGAAAAGTAACGATCAAGTAACTCTTAAACCAGCGTACTTGGATAATTTCGAAGACCACACTGCCTTTCCATGACGATAAATAAAAGATCAAATGGGGATAAAATCCCTATCGGCTTTAAAGCAAAATCTAAGCCTGAAGATTTCACTTCAGCCCTTTCGGAAAATATTTTTAATTCTCCAGTCCATTTTATTTTGTTCGATAATGTCTCTTTGATTTCTAGGGACCGGGGTTTAAAACAAAATTTTGGCAAAACTCTTGAAATTAAGAAAATCTTTTTAAAGAATATGGCTTTAAATAGAGACACGAGTGAATTTGGTTTGAGCTCTATTTACGACAATTTATTAAAATCAGATAGAGTAAAGTTCAATTCACCGAATGCGATTAACCTCTGTCCAAGTGTTAGACAATTCAATGCTAATGAACTGGAGCCAGGAAACTCAAAGAGACTCACTTCCGTTTTGCTTTGGAAAGAATAAGATTATTAAACAATAAGTAGTTTTATTTTGTATATAAATTATTGTTGTTAATTGTTTTAGTTTAGCATTACTACTGATGACAGTCACTGCATATGTGACCGGAATATCTAGTATTTTTTGTGAAATTTATCACTGTCTATTAAAAGGATTTTATCCCTATTTGAACTTTTATTTATTACCAGCGTACTTACCACCAACATAAAAAATGGAGGGCCATCCTCCAGCAAATCCATGCTCACACAGCATGCCACTTATGGGAAATGTTAAAACAGATGCTATTGTATAGCCAGAATAACCTATACCAGCCAGGGTAGCTCTTTCTTCTTTGGTTGTCCAATGTCTAAAAAGAACGTTGAAACATGGCGAAGACAGACCCTAAAAGAAAAATAATAAAATTCCGTAGGTCGGGTACAAAAAGGCTACTTCTCGTTAATACAGAATTTATGTTCAGCATATTTGCAACCAGTATATAATAAAAAAAAGGGGGATGAATAGCTTAATGATTTTGCCAGGGAACGTTAGATGGTGGTGAGGTTTTTTCTTCTTACAGACCAACATGAGTTACTGTCTTATAGTTTAGAATATTCATTGGTACAAACTGTCAATTTGAAAGATGAACAGAAATGATTCTGTTTCTGACAGGGGGTGCCCCCTCCAAATCCTCACTCATTTATGCTAATTTTTTTTAGTGCTTTAAAAAGCCTCTTATTTCAATTCAACAATCCTTGCGTTTCAGCAGTCGTTCTTTAGAGAATTGGGACATAAAATCAAACTTTAGCATTATGAGCGACGTATTCTGGAGGGAACAGCCCCCCCCCCAAAATGCAGAATAATCTCTGTTTCTTTAAGTGTTAATGCTGCTCCTTACTTTCATCTAAAAAAAAGCTAGTAAAAAAAAAAATTATTTATAATCGTGTTTCAAATCATATCCAGGCCTAACCCATATGCGATGTGGGTTATCAACCAGAAACCCAAGATTTTTTTCCAGTAGAATTGTATATATATCAATAGTTGTAAACAGATTGGTAGCGCCCTTCTGCTTCAATTTTCTCGTTTAAGGATTGAAATTTTGGATTGTAATAAAAATTTTGGACAAAATCTTGAATATTTAGTCAAAATTTTGACTACCAGTAGTTTCGTTGAAAAAGCCCTTAATAATTATATTTTTACTAGAGAATTTTGTGTGGATGGAATAATTTCTTATTGTTCATATGGATGGAAATTCTGCGTGACCTTTGGTCTTCTAAACGGCTGAAGCCATCGTAACCGATTGACTGACGAAACATCAAACTTCAGTCAATCGTAACCGATTGACTGAAGAAAGCACCGATTGAAACATCAACGATGGCTTAAGCCATCGACGGCTGAAGCCGTCGTTTACGTTTAAATACCT
Source organism: Artemia sinica (assembly GCA_027921565.1). Lineage (NCBI taxonomy): Eukaryota > Metazoa > Arthropoda > Branchiopoda > Anostraca > Artemiidae > Artemia > Artemia sinica. Next base: position 27,391,391 of record CM051264.1, read on the forward strand.
TAAAATATTGTATATTTTAATACCTTTCGAACGGGTAGGCCTGTTTCTAGTAACTATCCTGTACCCAGATACACCAACCAAAGAACTATTACCATCACTAAGAAAAGTCTCACATACTCCCAGAATACCAATACAATTACTATAAAGGAATGTGGATAGAAAATCTAAACTACTAAGCACTCCTCTACAATTCCAAAACAACAAAACAACAAGAGAAGGCACTGTTATGTTAGTGCCTCTAGGTAAATTTTCAGAAATCAAATGTGGTTATATTTAACAAGAAAAATTATAAATGTGAAAGTAGATTTTTGTTTGAAGGGGAGAAGATTCAAGTTGTGGATGAAATTTTAGAATCTTGGATATATTTTCAAAGTAACGGAAGATGGAATTTGCATATAAAGGAAATGTTAAACTGGGGAGGAGCAGCAATATTGAAAAGTGAATACAAAATCGTTGCATAAAAGGGTTTTTCTTGTGAAAATAATTCTTATTAAGTAGCAGTGATTTGGAGGCACGAGAAAACGATTCAGCTAGAGGGTATTAAATTTAGGTACTTTAAGAGATTGTGTGGGTAGCATAGAACGACTAATTCCCAGTTTTAAATGAGAATAACCGGATTTAAATCCAGGTCCGTTGACACTAACAAATTACAGACTAGTCTCAATGATCGAATTCCGGCTGAGAGTTGATCAGTTACCGAATTATAGGTTGTTTAAGGCAACTGACGAAGATTCGCTTTTGCAGGGGAATAAAAGATGATGAACTTATAAAATAAAAGATATTTTAGATAAAAAAAGGGGTTTTCTCGATCGTACTAGAAAATTAAATGATCCAAAAATGAAGTAGATATCTACTCAAAAATGATAGATATCTGACTTTGTCCATTCAGCTCAGGTTGCCTTCCAATTAGCGCAAGATTTAAAAGGTTCTCAACAGAAAGAATTTGCAAAGAAGACAGGTATAGTTGCTCTCTTTGCAAAGATGTGGAGGCTGATTTGGTTCACTGCTTGAGCCGGTGCCAGGGGCTCTCTACAGTAAGAAGCACATTTAGAAAAACAGAGTTGATACTTCCAGATGTTTTAAATAGTTTGTCACCAAATTTTATCCGTGGAATAGTTTGGAATCTAGAAATTATGTTTGTTAAAAGAAAAGCCAGGTTTATTAAGTAAATATAGCGTTTCATTTAAGTATTTTCTTATGTTTGCTGATATAAGTTTATACTATTTGTGCTTTTTTGTGTATACATGGCCGAATTTTTGACTTGAAAATAAATTTCATTATATCTTATATAGCAAAAAATAAGCATCACCATTTCAAATCACTGAAAACAAATCTCCTGGCAGCATTTGCCAGCATACTTTCTACCCATAAAAAATCTCGTGGCAAGTCTCATTACAGGCTAGGCCTGTAATGTCTCACCTTAGTAGTAAGGGCCCTTACTACTCAAATTGGGCCCTTACTACTCACCTTTTCTCCCTTTGTGCTTTTAGGCACGTAAATTTACTATTTTATGCTACACAGAAAAGGTCGTTGGAATGAGAAGGGTAATAATCTCCCCCCGAGTAGTACCAATAATAAAGGCGTAGACCAAAAATTTTTCATTCGAATGAGCTCTCTTCCAATCTTCTTCGACCATTGGTTAGATACGGTCACCCCTGGGAAAAAACAACAAAACAAATATAAATAAACAAACAAATAAAACACATCCTTGATCTTTCTTCTGGCAAAAATAGCAGAACTTTTTTTATAGATATAAGTTTGAAATCTCTACAGTATGGTTGTCTAGCAAGCTGAATCTGATGGTGTAATTTTCAGTAAGATACCTTGAATTTGGGGGTGTTATCCCCTTCTCAAAAAGTAGACAATTTTTCCCAGGCTTGTAGCTTTTAATGGGTAACATTAAACTTGATGAATTTTATATATTTGGAGTTATCAGAGAAAACCAATTCTTTTGATATGTTAATTTCTTTGTATCAAAATATCATTTTTTAGAGTTTCGATCACCATTGGGCCGAGTCCAAAATAAGTCCATTGGGCCGCTCCTTTTGCAGTCCAAAATAAAGAACTGTTTGATAATTCCTTGAAGTGTTGAACTATGCTAGTTACGTCACAGCATCTCCATCATTCATTAAATTTAGTCCAAAATAGCACCCAACCTTCTGGTTTAGTCTCCTTACGAGAACTGTTATCGTTACACTAAAAGTACTGCAAGATTAACAGCTGAAGTATAAATAAGCTCTCGCTAGCCCAAATTTGGATATAAATCTACTGTCGTTTAAAGTTTGCAATAATGATGATCCGAATTAGCACAGGTCCTATCAATGTATGGTACATCAGATAAATACAGTAAAGTGATTACTGCTATATACGGGCATTACATTGCTGCAGTTAGGGTAGGAAATGAGGATAGTAGCCGGTTTCGTAAACAATCCTGAGTTAAGCAGGGTGCGTTTTATCCCAATTCATACTGGTCATTTGGATGAACTTTTTCCTGTGGAATCCAGCAAAGACAACAGAAGTACACAAAATCAAATAGGGAAGTAAAACTTTCCAAGACTAAGGTTATGCTAATGACTCAAGCACTCTAGATGAGCAATGACGGTGGGCGCAGTGAAGACGTTAAAAGTAGAATAGCCAAGACCCAGGGTGTTTTTTCGATGGCCGGCTTCCCCCATAAAATACCCCACTTGAAAATAACCCCTCATGGAAAATACCCCCCCCCCCCACCCGAAAATTAACCCCTTTAAAATATCTGCGGAAAATACCACTCCATGGGAAGATTACCCCCGAAATACACCCCCCTTCCCGAGAAATATCCCCCCCCCCGCAGAAAAAAAACGAGAAAAATACCCCTCAGAAAATCCCCCCCCTCCCGAGAAATACCACCCCAAGCGGCTGGTTGGTCTATAATTACTTTGGACTTTCTGATATAAATTCTGATCTAATGAGCACACTCCAAAGTTTCTGTGACCATGAGGTGAAGGTGTGGATGAGGAAGGGGCAGTGCCCCTCCTATACGAAATAAATTCAGCTCATTTTGGGGTTTAATGAAAAAACGGGCATTTCATGGGATTATCGAGCTTGGATATGTTTTAATGACTTATGAGCAGCCAGGCCACAATGAGTGAGGATAGTGCCCTCTTGAAACCCTCTCTTTAATGGAGTAATATGACAGATGAAGGCGAGGAATCTGAAATCTTGCAATTACATTCCTCTTAAAACAAAACAAATTCTTTACGACATTCACGTAATTTTTTTAAAATTCAATTATTAAAAACTTTTTCCACAAAATAAATTTTGAAGAAAATTAAAGAGCCCCCAAAATGAGTACCAATAAAGTCGAATAATCTTCAAAGTAAAAAACTATGGAGTCTTTTATAGAAAGACCGAAAAGATATAAAATGTTATTTTTTTTTCCATGAAGAAGACTATGTCAATACACAACGAACAGAAATTAACTTAAAAACTTTTTCCACAAAATAAGTTTTTGAAAGAAAAGTTAAGAGCTCCATTAAGCCAAAAATGAGCAGAAATAAGTTCAAATAGTTTTCTAAGCGTAGAACTACCACAAATCACCATCAATAAATATTTAAAACCCAAAACGAACAGAAACTACAATAAATAACCGAGTCAAACCCAACAAGAGCAACAATTAAAATTAGCAGAGACGACAACCCCCATGCCTTCTCAAGACCAGAAAATAATTAGCACTTTACTGAAAACAAAATACATTTTAAATATTATCACTTTTTTTACTTTAATAAGTGAAGAAGTATTAAGACTATAAGGAATATATATGAGTATATGTGTATTAAACCGTCAATCCAAGCTTATCTTTATTTTAGTATTGTGAAAATTATGTTCTGGTCTTGAGATGGCAGGGGGGTTGTCAGCCCTATGTTCGTTCTGGGTTTAATTTATTTATTAATGGTGATTTATGGTATTAATGGTGATGTGTTGTGTTAGACACCTTAGCGATGGGAAACCACCAAATATAGACGCAGTTAAATTCGTCTCTGACAAAATGCTAGAAGATGAAAACGCGCAACTTGATCGTTGGAGGGAGCACTTCGCAAAGCTATTAAACGCCGAAAGAATCAACGTTGATTCTTTTGATTCCCCAACCTAACTGCATCCACTCAGCAAACAACATATAAAATCTACCAGAGCCTGATCCTCCCTCGGTAGAAGAGAGACAAAATGCCCTGCGGAGAATGAAGAACAACAAGGCACCAGGAATCTGCGGGATCACCGTCTAGCTGCTAAAGTTTGGAGGACTGGCAATGCTACTTTGGCTGCACATGCTGTTTTCCCCGCGTCTGGTCAACTGAATTGATACCTGAAGAATGGGAGGAAGGTATAATTCTTTCTCTATGGAAGCGGAAAGGTAGCCGTAGCGATCGCTCAAATTACAGAGGAATCACCCTCCTGTCAGTGCCTGGCAAACTATTCACCATGACGTTGCTTGATAAAAGTATCCAGTTCATTCGTAAGTGCCGCCGGATTCAGCAAGCAGGTTTCACGCCCAAAAAATCCACGACTGAGCTGATATACACTATCTGCCAGGTCATCGAGAAAGCCAGTGAGCTCCAGCGTACAGCATACATTGCCTCTGTTGACTTTGAAGCAGCTTTCGACTCGATCGACCTTGAGTCCCTTTGGCTGATACTAAAACGAACGGGTCTCCCTGATAAATATTGCCGCCTTTTTAAGGCGCTCTGCACTGGTAAAAAAAAGCTCTGTCCAGGTTAATGGTCACCGAAGTCCACTATTCAAAATAGATACTGGAGTAAGGCAAGGCTGTGTTGCTGCCCCTGAACTTTTCAACGCGGTGATTGATTATGTCATGGATCGAACCAAGAATCGGCTCCAATTTGGACTGAAATATGGTGATAGAGTCCTAGTCGATTGCATCTTTACAGATGATATTGCCCTGATATGCACTTCTGCAGCTGAACTCGAGGCAGCTCTCAATACACTGTCGGAAGAAGCCCTGAAAGTGGGACTATATATTAGCTGTCAGAAAAAAAATAATGATCATCGACCCGGCAGGAAATTCCGCCAGCTCACCAACATTCAACATATTAGGGCACACTATTGAAGTCGTCAAGTCTTTTACTTACCTTGGATCTGCCGTATCGGATAACGGCTCAATTGAAATGGAAGTCTAGTCTCGCATCGCAAAAGCCGCGTCTATTATGGCTCAATTATGCCGTTCCTTATGGTCAAAGCCCAACATTAGCCGAAAAACAAAATGCGGATCTACAACACAACCGTAACGCAAGTCCTTCTCTATGGTGCTGAAACTTGGCCAGCAGCTGCTTCTGTTCGTAATGCCATAGATTTGGCCCAAACAAACTTCCTAAGACGAATAGAAGGGATCAAGTGGTACGAATTCGTCTCAAACACCCGACTGATGACACTAACAGATCAGACCCCTAACTCGTGTCAGCTCACCGTGAGAGCTCTATGGTAGTTTTGCCACTTAATTCACATGCCAGAAGAAGCACCCGCCAGCAAACTTTTCACTTTTATTCCCCCTCAACATGGCTGGAAGCGCCCCTGTGGAAGATTCCGGTTTCAGATGGAGGGACAGCTTCACCCAATACCTCTCCATGATCAGTACTGATCTCCAAGAAGCAGTCACGCTTGCGCAGGACCGTTCAGAATGGAGGCGAAGAGTCATATCTCTCTCTACGCTGGACCACCAGCAGGAGCTTTAAGTCAGATACGTCAGATTTGTGGTAGTTTTACACTCGGAAGATAAGAAAAAATAACTCGTAAAATTTGACAACGCTTTCGTCCGTAAAATCTTAAACAATAAGAATTTGTTGGTTCCCAAGGCCAACTATGCTTTCAAAGAAAAGCTAAACCTTCTTAAACTTTTTGGTGCCATGTGTTTTCAGTTAAGTTTTAATGATTTTTCACCTAATTTATATTTATTTATTTTTTAATTTTGCGCCCACTACTGCCAAAAATTGCAGAGCTTTATAATGAAGTCTTTTCAACGAATATTGAGTAGTTGTTTTTTTTCTACATTTTTAAGATAGGCCTACTTATAGTGTGTAAATTCCTCTTTGTCACTTTCCTTAGCACTTCTCAACTAAACAAAGAAAAAAAAAACACAACTCAAATGAAATTCTCAAATTTGGAAAACCTATTTTCAACGTTGGGGGCAGGGAGGATAATTTCTGGCGAGTATTTACCGTGGGGGGGGTATTTTCCGGAGGGGGTGTAAAGGCCCAGAACCATTTTTCACACTTGAAAAGAGTTTGGAAGAATAGGAAGACAACTCTGCAAACCAAGATTAGAATATTGGAAGCGACATTGATGACAGTGATCAAGCATGGCTTTGAAGCATGGACGCTCAAAAAATGGAGGAGGATTTACTATATGTTTTCCGGAGTAACTGCTTACGGATTGTTTGGGTACCGGCTGACTGATCGCATCTCAAACAGTAAGCAGTACGTGTGGCTCAATCCTGCTTTCTAGGACTATAATGAGAGAATGGTTGAGATGGCTAGGACATGTTCTGCGTATGAAAGATGACAGATTGCCAAAGACTGTCCATGTCGGCGAATCGTCTAGGGCCAAAATAAAAGCAGGTTGTCCCTGAGGGGGATTGGAGAATCTTGTAAAGAAATATTCAAGGAAAGAGGAACTTCTTGGAAGGATGTAAAGATGGAGGCTTTCAATAGATAGGGATGAAGGAGGAGCGTGCACAGCTTTGTTGGCCTCAGGTGGCTTGGTGCTGCAGTGAGTTCTTAGTAGTAGTAGAATTTCTGGTATCGATTAATGACATAAATTAATCACTAAATGAAGTCTGAAGCTCTGAGATAATATGTGACCATGATACTGATAACCGATTCTAGGTTCCAAAGCAACACTTCAAAATATTCTTACACCTAATTTACTTAGCCAGAATTATTCTCGGTAATTTATACCAAAATTTTGAAAATCTTGAGTATTTTTAAGTAAACTTCTTTACAACCCTGTCCTTTTTGACTGAAAGAAAACCGTTGGCAAAATAATAAATAATGGTTGGTTTCTTTCTGCCAAATCTGGTAAGACAGAATTTTGGAAAACTCACTTTTTCAGACGGGTTAAAGCAGAAAAGTTAAAATAAACTATCGACTTCTTGTTAATAAGATTAAATTATTGAAATAATTTCTAATTTTTTCCTAAATAAATACTGAGATTAATTTTTTTTTTCTTTTTCAATTTCGATGAGATTCTTTCATCAACGTATTATTTCGAATAATACCCAGAAAGTAGTCTTTATTACTGTTTATAAGCTTGTAAATATCTTCTTGAACTGTAAACGTTTGTGTTTTTCTCTTCCTTCAAGTTTGCATTATATAAAAAATACAAGTTTTTTCAACTGAAAGTATGGAGCAACGTTTAAAACTTAAAACGAACAGAAATTACTACGTATATGAGGGGGTTGTCCCTCCTCAACACCTCGATCTTTGCGCTAAAGTTTTCAAGTAAAGTTAAAAAGGCTTCTTATTGTTCTAATTAAAAATACATAGTGTTTCAGGAGTCGTTCTTAAAGAATTGGGACAGAATTCAAACTTTAGCGCAAAGAGCAAGATATTGAGGAGGAGCAACCCTCCTCATATACGTAACAATTTCTGTTCGTTTTAAGTTTTATTGTTGCTCCTTACTTTAAGTTGAAATTTTTTTATTTATTTAATTTCTGATCGTTTTTTAAATATAGCCAGGGAATCTGACTACACCTCCACGGAAAAATCCCTCCCCCCCACGGCAGGAGGGATCTATTTCCAATAATTTATTCTTTAGACCAGTGGTTCTCAAACTGTGGTACGCGTACCCCTTGGGGGTACGCAAAAATTTTTAGGGGGTACGCGGCCGGCCAACAAAAAAAAAACAACCCCTTAACTCTAGGACTGGCAATCTAAACAAGTTTGAGAACCACTGCCCTAGACAATTCAATCCCGTTGAAAATTTACCCTGGACAATTACCATTAACATCTCCCCGTGTAAAATTGAGTCGGCAAAGAGAAAGCAAGACATAAGAAGAATTTTGTATAGGAATTCTGGCAAATTCCAACATTGTAAAATTTCCCTTGAAAAATTCACCCTGGAAACTACCCTTCCTATGGAATATTATCCCCGTCGAAAATCCCACCAGCAGAAAATTTCCCTTCCCCACCCGAAAAATGTATGCATGCTTCGCAATAACAAATACTATACGTAAACAATAGACATATTTTATAACTTAAAGACCTTTCCCCAGAGACTGTGGGGGGAGGGGGGTCATGATATCTCCAAAGACATAATTATTCGGCCTTTCAACTATGCAGAACAAAATGGCTATCTCAAAATTTTGATCGGATAACTTTGAGAAAAAAGGAGCGTGGGAGGGGGCCTAGTCGCCCTCAAATTTTTTGGTCACTTAAAAAGGGCACTAGAACTTTTAATTTCCGTTCAAATGAGCCCTTTACCGATATTCTAGGACCGCTGGATCGATACATTCACCCCTGGAAAAAAAAACAAAAAACAAAGAAATAAACACGTATCCGTGACCTATCTTCTGGCAAAAAAAATATAAGAAAATTCCACATTTTTTCAGATAGGAGCTTGAAACCTTTACAGTTGGGTTCTCTGATACACTAAATCTAATGGTGTGATTTTAATTAGGATTCTATGACTTTTAAGTGGTGTTCATCCCTTTATTTTTGAAAATCAGGCTAATTTTCTCAGGCTTCTAACCTTTGAAACTCACATATTTGAAAGAAACGATGAAACGAAATCATCTTGAAGGAAACTTACATATTTGAAATCAGCATAAAAACCCGATTCTTTTGATATATCTATTGGTATAAAAATTCTGTTTTATAGAGTTTCGGTTACTATTGCGCTGGGTCGCTCCTTACTTAATGTTCGTTACCACGAACTTTTTGATAGAGTTTTTCTTTTATTATCACAATGCCTTTGTTGCTAATTCAAAATACGCTTAAAAAAAGAGCGAAAACTTTTATAAACATATTTTTATTATCAATTTTAAGTTCCTATCAATAATTTATTGTAGTAACTATAGTTTAACAAAATTAAAGGAATATTTATATACCAGTTTCTTTTGACACATTTGAGTTTGTAGTTCATGTGGCGGAAAAGGCAATACTTTAAAGTACGAAATCGCAGGAAAACATGTCCAGGCATGGGTAGAGCAGATAATATGTGGGTCGGGAAGGGATAGACCTACCGAAGGCTGTGTTAGAGGCTGCCTAAAAGTTGTCTAATGTTTCTAGAGATTTTAAAGATACATCTAGACTACTGGGAGACATTAGGGGTCGGCCATACCAAGTAAAGAAATATATGGCGTTCGTCAAAGAAAGAAGAAAATAATAATTAAGAACTAGGAAATGAAGATTATGTCGTTTTCTTTTTTCTTCGTATTCCTATTTTTTTTATTGAATATAATCAATATAGCTTTTGCTGCAGCAGTTGAAATAAGTTTTGCAAAACCTGATCCCTTGTCCGTAATACATTCAGAATAGCAATCGACGTTGCTATCCTGACTAAACGGATAAATACCAGCCACAAATAGGTATATTAAAAATCTTGCTTTATTCTCCGAGCTTCCGTACGATTTTGAGCATAGAAAGAAGTTTTTGAGAGCTGTTGTGTTTTCCTGTTGCGGAAAAATCAAATGCAAAGATTTCTTACTTAATTACATTTCTTACTTAATATGGATTGTGTAATAAAATCGGAACAATTTTCTTTGTTCCTGATTGTATCTTTTTATTTTTGTTTCAGAAAAACCAAGAAAATCCCACAAAGAGCAATCTTGCATCCCAAGGTTTTGTTTATTTTTGTGCTTTATCTAATTGTAACAGGAAAATGAAAGATGTCAAATATAACGAATCGTTGCTATAGCACGAAAAACTGCAAACTTGCGTAATTTTAGAGGTTATAAAATTTCTTTGATACCCATAAGACATGAAGCATGTTCATATTTTTTTTCTTTAAAAAAAAAAAAAAAATCAAGCTACCATCAAGCCACTAACCAATTCGAGGCAAAGCCAAGACAGGTGGTCTGAGTGAGTGGCGGGAAAGCTGGCATCAGCCTTTTTAGGATTGTATAAAAAATGATGTCATTTTCACTTGTTGTTAGATTTTGTCTATCATTCATCCATCCATTCATCCATCCTAGGGTAGAACTAAAGTAGATAGCCATAGAACTAGATTGTTCTTGGGAGGGTTGAGGCAAAATTAATGACTGTAGCAAAACATGACAAAAAGCATAGAGACCGCAGAGAAATGATTCGTTGCGGTAGCTATTCATATTCTTCATAATATCATATATATATATATATATATATTATATATATATATTATATATATATATATATATATATATATATATATATATATAATATATATATATATATATATATATATATATATAATATATATATATATATATATATATATATATATATATATATATATATATATATATATATATATATATATATATATATATATATATATATATATATATATATATATATATATATATATAATCATAATAATTATAGTAACCTAATTTTGCTACTAAAATATTCTATTTTCATCATAAAGCATATTTCATTATGATTGACTTAACTCCACTTCTTGAGTGTGGTCTGGATAGCACGTAAGTACCTGTTCTGAAATTCATGTAAAACATATGCATGATCACTTATGACAAATATAGCCTACATATATTTCATTGAATATTTTTTCCTCTGAACGGAGCAATTACTTTATAGTGGAGGTTCGGCAAGCCTTTTCTATATATTTTGTAATATATTTACTCATTACAACATTTTAATTAAATATTTTACATATAGAGTTCGTTAGGATAGGTAACTTCACTCATTGCAACTTTTGCAATATATTTATTCATTAGATGCCAGATCTATTATTTCACACAGGTAAAAATTACGCAATATTTATAAGGTTGTATCTTTTGTTTAACTGTAATCTTTGCCTTTTGCATTGGGTGTAATCAAAATCAGTAGAATGGTATCAGAAAAATCATAATCTTACCCCAAACCGTATAGTTCAAGCTACAGGAGCATGGTCCAAACCAAGGTCCAAATATTAACCTGCGCAAGTAAATAAGAAAAAGAAAATATTTCTTCTTACTGAACAAAAGCCTTGGATAACTCTTAAGGTAATCAAAATTCCAACGTTCCATCTTGCAACTAGCGGAATAAAAAACGACAGTACTGAATAGATTCCCATTCCAAAGAGAATAATTTTCTTGCTGCTACCACGATCTCCAAGAAATCCTCCAACGATTTGAGAAGAACAGAAGCCCCAGTAAACTGATCCAAGGACAAGTGCCTGCAATTCCTTGTCCCATTCAAATTCTCCCATTATGATACCATCCTTAAAATATAATACGTTAAATCAATTTTAAGAGCTCATTCAAGAGTTATAAAAAAATTATTTACATGTATTTGACTTTATGTATTGGAGATGAGACAGACTTTAACTAAGGAATGAATTATCTTTCCGCAATAGTGAGAGGCGCAATAATAGAGAGCGATCGGGGCAGGCATTAACACCTTGCAAAATTTGGAAATTGCAAAAATTGCCTATTTTTGGTGATATAACGGCTATAAAAATACAGTTTTGGACCCTCCTCTTAAAAAAACTTGAGCGCCAAGTGAATCATAGGCTTTTGTCTTTACATACGATTTGGAACTTTTCTTTACGACAGAAATAGCTTTTCTAGAGGTGGCATACTGCCAGTGTTTGGTTGGCACTTAAATACATGTACTTAAGTACAGTTCCAAGTACTTAAATACATACTTAAAGATATTTTTTAAAGGGTACTTTAAGTACATACTTAAATTTATTTTTCGTGTACTTATCGGTACTTAAGTATCAAGTACATTTTTGTCTTGAGCCTCTCTAAGGTCTTCTAGAAATTAGAAGAAATTCGTGAGTGACTCACTACCAACTTTCTCAAGTATCTGATGTGTGTTATAGGACACATCAGGCCTCTGAAAATAGGCTTTTGTTTGGCAACTATTATCTAATTACCATGATTTTTCAACAGCCTTAACTGTCCAGAAATAAGGCACAACTGCATTTGAACTTCAGAAGCACAGTACCTGATAGTTAGACAAAATTCAGAACGAGATGAACTGTAGTGTGGCTTTGGAGCTCTATCACACCAGGGACACACAGATAGTTACTTATTTTGGTTTGAGTATATTCAGCTAATTGCCATCTTCAAGAAGAGAATAAATAAATTAGCCCAGTTAGATGCCTGTTATGTTGCCAAACACACTTTGGGTTAGGATTCTTATCAATATGCAGGGCATTCTTATTTCTCTCTCGGGCAGGTGCGAAAATTGCTGTGGGGCAGAGAATCAGTTGTCCCCTCCCCCTTACTGCACAATTTTTATCTTTAAGTTTTACCTTCTCTAAAGTAATTGTTTAAAAGGAATTTACAAGGGATATTACACTTCTTAATAATATATTTTGACAGTTTCCGCCGCTTCGCAGCAGCAAAATACTGTTTTAAAACCCTTCCCTTTGCCTTTAACAGAAGACTTTCACCACTTTAAACCAATTTTTTAAATATAATACAGTCGGCATGTTTTTAATTTTGTCTCACATTTTTGCAGCCCTCTCCCAAAGGAAAAGGGGCAGTGAGACCTTTGGCTACATCCATAAGTACTTTAGACAAGATTGTAATTCAATACGTAGCCAAGCCCCTCACGCCTTCCCGGAATCTTTCATCTGACACTGAATCTATTTAGTAAATATTACAAAAAATAAACTCTAAGGTTGAAAATTTGCATAGTTTTCGGCCGCGAGGTGGCGAAAGTTTTGAAAGTTTGTCCCCCCCCCCACCATGATTCTCTTAGACCCTTAGGCCTCAGGCAGCAAATTGAAAATTATGGCTACCAGGCACCTAAATGACAAAAATTAAAACCCATGCCAAATCTTTCAATAACTTGATGAAAATAGGTATGTGAGCAAGAGGCTTTAGAGTAGCTACTACCATCACATATTTAATTTTTTGAGAAGACTCTAGGCTACTTTATCATGCTTGATCCATTTGTTTTCACTACCATTTTAAATCCTCTAATCTTTATATTCTTTAAATCCCAACATCAACCTCGCTCTTCAACCTATGCTATTCCAGTGTTTCTGGAACGTCTTCTGTTTCTGTATTTAAAAACTTGTTGTTTTTTTTGTTGCTTTTCCACCCTCGCTCGCATCAGCCATTTATCAAATACAAGGAGGAAGCAGAAAAACAATCTTCTGAAAGGAAAAAAACCCTAATGGATGACGAAGGGAATGAAGAAAGCACGGAAGAGGGCTGCCAAATTATGAAAGGGCAAGAACCCCAAGTGGAGAATTTTTTGAAAAACAACTGGTGAAACTGAGTAAAAGCCAAGTTGATGATTTGATAGTTAACTTTACAGTTGAGTCTACTTACCCTTTAAGCACAGTTGAGAAACCTACCTTTAGAAAACTGGTTCAAGGATTGGCTTCATATGCAACCCTAATGACACGAAAAGCGCTACATTCTTGTGTTGAATCGAAGTATATAACAACTTAAAGGTCCTGGATTGAATTATTTCGTGAAACTGACTATCTTTGTACCATTGCTGATATTTAGAGCATAAATCTCAAAAGCTACATAGTTGTTACGGACGATTGCTTGACTATGATTATGTAAGGAAGCCGGCTGCAATTGCATGCAGACGTTTTATTGGAATCAATGATTTTTCTGCTTGTGCTTCCCATCTAAACTGAATCAATGAAGACTTTAGCTTATGTCACACAAAAATAGTCGAAACAGTCATAGATAATGGCAGCAATTTTGTTAAAGCTCTCAGGGAGTATGGTACTCCATCAGTGACAGAACAAGAGAGTGAGCTACAAGTTTTTAGTGTTTCGGAAGATTTTGATGATGAGTTTGACTGCGATGAAGACACTGTTGCCATAGAATCTGTTGGTCACATTCTCGACAACAGCATTGATGATATCGACAGTGAAAAGTTTTATCTTCCACGGCATTTGAGATGCTACAGTCTTATACTGAACCTGGTTGCACAAAAAAAAATAAAAAAAATAGTGAGCGAGCATTTGTTAATGTTTTATTTCAAATACTTTATCAATCCGCCATGTCCAGATGCCAAAGCATATTGAATGCGACAAATCATAGTACAAAAGCTGCCGACAAGTTTTTGGAAATTACTGGAAGGTGCCCAGTCGTACCAAATGCTACACGCTGGAACTATCTCCATGCTGCAGTAAAGCGTGTTGCAGACATGTCTTATGCGGAAACGTTATCCAGTGCCTTTGATGAACTGAAACTTCCAAAGTTGAAGTCGGTGGAGAGGGATCTACTTAAGGAGTATGTGCTTATTACAGATCTATTGTGCCAAGCCTTAGATTTTTTTGCAAGGCAAAAAAAATAACTATCTGTGTTCTGTTTTGCCAGTACTTTATGGGAGACTAAACTAAAAGGACTTAAGAATAGCTGTATTCTCAAGCATGCTTTGCTATTATTAGAGGCCATTGAATGTCGTTTGCATGAACGCTTCTCGCTTGTTTTCTCAATGGAATTGGAAGAGAAAGCCTTCAGTTAACTAGTAATAGCTACTTGCTCTCGCCCGATTTTTAAATTCTGATGGTTGACTCCAGCCTTGTAAGGGCAAAAAAACGAATAATAGACACAGAAAACTTAGAAATAAAAAAATGTGGCCGTGATCATCTCAAGTGATGAGATGGCTGAAGGCGCTGAGAAGTCTGGTACAAATAAGACTAATGATTTATTTTCGTTTATGGAAGATGATGAAGCTGTCAGTGATCAAAAAATAGATATAGACACTAGTCTCAAAGCTGAATTCTTAGAATTTCTTCAAGACAAGAAGAGGACCCTCGATTCTGTGAAAGACTATCCGAAAGTTGGAAAACTGTTTAAGAAATTTAATACCCCTCTCCCATCATCTGCAACTGTTGAACGGGTATTATCCGCTGCAGGAGATGTATTGACTGCAAAAAGAAACCACCTAGAAGATGCTAAGTTTGAGAAGCTTTCGCTACTAGAAGTGAACAAAGATGTCATGACTCCTCATTAAAATAAGGATTTTTTGCAGACATCTTTTTTTGAAGTAGTGGGATATTAAACTGCGCTATTGATCATAGTGCTATGGCAACTGCTTAAACGAAGTTTTCATGGTTTAAATTCAGTCTTCGTTGACGGATTCTGGTTCCAGATTCCGGTTCCGGACCAATGAAGACCAGTCATCTGTTGATGGATCTGTCAATCTATCAAAATTGACCGGTCTTCATTGGTCCAGATTCCGGATTCTGGTGCTAGAATCTGTCAATGAAGACTGAACTATAATTTTTCAAGTAAACGTAATGCATTGTTCACATTAGTGTGATAAATAATGTTACCTAACTACATCCGAATATAAAAAAAAAAAACAGCCACGTAAAGCTAATATTGTGTTCATTACTTCCATATCGTTCTTGACGCGTTGACACCATCAATTAAGCATTCTGATTGGTGATGTATGCTAGAAAATCGAACCAAGTTTCGTTTACCTTATTCCTCCTATCACACCAATATGAACAATGCCTAATGCGGCGTTCAGACGGGTGACATAAGAAACAAATTCTGAAAAAGGTAGAAAAGCCTACTTGACAACAATTGGATATGCCATGCTTGTTACGTCACCCGTCACGTTCGCCCAATGAAGCCGCTATAAAAATCTATACTGGTATAATTTTTAGACAGTTTATATTATTATAATGAATGAGAAACCATTTTTTAAGTTTTTGTTTGCAGTAAAGTTCTAATATGGTTGAAGCTGAATTTTTATGGACGGCACCTAGGGCCGTATCCAGGATTCTCGTTTGGGAGGGGTTTTACAGAAAAAAATTTGTTTGGGAGGGTACAAAAAAAAACCCTTCCATTAACTTTTTCTAACAGCCTCGAGTAAGATTAGCGCATTTTTTTTTTAGACAAATTTGCAAGTCGGAAAAGCATTTCGGGGAGGGGGTTCAAACTTATTACCCCCCGCCCCCTTGGATAAGTCCCTGTTGGCACTAGAATGGAGTTCCTTTTCACTTCTCCATTGGAAATAATGGAACAGCTAATGTCAGTTTCTCACCTGACAGCCTAACCATATTCTTTACCATGTAAAAAAAGCCTTCAAGCCATGTACTTCCGTACTTAAGTACGTACTTAAGTACTTACAAGTACTAAGTACATAAGTATAATTTACTTCGAGTACTTAGTACTGATACTTAATTACAATTTCGGTTGAGTCCTTGGTACTTATACGTCTTTTTTGGAGTACTTGACCCAACGCTGCATACTGCACATTCTTGTTCCCTAGTTAGCAATTCCCATTCTAAAAAAAATTGAACCCCTCGAACACCCCTCAGAAACCTGACCGACCGGTGTGACCTGATCTGGTTATTTGGAAAGACTGTTTTTAGTATTCTAATATTAAAAATATTTATATTTTAGTCAAAGCAATACAATTTCACAAGTAAATTTTGCTGGAAACCCAAAATTTCATTTTATGAGGGAATTGCTTTTTAACCCAAGCGTGGGATTGGCTATTGATCACGTTATCAAAGCTCGCAGAATCTGCATTAAGTTTCACGATTATAAGCCTCTCATAATCCTTTTTGGTCATTATCTTTCTTTATTGTTTCTTTCTTAGCTATCACAAACAAAAAAGTTCTTACACGGGAGTCGGTAATTCAGTAGCTGTAGATGATGGGGTTACCGTCCAATCCGTGCCCCACTGTTTAATCTAAGATTAACCATCGCAGGATTTAAAAAGTATATTTTCATATGTGTGGCGGCAAAAGTCAAGTAAAGCACAAGTTAAGCTTCCAAAATGACGAACTAAGGATTGAGAAGTGGGGAGTTCAAAAGAAATGATAAGAGTATATGGATTCTGATGTTTGGGTTTCAAAATATTTTTCCGAAACTTGAGACTCATTAAAATTTTTAACATCTCTTTCATTTAAATCTTGGATGTTTGAGCGTTCGGATGTAAGTTTATTCTGCATATAAAGGACAAAATCTAGCAGCGCAAAAGGAAAACTTATACATATAAAAAAAAGAAAGAAGAACCAAAATACACTAAACAAACCGAAGCAATAATCCATAAGCTGATTAGATTACAAAACATCAGAAGAAATCATATTACAAAACAAATTTCTCCAACTAAAACTGAGGAGCAACATTAAAACTGAAAATGGAAGGAAATTATTCAGTATATGAGTGGACCTACCCCTTCCTCAAACCTCACTCTTTACGCAAAAGTCTTCAACTTCTTCCAAAATATCTCTAATTCAAATTCAACTGTGTTTCAGCCGTCTTTCTCAAAGAACTGTGACTAAAATTAAACTTTAATGTATATAGCTAGGGTTGAGGAGGAGGGGGAGCCCCCCTCATTTACAGAATAATTTGTATTAGTTTCAAGTTTTAATGTTGCTGCATACTTCCAGTATAAAAAACTTTTTTTTTCAATTTAATTTTTGGCCGTTTCTGAGATTTTTCCGCGAATCTCTTCCCTTCCCGAGTATAAAGTTTCTACTCTTCGCGAAAACTTTCCTCTCCACGGAAAGTTCTCCCAGTGGAAAATTCCAACCGCCTTCGATAATACCCCATCCTCTCCATAAAAAACCATACATTCCCCAACAACAAATGCTATATGTGATCAATGGGAAAATTACACAACTTACAGCCCTTTCCCAAGGGACTATGGAGGGTCATGTCATCCCTAAAGGCATAGTTATTGGACCTTTGAGCTATGCTAAATCAAATGGCTATCTCAGAATTTTGATCGGATGTCTTTGGTGAAAAAATAAGTGTAGGAGGGAGGTTAGTGGCTGTCCGATCAAATAAGCTTTCACCTGTTCTTTTAGGACCACTGGTTCAATATGAATACCCCTAGGGGAAAAAAAAAAAATAAACGCGCATTCGTAATCTTTCTTCTGGCGAAAAATGCAAGGTATCAAATTTTTGTACATAGGAACTTGTTACCTTTACAGATGGGCTCTATAATATACTGAATCTGATGGTGTGATTTCCATTAAGATTACTTGATTTTTGGGGGGTGTTACCTCCTTTTTCAAAAAACAGAAAATTTTCTTCAGGCTCGTAACTTTTGAAAGGTAAAATTAAACTTAATTAACTTTCGGAATGTACTTGGAAACAGCACAAAAAATTAATTTTTTTAATGTATTTATTGTTATCAAAATTGTGTTTTTCAGCGTTCCAGATATTATTTTTGCATGGCATTGCTACTTCGGCAAGGTCCTATGAAGCAGAAACCATGTTGCTTCTGCTTGTGAAGATAAGTCTGAACTAGGTGATGTGGAATGGGCCTTAAAAACAGCCTCCATACAAGTAGTAAGCCCTTGGTCGCTTCGCCCAACAACTTTAGTTCCCTAACCTACTACCAGAGGGGTTCATGGCGCTAGTGTCTTTATTGCCCTTTTTCTAAGGGGCATACGGACCAATTAGTATATTTTCTTGTTTCGATGGGTCATACGACGGCATTTTTTTTTGTTTCTATGAGAAAGTTAGTAGTATGGACCCTTGATATACTAATGGAAGTCCTTATTTGGGAGACAATTGGACTCCGTCCAGAACACCACCATCGTATTTTACGACCAATGCATATATTTACAGGTGAATGGGACTCCAGCCACAACATCTAAAAATAACCAACGTTAAAACTAACCATGTTACTGATGGGACTCCAAATATGGGAGAGTAAAAATAGCTACAGCCAAGAGGCACTAACAACCACTCATAGCAGCCAAAACTAATATATGGACGGATTTTCAATGTAATTTATATTAGTAAGAGAATTGGATTCAGAGAGAGAACTGTTTGATTATCCTCGTTTGTTTGACAAAATATATATAATGTCTTAGAGGTAATTACTTGGCTAAAAGAAAAAGGAGAGCGAAGAAGAAAAGAACTGTCATCCTAATCCAGCAATTGAGATAAATACGCACTTGGACGAGGTTTTAAACTTACTCATCTATCCAATTACCTAGGACAAAACAGCATAACCGAACCGTCAATCAAATCGAAATGTCCAAATCCATGCAAAGTCATCATCAATCCAAAGTCCTCATCCATGCAAAGTCAAATGTAAGCCGTTGTAAATTTACAAGCAAAAGCACCTTAAATCTAAGGAAATATTTCCAAGTAGTAACCTTTCATTAGGGTTCATCAGAAGAATACCACCTGCCTTAACGGGTTTCGACGCTTTACTTTCTTTACCCGGCACAGTGGAGCGTCTACAATAAGATCTTCTAATAGTGTATGTTTACACTATTAGAGGTCTATAGTGGAGTTGGTAGCAGCAGCAATGATACAAAGCCGAGAGTACCGAACATAGCAGTAGAAATTACAAGAGGATCTCGACTAAGCATTGAATGGGATGATGTGTACGGAAGATATGTGATATCATTGAGTAAATTAAAATTGGAGGAGCAGTTATGCTTTGCAGCGAAAGTTGATATAGTGCATATACATAGACTTCAAGCTGCTTTAAATATAATACTGAAATATATTGAAGAGAAAAAGATGTATCAGTAATTGAGTGATATATATATATATATATATATATATAATATATATATATATATATATATATATATATATATATATATATATATATATATATATATATATATATATATATATATATAAATATATATATACATATATATATATATATATATATATATATATATATATATATATATATATATATATTATATATATATATATATATATATATATATATATATATATATATTATATATATATATATATATATATATATGTATATATATATATATATATATGTATGTATACATATATATATATATATATATATATATATATATATATATATTATATATATATATATATATATATATATATATATATATATATATATATATATATATATATATATATATATATATATATATGTATATATATATATATATATAATATATATATATATATATATATATATATATATATATATATATTATATATATATATATATTATATATATATATATATATTATATATATATATATATATATATATATATATATATATATATATATAAAGCAAAAATTCGTGAAGAAAGGAAGAAAACGAGGACAATTAACAGCCAGTGAAAAAATTGAAAAATTATGCAAATATTTCGGTCAAGACCTCCGCTTAGTGCAGAATAAAACTGATAAAAATATAAAAACCAAACCTTAAAATAAAAACACCAAACTAAAATTGGACGACCCTTTCCTAGTAACGGTGAAAGGGTAACTGAATAAAAACCACAAGTCTAAATGGTATTTCAGAATTTCATTTTGCGTAAAGCACTTTTAAAGGCTGATCGCTTTCCAGTTTGATTGTTATCGGAGACTCTATTCGATTGCACAATATAACTTTGTGGATGTATGTAAAACGATCAGAATTAATAATTTTGTCATAAATGGGACTTAGAAAAATTTCTCCAGTGTCCCTATTGAGAGCTACCTTTTGGTGAATGTGCTTTTTTATTTCAACTGCCTCCCTGAAAACTTGCGTGAGACCTTTAACGGGGGCAACGATGGAGGCCTCGTCAAACAAAATGAAATGGTGTGGACTCTCGTACACATGCTGCGCCAAGGCGGAATCAAAACCTCAGGCCTTTGGCGTAACCTCATTGCCTTGTCCATTGAGGACTTGTGCTCAGATAACCTCCCCCCCAATTGCTGTTGGGTTCTACCAACATACTGGAAATGGCTGCAACATACCGAAACTGGAAATGGTTGTCAACACTTTTTCACCCCCTTATGCAAACGCAAACTTCATACATAAGAAATTCAGTTCACCTTGTTGAAAAATTAAAAGACATTGAAATAAAAAAAAGATACAATTTTGGCCAGTTTCGATGCCATTTCTTTGTATACGTCTTGCGACATTAAAAAATGTGAGCTAGCTCTTCAAAGGAAATTAGAAGATAATATTGATCAAATAGACTACAAAACACTGGATATAGAAACTATTATGCGTCTCGTCCGTCTTTGCAATAGTTCCTCCTCATATTTCCGATATAATAATCAATTTTTCACCCAAATTAGGGGTTTACCCATGGATACAAGTCTTTCACCATTTCTGGCAACTTTTTATATGGAATTCGTTGAAATCTCTGCTCTGGAAAATTTTCCGATGAAACACCGATTCTGGGGTCGGTTTGTGGATGATGTTATTTCTGTGTGGGAGCATGGAGGAGAGTCACTTAACTCCTTCTTAACTAATCTAAACACTTTGGACTCTAACCTTCAGTTCACTTTAGAACTAGAACATAACCACAAACTTCCTTTCCTAGATGTTTTAATTTTCAATAAGTCTCCTGGCCTTGAATCTTCTATTTATAGAAAGCCTACGCATAACGATAGGTATTTGCATTTTTCCTCCAACCACTCTCCCTGCATAAAAAGAGGAGTTGTTATTTCTTTGGTTGATCGAGTAATAAGAATATGCTCAGAGCCTCACATAGACTCAGAATTGAACTATATTAAGGACATTTTATTTTGCAATGGCTACCCTATAAAATTACTTGAGACCATTATAGACAGAAGACGAAAAAAGGCAGAGGGGAGTGCATCAGGTCCACAAGCCCCAACAGATACCGTCCCATTGGTGGATGATAAGAAAATTTTCACTGTTCTACCCTACATTCCAAAATTGAGTTACAAATTGAAAAGAATCCTTAAAAAACATAAACTTAGCGTCGCCTTTAAAAATTCAAATATTACACAGAACTTTTTTAACATTGGCAAAGATAAAACCAGCCCCATTCTGGGTAGTGGTGTTCATAGAATTCCTTGTTCTTGTGGCTGTTTTTATGTTGGTAGAACCCAACAGCAATTGGGGGAGAGGTTATCTGAGCACAAGTCCTCAATCGACAAGGCAATGAGGTTACGCCAAAGGCCTGAGGTTTTTGATTCCGCCTTGGCGCAACATGTGTACGAGAGTCCACACCATTTCATTTTGTTTGACGAGGCCTCCATCGTTGCCCCCATTAAAGGTCTCACGCAAGTTTTCAGGGAGGCAGTTGAAATAAAAAAGCACATTCACCAAAAGGTAGCTCTCAATAGGCACACTGGAGAAATTTTTTAAGTCCCATTTATGACAAAATTATTAGTTCTGATCGTTTTTACATACATCCACAAAGTTATATTGCACAAGTATTTGCAGTTGCAAGTAGTCACATATTCAAACAGTTCAAAGCAGTCACAGTTTGAAAAAGTCACAATAGCAGAGTACTAATCGAATAAGTAGTAGTTGTAGCAGCCCTAAAAGGTTCAATTTATTGCTTTCAACTATTTTTCAGATATTGTTCATGTGCCCTTTTGACTACAAAAATCATTAGAATATAATGACCCGCTGAGAAAAAAAATTGAAAGAAAATGAAATCTAAAAAAGTATTATGTAACACCCCCATGTGTGTCCTCCGGAGTTAAAATCGGGGATCCCCCACGGTCCCTGAAGAAACCTGTCACATGAGAATGCGTCATCCGTAAGCATCCCCCATTACGTAAGAATTGGAGAAATATTAAAAAAAACGTCTTGGAAAAAACGCCTTGAAAGAAAATGTATTCTCAAAAAGGGTTATGTAACACTGATGTGTGCGTGCCATTATGTAACATCCAACGTGTGCTCTACCACACGTAACACCGACGTGTGCACCATCATTGCGTAACACCCACATATCCTCCTCTTCTGTTACAAGTGGGACTCCTCATCGGCCCCCAAGTCTAGCATGTCACGTGAGATTGCGTCATTCTCAATAAATCTACCAAGTCACGCAAGATTAAGTAACTCTCAATCCTCAGTTACCTGGGTGAAAATTCCCTGTTATTTAACAATCATAGGCAGCGCGCCAGCGCTGCCTAAGTAAAGAACGATGTGGGCACAATATGTTTTTTTCTTCATATCCGGGCACTTCGTATCGAAGGAGTTGTTGTAGAAACTTCGAAAATGGCTCATTCGATTGGAAATTGGAGTGGCTAGTGCCCTTTTTAAAAGTCGAAAGTGATTGGAGGGCAACTAGCCCCCCCTCACGCCCATCATTCTCCCAAACACACCCAATCAAAATTTTGAGATGGACATTTTGTTCAGCGTAGTTGATTTCTAGATAGAAAATATGTTTTTTGAGGAGGACACTCCCCCACAACCCTCAGGAGAAGGGTTTTAAGTTATGCCCTGGGGGCATATAAGGTTTTTATAGAAGGCGTTGTCGTAGAAACTTCAAAAAAGCTCATTCAATTGGAAATTCAAAGGGCTAGTGCCCTTTTTAATTGTCTAGAGTGATTGGAGGGTAAGTAGCCCCTCCCCCACACGCCCATCATTCCCCCAAACACATCCAATAAAAATTTTGAGATAGCCATTTTGTTCAGCGTAGTTGATTTCCAGACAGAAAATATATTTTTGAGGAGGACATTCCCTCACAACCCTCAGGGCAAGGATTATAAGTTATGCCCTGGGGGCATATAAGGTTTTTATTGAAATCTTTGTCGTAGAAACTTGAAAAAGGGCTCATTCGATTTGAAATTCAAAGGGCTAGTACCCTTTTTAATAGTCGAAAGTGATTTGAGGGCAACTAACCCCCCACTCACGCCCACCTTTTCCCCAAACACATCCAATCAAAATTTTAGATACCCATTTTATTCAACGTAGTTGAAAGTTTTGGAAATTAGGTCTTTAAGGATGATAATCCCTCCCCCCCACAGCCCTCAGGGCAAGGGTTGTAAGTTATGCCCTGGGGCATATAGAGTTTTTATTGAAAGAGTTGTCGTAGAAACTTCAAAAGGGCTCATTCAATTGGAATTTGAAAGGGCTAGTGCCTTTTTTAATAGTTGAAAGTGATTGGATAGCGACCAACGCCCCTCTCACGCTTACCATTTTCCTAAAGACATCGAATTAAAATTTTGAGGTATCCATTTTGTTCGACGTAGTTGAAAGTTCTGGAAATTTGGTCTTTAAGGATGATAAAGACCAATAAAGACCCTCACAGCCCTCAGGGCAAGGGTTGTAAATTATGCCCTGGGGCATATAAAGTTTTTATTGAAAGCGTTGTCGTAGAAACTTCAAAAGGGCTCATTCAATTGGAAATTGAAAGGGCTAGTTCCTTTTTTAATAGTTGAAAGTGATTGGATAGCGAATAACGCCCCTCTCACGCTTACCATTTTCCAAAACAAATCCAATCAAAATTTTGAGATATCCATTTTGTTCAACATAGTTGAACGTTCTGCAAATTAGGTCTTTTAGGATGATAACCCCATCAGAGCCCTCAGTGAAAGGGTTGTAAGTTATGCCCTGGGTTCATATAAGGTTTATATAGAAAGTTGTTGCATAAATCATAGGCAGCGCGATCGCGCTGCCTAAGTAAAGAACGGGGACACTCGAGAACGAAACAAGAAATAGGGACTTAGTAAGTAGGAGGACGCTCCCCCACAATCCTCAGGGCAAGGGTTTTAAGTTATGCCTTGGGGGCATATAAGAACGATGTTGGCACAATTTATTATTTATAATTTGTTTCTTTAGAGATGGGCACTTTGTATAGAAGAAGTTGTCGCAGAAACTTCGAAAAGCGCTCATTCAATTGGAAATTGGAGTGGCTTGTGTCCTTTTTAATAGTCAAAAGTGATTGGAAGGCGACTAAAACCCCTTCCACGCCCACCATTTCCCGAAACACAACCAATCAAAATTTTGACATAGCCATTTTGTTCAGCGTAGTTGATTTCCAGATAGAAATTATGTTTTTGAGGACAGTCCCCCACAGCCCTTTGGGCAAGGGTTGTAAGTTATGTCCTGGGGGCATATAAGGTATTTTTATAGAAGGTGTTGTCGTAGAAACTTTAAAAAAGTCTCATTCGATTGGAAACTCAAAGGGCTAGTGCCCTTTTTAATAGTTGAACGTGATTAGAGGCCAACTAACCCGCCTCTCACGCCCACCTTTTCCCCAAACACATCTAATCAAAACTTTGAGTTAGCCATTTTACTCAACGTAGGTTTAAGTTCTGGAAATTAGGTCTTTGAGGATGACAACCCCCCCCCCCCCACAGCCCTCAGGGCAAGGGTTGTAAATTATGCCCAGGGGGCATATAAGGTTTTTATATAACGTGTTGTCGTAGAAACTTGAAAAAGGGCTCATTCGATTGGAAATTGAAATGGCTAGTGCCCTTTTTAATAGTCAAGAATAATTGGAAAGCAACTAACACCCCTTCCACGCCCATTATTTCCACAAACACATCCAATAAAGATTTTGAAATATCCATTTTGTTCCACGCAGTTCAAAGTTCAGGAAATTATGCCTTTGAGCAGGACACTCCCCCCACAGTCTTCAAGGCAAGAGTTATAACTTATGCCCTGGGGGCATATAAGGTTTCTATTGAAATCTTTGTCTTAGAAACTTGAAAAAGGGCTCATTCGATTGGAAATTCAAAGGGCTAGTGCCCTTTTTAATAGTCGAAAGTGATTTGGAGGCAAATAACCCCCCCCCTCTCAAGCCCATCTTTTCTCCAAACACATCCAATCAATATTTTAGACAGCCATTTTTTTCAATGCAGTTGAAAATGTAGGAAATTAGGTCTTTAAGGATGAACCACCCCCCCCCACAGCCCTCAGGGCAAGGGTTGTACGTTATACCCTGGGGGCGTATAAGGTTTTTATTGAAAGCGTAAAACTTCAAAAGGGCTCATTCAATTGGAAATTGAAAGGGCTAGTGCCTTTTTTAATAGTTGAAAGTGAATGGAGAGTGACTAACGCCCCTCTCACGCCCACCATTTTCCCAAACAAATCCAATCAAAATTTTGAGATATCCATTTTGTTCAACGTAGTTGAAAGTTCTTGAAATTAGGTCTTTTAGAATGATAACCCAATAAGAGCTCTCATTGCAAGGGTTGTAAGTTATGCCCTGGGGGCATATAAAGTTTATATAGAAAGTTGCTATGGAAATTTCAAAAAGGGCTCATTTGATTGGAAATTGAAATTGCCGTTTTTAATAGTCAAAAGTGAGTGGAGAGTAATTAACCCCCCTCTTACGCCCACCATTTCCCCTAAAAACATTCAATCAAAGTTTAGAGATAGCCATTTTGTTCAACGTAGTTGAAAGTTCCGGAAATTATGTATTTAAGGATGACAAACCCCCCAGAGCCCCAAGGGAAAGGTTGTAAGTTCTGCCCTGGGTACACATAAGGTTTTTATAGATAGAGTTGTCATAAAACTTCAAAAGGGACTCATTCAATTCGAAATTGAGTGGGCTAGTGCCCTTTGTAATAGTCGAAAGTGATTGGAGGGTAACCTACCCCCCTATGACTCCCACCATTCCTCCAAACACATCTAATCAATATTTTCAGATAGCCATTTTGTTCAACGTAGTAGAAAGTTCTGGAAATTAGGTCTTTGAGAATGACACCCCCCCCCAGCACTTAGGGCAAGGGTTGTAAGTTGTGCCCTGGGGGCATATAAGATTTTTATTGAAAGTTTTGTCGTAGAAACTTCAAAAGGGCTCATTTGATTGGAAATTGAAAGGACTGGGGCCATTTTTAATAGTTGAAAGTGATTGGAGAGCGACTACTGCCCCTCTAACGCCCACCATTTCCCCAAATACATCTAATCAGAATTTTGAGATAGCCATGTTGTTTATCGTAGTTGAAAGTTCTCGAAATTCAGTCTTAGAGGATGACAACCACCTAACAGACCTTAGGGTAAGGGTTGTAATTTATGCCCTCGGGGCATATAAGGTGTTTGTCGTTTCCGAAAGGGCTCATTTGATTGGAAATCGAAAGGCCTAGTGCCCTTTTTAATAGTCGAAAGTGATTGGAAGGCTTGACATTTTTATAGTGAAGATCGAAGTGGTTATAATGTATTATTATTTGTTGTTGTTGTTGTTGTTTAGACCAGGGCACTTCGTATCGAAGAAGTTGTTATGGGAATTTCGAAAAGGGCTAATTCGATTGAAAATAGAAAGGGCTGATGCCCTTTTTAATAGTCGAAAGTGATTTTAGGGCAACTAATCCCCCTTCAACTCCCACCCTCCCACGCAAACCTTCCCAATTCTGCTCTTAAAATTTAACCAAATCAAAATAGCGTAAGTGTATCCAAGCTATCAAAGAAAGTAAACAGATTTTTTTTGCGAATGGTATCAAGTTTTCCATTTCAGGTCAACTAGAGGAGGTATGAAACTAAATTAAACAGTACTATTTGTGCAGATTTTTAAAAGGGTGTATGTTGTTAAAAATTGCTGAAAATTTTTCTCCAGCATACAAATTGCAGGCCAAACTATAAAGTCTTAAAAAACGAAAAGATTTAAAGTGTTATTTTCTTTTCCCTGAAAAGACTATGTCAATATAAAACGAACAGAAATTAATTAAAAAAACTTTTTCCACAAAATAAGTTTTTCAAAGAAAAGTAATGAACTCCATTAAACAAAAAATGAGCAAAAATATAATCAAATAAGCATCAGCATCAACAAATAAATGAAACACAAAACAAACAGAAATTACAATAATTAACCAAGTCAAACTCAAAACGAGCAAAATTTAACATAAGTTGGGTGCAAAACCCCTACGCCTTCCCAAAGCCAGAACAAAATTTGCACTTTACTGAAAAAATATAAATGTTTTTACTTTTATAACTTTAATAAATCAAATAATATTAACATTTCGATTACTAAATATCAGTATATGTATATTAAACTGACAATGCACGTTGATTTGTATTTTTTCAGTAAAGTGCAAATTTTGTTCTGGCTTTGGGAAGGCATAGCGGATTTGCACCCAACTTATGTTAATTTTTGTTAACTTGTTAACTTGTTATTTTGTAAACAAAATTTGTTTAATTTTGTTAACTTTTTGTTATCAACTTATGTTAACTTTATGATTATTTCAAACAGTTCGTGGTAACAAACTGTAAGTAAGGAGCGACCTGGTTCAATAGTAACCGAAACTCTAAAAAACGGAATTTTGATACCAATAGATACATCAAAAGAATCAGATTTTTATGCCGATTTCAAATATACAAGTTTTAATATAAGTCAATATATAAGTTTTAACTGATTTCAAATATTTAGTCTTACCCATCCAAAAAGTCATAGAACTTTAATCAAAATCACACCATCAGATGCAGCGTATCAGCGAACCCTACTACAGAAGTTTCAAGCTCCTATCTGCAAAAATGTGGAATTTTGTATTTTTTGCCAGAAGAAAGATCACGGATGCGTGTTTATTTGTTTTTTTTTTGTGTTTTTTTTTCATGGGTGGTCGTATCGAACCAGTGATCCTAGAATATCGCGGGAGGACTCATTCGAACGGAAATTAAAAGTTCTAGTGCCCTTTTTAAGTGACCCGAAAAATGGAGGGCAACTAGACCCCCTCCCACGCTTGCTTTTTCCCAAAGTCATCCAATCAAAATTCTGAGATTGCCATTTTGTTCAGCATGGTCGAAAAACACTATAACTACGTCTTTGAGGATGAATTAATCCCCCACAGTTCCCGGAGGAAGGTCTGCAAATTATGAACTTTGCCCAACGTTCACATATAGCATTGGTTATTGGGAGGTATACAGAAGTTTTCAGCGGAGTTTTTTTCTTGTAGTTGGTGGGGTGGGGGTTCGGGGGGGTACGTGGGAGGGTTTTTCCATGCAGGAAGTTTTCATGAGGGAAGGGGACACTGCTATGAAGTGGGCGCCGGATTTCCCAGCATTATTTGAAAAAATCAGAAATGGAATAATAAAAACAAAATTTCTTTCAAGTGAAAGTAAGGAGCAACATCAAAATTTAAAACGAACAGATATTAACACGTATATGATTGGGTTCGCTCCCTACTCATTACCTCGCTCTTTACGCTAAAGTTTTGTTTTGTACTTTCATCAGAGCTATTTGTTCTAATTAACGGTCTTTGTGATTAAAGGGTCATTCTTAAAGAATTGGAACAAAATTTGAATTTAGCGTAAAGAGCGAGGTATTGACTAGGGGGCAAACCCCCTAATATACGTAATAAAAATATACGAATATAGAAGTTTGTTACGTAAGTTAATTTGTAAGTTACGTCAGAACAAAATTTCGAGAAAGCCATTCAGCCAAAAAAAAGTAAAATTAATAAGCAAATTGTGTTTTGATTATTCATGTACGGTGAGCAAAAATAAAAGCTGCATTAACTCAAAAACGTTCAGAAATTAAATAAAAAACAGGTTTTTTTTAACTGAAATTAAGGAGTGACATTAAAATTTAAAACGAACAGAAATTATTCCGTATATGAAAGGGGCTGTCCCCTCCTCAACCCCTCGCTCTTTACGCCAAAGTTTGACTCTGTCTCACAACTTTGTTTTTTAAAACAATAAAAACTTTAGCGTAAAGAGCGAGGGGTTGAGGAGGGGGCAGTCCCTTTCATATACGGAATAATTTCTGTTTGTTTTATGTTTCAATTTCGCTCCTTACTTTAGTTAAATTTTTTTTTTATTTAATTGTAGACAAGTTGGAAGTGAACCATTCTTGATAGCATTAGGACTACAGACTCGCTTCAGAATTTGTCTCACAACTTAACATTCTCTGTTGTATAAAATAACCAGATTTCCAGACATCATATTATAAAGTCTTCATATTATTAATTTTATGGTTTATTTATTTTTCATTTCGAGCAATAGTAGGTGAGCACAAGATTTTACCTGATAAATCAATCCATTATCTTTGTATGCTGTTAAATTACTTTTCATTTCTGAAGATAATATTTATTTTTATCCCTAAGCTCTTAAGGTAATTTTAATTGTATGCTGAAAGTTACTGATATTAGAGCTCGTCTAAGACTATGAAAAACGTCATAGATTATTGTGCCGTTGTATGGCTATATACTCACTTTTGACTTATTAAATCAAAATTCATGTTTTTATACTTGGATTTTGTGTTTTCAGTAAAGCACCAGTTTTCTATAATCCTATAAACATAGGGGAATATCACCAGTCTGTTTGTTTGCACTAGTTTTATCAACATATATTAGATAGGCTGTGAAGTAATATTTTTTATTCGTTTTAAGTTTCAATTTCGCTCTTTACTTTCCTTAGAAAAACTTTGTTTTTTAAATTAACATGGATAAGGCTTAGGGCTCCAAAAATGCTTGGGGTATTAGGGTGTGACTTTTAGGAAATGTTGAGAGGAATGTGCATGCTGGCTGTCAAAAGCGTGTATCAGCAAGGGCGTGTTTTCAATATCTCAGGAACAACAAATGGCATTTAGTTGAAACTTTCAGGGAATGTTTTAGGGGGATGTTGAAACAACTCAAGATACACTAATTAGAACTAATACATTGGAATCGCATGTTTTAGCCCTTCAGCTGAAGACTTGAAGAACTGGAAAAAATATTCATTATGTTAACTAATAACAAGACTGGCAAACAAAAACGAGCAGAAATTAATTAAACGAAATTCTCCGAAAAGTAATGAACTAGACCAGCAGAAGTAAATCTTATGATACTTCAAAATCATAACGACCAAAAATTACCATCAAAGAAAAAGTGAAACAAAAAATAAATAGAAATTAAAGTTAAAGAATAATCAAGTCAAATTTAAAACGGACAAAAATAACTACAAAAAAGAGTTTGCCTACTACCTCTTCCTCCTCTCCTGACCGTGTAAGTTCTAAAGCCTATTGAGTCATTTGCACTTTAATGAAAGCACAATATATTATGAACTTTTTTCATATTTACAATATTGAAAAATAAAAAAAATACAGTGAAATAAAATTTTGAATTAGTGGGATTTACAGAAATACATATCATTATATATTAAGTATTTGGTCATGTTCACTAGTTCTTTCCAGTTATCTTGATCACGGTAGTGATTTGTTTTCTGTTTTTCGCCGATGCTGTGAAAAATTTAAGGACCCCGTTCGAAAAACAAACTTTTAGTTTTCAGTTTAGTTTTCATAAAGCACAAACAAATCCATAGGTTTTAGAACCTTTACGGTAAGGGGCAATATTCATTTTCAAGTTTATAGTAATTTTTAGTCGTTTTAAGTTTGACTTGAATTTTCAATTTAATTTTTATTCTTTTTAAAAATTACTATTCATCTATAACAGTATATTTTATCTTTGTATTCATATGATTATTTTAATTCCAGTACCACTTGAGTGTTATTTATTCTGATAGTAATTTCTGTTTTTTATACGTTTGAATTATTATAGGACTCTTTCTACTAATCTTAAGTTTATTTTTCTTAGAAAAAGTTTCTTTTTTGGATTTCTTAAAATATTGATCCAAAGAAATACCTTATGGTAAAAAATCAAAACACGTTAGCTTAGAATCAAGTTCACAGGCATTTGAACAACGCAAAATTTGTATTTTTAATTCAATTATTTGTTTGGTTAGTGTGAGTGAAAGTCCATGCCTCATATGTACCAGTAGTAAGAGAGGTGCTGGTCCAGAAGGGAGTCTTTTTTTTATTTAATTTGTTAAAGCGAAAATGGAACTGATTTCTAGATAAAAATATCTCCATACAAGTTGTGACATTTGTGACAGTCACTTTAGATTTACAATTTTAGTACTAGGCTAATTTATTAACTGGACTGGTTGTAGCCTATATTATAAAAACAGATCATTGGTAAAAAACTGCATAGGTTCATTTGGTGAGCCAGTCGCACAGAGGTGGTACAAGTAGTAAGGGAGCTGTTGGTTCAGAACGGAGTCCATATTTGGGAGACAATCGGACTCCAGTCAGAACACGAAGAGAAGGAATTAACCTACTTTAGAGAGAGGCGTTATAATTCAAGTGACAGATTACAGATTATTTCTTCAGGAATTTGACACGAGATTCTTGCCTGCACATGGATATCACAAAGAATAATTATTTAAAGAAAGAAAGGGTTGAAATATTAATTGCTTATCAACTAAGGGATAAATCTCACGGAATGGTAACTCCATCAAGAGATACATATAATTTTTTTTATTTTGGAGAGATGTCTTGAGAATAATTATTTAAATTTCCGAATATATTTAATACAGGAATTTTAAATTCATAAGTGTGGTCGGTATAATACACAAGTACCAAATGAGGAGTGTAGTTAATATAAAATATTGTAAAGTAATGGCAATATGCATTAAGTCAAAATTAATATACCCGTATACATTTTAGGCAATGATGCGACAGCCATTAGTCGTCCATGCACGAACCTCCAAGGGCCCTAATACCCCTCCCCCCCAGCTTGATGGCCCCTCCTCCATTATTTCCATGCTTTTTTGAAATTTATTTTTTTATAATTTTTTTTAATTTTTTTTTTTAAACATTTAAATTTTCTCGACTTTTGTTTACATGTCTTAAAATGAGATGAAACATACTTAAAAAAATCACATTTAATATGTTCGAAATACAAAATGAGAATAACATAGACATGTTAGTCGTGACTTTTACTAATAGAAAAATAGTGTTTGTAGTAGCACTTTTTTGGGCGACTGAATTGTTTTTTGGACTTGGAAAACTTCTATTTTTATTTTTATTTATGAGGCTACAGCAACCGTGCTCTATGCTTGCTCATAGACACTACGCGAGTGTCCCATTGATACTCTTTTATTAATTTCGACTTTATGCATACCACAATACTAAGCAATTTTTTCAAAAGATATTATTCTATCATTCCCCTTTTAAGGCTGTCATATCATCACTTAGAAGTGACATTACTTTATTAATTTCGACTTCATGCATACCCCAAAACTAACCAATACTTTTCAAAAGAAAATATTCTATCATTCCCCTCATAGGGCTGTCATCTCATCACTTAGAATAGATATTAATTTATTAATTTCGACTTTATGCATATTCCAAATACTATAAAATACTTTTCAAAAGACATTATTCTATCAATTCCATCATAGGGCTGTCATAACATCTTTTAGAATAGATATTACTTTATTAATTTCGACTTTATGCATGCCCCAATTGACATTAGAATTTTCAATTCCCTCATAGGGCTGTCATATCATCACATAGAACAGATATTACTTTATTAATTTTGACTTTATGCATACCCCAATACTAAGCAATACTTTTCAAAAGACATTATTCTTTCATTTCCCTCATAGGGCTGTCATATCATCACTTAGAAAAGATATTACTTGATTAGTTTTGACTTTATGCCTACCCCAATTCTATACAATACTTATGAAAAGACAGTACTCTATCAATTCCATCATAGGGCTGTCATAACATCACTTAGAATAGATATTACTTTATTAATTTCGACTTTATGCATTCCCCAATTGACATTATTCTTTCACTTTCCTCATAGGGCTGTCATATCATCACTTAGAATAGATATTGCTTCATTAATTTGGATTTTATGCATACCCGAATACTAAGAAATACTTTTCAAAAGCCATCATTCTTTCCTTTGCCTCATAGGGTTGTCATATCATCACTTATAATAGATATTACTTTATTAATTTCAACTTTATGCATCCCCCAATACTAAGCAATACTTTTCTAAAGACATTATTCTATCATTCCCCACATAGCACTGTCATAATATCACTTATGTTAGATATTACTTTATTAATTTTGACTTTATGCATACCCCAATACTAAGAAACACTTTTCAAAAGACATTATTCTTTCAATTCCCTCATAGGGCTGTCATATCATCACTTAGAAAAGATATTACTTGATTAGTTTTGACTTTATGCATGCCCCAATTCTAAGCAATACTTTTCAAAAGACATTACTCCTTCATTTCAATTATAGGGTTGTCATATCATCACTTAGAATAGATATTACTATATTAATTTCAACTTTATGCATATACCAATACTAAGCAATACTATTCAAAAGATATAAAACTATGCGGCTGTCCCAGTGATACTCTCTGGCTTTGTATCGACTCTACCCAGTTGATTATTTGTGTTAAATCAGTAATTTTCGTACATTGGAAGGATAAAAACCTGCATCACAGTTTAAAAAAAAGTGAAAAGTGAAATATTCGAAGAAAGTGTGTCAGCACGATAAAATCATCGTTGCGTTGAATACTGACAAGGAGAAGTATTTGAACTATTGAACAAGCATTAATGAGGATCTTATTGGAAATGTATGCGTGCGTTGTCTTGAAAGAGAGGAGCTAAATTTCTTTGGACTACCCAAGAATTTCCATCGTATAAATGGTAGATATGCGGGAGTATCATTCGAAAAGAAATTAGTGCTCAAAGAGAATGCAAACATAAAAATAATCGTCAATGATGGGAGACAACTTCTTGCTACTGTTAGTGGTAACACGTTACCCGTTGATGGATCATATCGTCATCGTTCTGAAACTAGCATTCTATAGAAGAGAAGAAGAAGAATAAAGGCCAACTGTTGCACTAATGTCATTAACCATATCTTGTCTACGTGCCAAAACTGCTACCTGTGTAAAATAATGTGAAAATAGACAGTGATATCACAGGCAAAATAAAAAGAGCATTGGAAGACAATATTACCAATGAATATAAAGATGAATGATGGAAAATAAAGTACAGGTGAACATTATTTGTAATATTGATCATACAGTCAATGAACCCAATAATATAAAAGATGAAACACATATTGAACCGGTAGGAGACAACCCTGTTAAAATTGTATATGACTCAAAATGGATTAATGATTATTCTACTAATTATGAACTAAGAGAAGGAGATTAGTTACACTATCAAGTGAGAAGATGATGGATTATTTTATGGAACAGATTGAAAATGTCCAAAGTTGTACAATAATATTAATAATGTATAATAATGTATGTAACATATCTTTATGTTAATATTATACATGCCCTTATTTAAATAAAAGTATTTTATGTACTACTTTGTTGGTTTTAGGAAAATATTGGTAAGGTCTTAGTAAAGTTGGCTTCAATAAATCTGATTTTGCATAGACTGTCCAGATGCCTATTATGCATCTTAAACAATCACAAACTGTTTTTACAAGATTGAGATTTAAAGTCGGAACTTTTTCTCTTTTTGAGGAAAAATTCAAGATCAATGTATAACTTTTTCTATCTTCTACGGAAAAATACAGAAAATAACTTGAAATTTATATCTCTTTATTGAGAAATTTCAGAAGAGAACTTGAGTTCTTCACTTCTTTGAGAAAACTCAGAATTACAGTGGAACTTTTTTATCTTCTCTGGAAAAATTTAGAATTGAACTGTGACTTTTTTCTTTTTCTTTAGTAAATTCAGAAGAAATCTTCAACTTTTCTTCACTTTTGTGAGAAAATTCAGAATTAAGAAAAATTTCAAGCTCTGTTCTGAATTTTACCATAGAAGATAGAAAAGGTTATACATCGACTTTGAATTTTGCCCCAAGAAGAAAAAAAGAGAAAAGTTTCCACTTTGATTCTGATTTTTCTCAAAGAATTGAAGAAAGTTTTCTTCTGAATTTTCTAAAGGTAAAGAAAAAAAGTTACATTTCAATTCTAAATTTTTCCGAAAAAGAGAAAAAAGTTCCACTTTAATTCTGAATTTTCTCAAAGAAGTGAAGAAAAAGTTCAAGTTCTCTTCTGAATTTTCTCAATAAAGAGATATAGATGTCTAGTTCTGTTCTGAAATTTTCTGTAAAAAACTGAAAAAGTTAATCTTGTCTTCTGAATTTTCACCCCAGAAAAGAGAAGGTTCCACTTTGATTCTGAGTTTTCTTAAAAAAGTGTAGAAAAGTTCAAATTCTCTTCTGAATTTTCTAAAGGAAAAGATAAAAAGTTACATTTCAATTCTAAATTTTTCCAAGGAAGAGAAAAAATTCCACTTTAATTCTGAGTTCTCTCAAAGAAGTGAAGAAAAAGTTCAAGTTCTCTTCTGAATTTTCTCAATAAAGAGATATAAATTTCATTTTCTTTCCTGAATTTTTCCGTAGAGCATAGAAAAAGTTATATATCGATCTTGTATTTTTCCCGAAGAAGAGAAAAAGTTCCATACTTTAATTATGAATCTTGTAAAAAAAAAAAGTTTGTGATTGTTTAAGATGAATAATAGGCCTTTGAACAGTATAAAAAATAAGATTTATTGAAACCAACTTTACTAAGACCTTACCAATGTTTTCCTAAAAAAACAAAGTAATGCATAAAATATTTTTATTGAAATAATAGCATATAGAATATTAACATAAAGATATGTTACATACATTATTATACATTATTAATATTATCGTGCAACAGTTGACATTTTGAATCTGTTCCATAAAATAATTCATCATATTCTCTCTTGATGGTATAGCTACTCTCTTCTCTTAGTTCGTAATTAGTAGAATAATCATTAATCCATTTTGAGTCATACACAATTTTTAAAGGGGTGTCACTTACAGGTTTAATATGTGTTTCGTCTTTGATATTATTGGATTCATTGACTATATGATCAATACTAGTAGTAATGTTCACATGCACTTTATTTTCCATCAATTCATCTTTATATTCATTGGTGATACCGTCTACCAATGCCCTTTATATTTTTCCTGTGATATAAGTGTATAACAGTTATCAGTGTACACAGATAAAAGTTTTGGCACGTAGACAAGATATGGTTAACGACATTAGTGTAACAGTTGCCCTTTATTCTTCTTCTTATCCTCTTTAGAATGCTAATTCCAAAACGATGACGATATGATCTATCAACGGGTAATATTTTACCACTAAAAGTAGCAAAAAGTTGTCCCCCATCATTGAAAATTATTTTTATGTTTGTATTCTCTGTGAGCATTAACTGCTCTGGGAATGATACTCTCGCATATCCACCATTTGTACGATGGAAGTTCTTGGGTGGTCCAAAGGAATTTAGCTCATCGTTGTCATGACAATGCACGCATACATTTCCAATAAGATCCCGATTAATACTTGTTTCATAGTTAAAATACTTCTCCTTGACAACATTCTACGCAACGATAATCTTATCGTGTTCACACACTTTCTTCAAATATTTCGTTTTAACTTTTTTTTTAAATACGAAGCAGGTGTTTATCCTTCCAATGTACGTAAATCCCTGATTTTATAAATACAATCAATTATGTAGTGTTGATAACCAGCCATAGAGTAGCACTGGGACAGTCGCGTAGTGTTATGTCTTTTGAACAGTACCGCTTAGTATTGGGATATGCATAACGTTGAAATTAATATAGTAATATCTATTCTGAGTGATGATACGACAGACCTATGAGGGAAATGAAGGAATAATGTCTTTTGAAAAGCATTGTTTAGTATTGGGGTGTGCATAAAGTCAAAATTTATAAAGTAATATCTTTTCTAAGTGAAGATATGACAGTCCTATGAGGGAAATGAAAGAGTAATGTCTTTTGAAAAGTATTGCTTAGTATTGGGGTATGCATAAAGTCAAAGTTAATAAAGTAATATCTATTTTAAGTGATTTTATGACAGTGCCATGAGGGGAATGATAGAATAATGTCTTTTGAAAAGTATTGCTTAGTGTTGGGGTATGCATAAAGTTGAAATTAATAAAGTAATATCTATTCTAAGTGATGATATGACAGCCCTATGAGGGAAATGAAAGAGTAATGTCTTTTGAAAAGTATTGCTTAGTATTGGGGTATGCATAAAGTCAAAGTTAATAAAGTAATATCTATTCTAAGTTATTGTATGACAGCCCTATTATGTAAATGATAGAATAATGTCTTTTGAAAAGTATAGTATAGCATTGGGGTATGCAAAAAAGTTGAAATTAGTAAAGTAATATCTATTCTTAGTAATTATATGCCAGCCTTATGAGGAAAATGAAAGAATAATGTCTTTTGAAAAGTATTGCTTAGTATTGGGGTATGCATAAAGTCAAAATTAATAAAGTAATATCTATTCTAAGTGATTTTATGACAGTCCTATGAGGGAAATGGAAGAATAATGTCAAATGGGGTATGCATAAAGTTGAAATTAATAAAGTAATATCTATTCTAAGTGATGGTATGACAGCCCTATGATGGAAATGATAGAATAATGTCTTTTGAAAAGTATTTTATTGTATTGGGAATATACATAAAGTCGAAATTAATAAAGTAATATATATTCTAAGTGATGATATTATAGCCCTATGAGGTGAATGATAGAATAATGTCTTTTGAAAAGTATTGCTTAGTATTGGGGTATGCATAAAGCCAAAATTAATAAAGTAATATCTATTTTAAGTGATGATATGACAGCCCTTTGAGGGGACTGATAGAATAATGTCTTTTGAAAAATATTGCTTAGCATTGTAGTATGCATAAAGTCGAAACTAATAATAGAGTACCACAGGGACACTCACGTAGTGTCTATGAGAAAACATAGAGTACGATTGATGTAGCCGCATAAATAAAAAATAAATAAGAAAATTGAATAATTTTCAAAGTCTAAAAAAAATTCAGTCCAAAAAAATTGCTACTACAAACACTATTTTTCTATTTTATCATTCTCATTTTGTTTTTCAAAAATATTAAATGTGATTTTTTTTGCTTTAAGTATGTTAAATCTCATTTTAAGACACATAAAAAAAGTGAAAAAATTTCTGTTAAAAAAAATATAGAAAATGAAAAATAAAAGTTAAAAAAAAGTAAAAAAACTTCAAAAAAGTATGAGAAAATAGGAAGAGCTCAATTTTTTTTTTTGGGGGGGGGGGGGTATTGGGACCCTTGGAGGTTAAGGCATGGATGACTAATGGCTGTCGTATCATTGCCTAAATACAGATTTGTTAATTTTGACTTTATGTATATTCACAATGCTATACAATATTTTATATTAACTACACTCCTCATTTGGTACTTGTGTATTATACCGACCACACTTATGCATTTAAGCTTCCCGCGTAATATATATTCGGAAATTTAAATAATTATTCTCAAGACATCCCTCCAAAATAAAAAATAATATGTATCTCTTAATGGAGTTACCATTACCTGAGATATATCCCTTAGTTGATAAGCAATTAATATTTCAACCCTTGCTCTCTTTAAATAATTATTCTTTGTGATATCCATGTGCACGCAAGAATCTCGTGTCAAATTCCGGAAGAAATAATCTGTAATCCGTCACTTGAATTATAACGCCTCTCTCTAAAGTAGGTGAATTCCTTCTCTTGGTGTTCTGGCTAGAGTCCAATTGTCTCCCAAATATGGACTCCGTTCTGAACCAGCATTTCCCTTACTACTTGTACCACCTCTGTGCGACTGGCTCACCAAATGAACCTATGCAGTTTTTTACCAATGATCTGTTTTTATAATATAGGCTACAACCAGTCCAGTTAATAAATTAGCATAGTACTAAAATTGTAAATCTAAAGTGACTGTCACAAATGTCACAACTTGTATGGAGATATTTTTATCTAGAAATCAGTTCCATTTTCGCTTTAACGAATTAAATAAAAAAAGAATTTTTTTAACTGAAAGTAAGGAGCGGCATTAAAACTTAAAACAAACAGAAATTATTCCGTATATTAAAGGGGCTGTCCCTTCCTCAAGGCCTCGATCTTTACGCTACAGTTTTTTATTGTTTTAAAAAATAAAGTTGTGAGACAGAGTCAAACGTAAAGAGCGAGGCGTTGAGGAGGGGACAGCCCCTTTCATATACAGAATAATTTCTGTTTTTTATTTAATTTCTGATTGTTTTTGAATTAATGCAGCTTTGATTTGGCTCACCGTACTTGAATAATTGAAACGAATTTGGCATATTAATTTTGCTTTTTTTGGCTAAATGACTTTCTCGAAATTTTGATCTGACGTAACTTACGAATTAACTTACATAACGAACTTTTATATGCGTATATTTTTATTACATATATTAGGGGGTCCGCCTCCTAGTCAATACCTCAACCTTTACGCTAAAGTTAAAATTTTATTCCAATTCTTTAAGAATGGCCCCTTAATCACAAAAGTCGTTAATTAGAATAAATAGCTCTGATGAAATTGCAAAAAAAATTAGCATCAAGAGTGAAGTAATGACTAGGGGTCGAACCCCATCATATACGTAATAATTCCTGTTCGTTTTAAGTTTTGATGTTGCTCCTTAATTTCAGTTGAAAAAATTGTTTTTTTAATTTTTATTAAAAATAAGTTTTTAAGTAACGTTTTTTTGTGTGGTAAGGTACGGGTGTCACCACTTATTGGCGCAAAAAAATGGTGCTACACCACTTATTGGAGGGAAAAGCCCCGGCGGCACCAAATTATAATGGGATGCCCGCGTCTACCACACCGGTTCTGTAAATACCGGGTTTGGTTAATACCCAATTTACAGTATACCCTGCCCCAGGGTATAATAACGTGAACGAGTGGTCAAATGGCCATATTCAGGCCAAGAGTGTACCCGACCCTGGTCACCACTAAAAATCTCTAACTATTTCCTTCGAGGTAACGAACCCCCCTGTCAATATAATAATGACGGTATCTCGTAACTCTGTTCCTACACTGCCTGGATTCCGAGAAAATTCATTTTTTCCGACAGGGCGGCACAGCCTCCCAATTTGATTTATGGGCCGGTCCACCTCCCGCCGTAGTCAACGAAGTTGTATATATTTTCTGTCTTAGTGTAATTTTGTAATTTTCCCACTGTTACAGAAGTTGCTTTTAACGATAGGAGATTTCCGGTATCCCAAAGTCTCCTCCTGCTAAAACATACACTGCTAGCTTAGGTACTAAGCCTACTTTTATCGTTTTTCTCAGGACCGCACCGTCCTTCTTTGCAATTTCTATTCTTACCCAGGCAGACGGGCATGGGTGCTTGTCTCAATAATAACATAATGTTGTAATTTTATTTTTATGGTCCATCTCCGTTCTATTAATTAGGTCAGTTCGCACATAGGTTTGGTCACTGGAAAAATCAATTGCCATTTCAACTAATTCCCCGTTCAATTTTCCGTATGTTTTATGCGACTCTGCAAATGCGCAATTTTTTCCTTATTATGGGTCGTGGCCCAGGCTGTCGTTTTATGTGGTTTTAGGTCATGTTTACTGGGGCAGTTTCTTGCAAAATGCCCCGTAGTACCACAGCTATAGCAAGTTAATTCTCCCTGCGCTGTGTTATAGTGCCTATTTTTGTTATACTCTCTATATTGAAATATGTCTGTGTCCTCAACTACCTCTCTTATTTTGGTACACCTATTTGCAATTTCCGCCATTTCTTCACTTGTTTTTGGGTTCTTTTCTTTCAAATATATTTTCAATTCTCTGTGGGTATTTTCTAAAGATTGTTCCATTACTGTCTTATCTATCACTTCCATCAATTTTTCCTTTATCTCCTCTGGGTCTTCTAACATTCTATAATTTTCTAACTCTAGCCATTTTAAACACATATCTTTCAATTTGTACCCGAATTCTTTATAAGTTTCGTTGTCTCGTTTTCTTTCACTTCTAAACCTCCTTTGAAAGTGCTCGGGGGAGAGTTGAAACTTTTCAAAAATTGCTTGTTTTAGTCTTTCAATATCTTTTGAGTAGTGCATTGGTAATGCTTTATATGAATTTGTGCTTTGTAGTTAAGGAAGGGCTGTATTCTTGTCACCCGATTTTCTCTCGGCAATCTTTTTAATTCCGCAGTCTTTTCAAAGTTGTAGAGGTACAAATGTAGATCTTCATTCTCTTTCATTGGTTGAAAGTTTACTGCATGCATTAAATTTACTGTGGACGATCCTTGAGGCTCCTGGGAATTCTTCCCTCCAATTAGTTGCATTATTTCTCTTCTATCCTCTCTATCTGCCTCTTACTTTAGTTCTCTGGCTATTCTATCAGCCTCTTCCTTTTTTTTTCTTTGGCTATTCTACCAGCCTCTTTCTTTCGTTCTCTGGCTATTATATCAGCCTCTTCCTTTTTTTCTCTAGCTATTCTATCAGCCTCTTCCTTTTGTTCTCTGGCTATTCTATCAGCCTCTTCCTTTCGTTCTCTGGGTATTCTCTCTTCCTTCATAAGATTTAATATTTGTTGTGTCGTATCTATTTGAGTACTTTTTCGCGAGCCCCTGCTGGAAATTGAAGTTCTACTACTCCTGCTACTTGGCCTACTATGATTTTCTCTGTCTTTATATCCTCTTAATTCGTTTTCTGAGTCTGTTCGTTCTATAATTATATTTTCTCTTACCCGCAAATCCCCTACATTTAGTACCTCATCTGAAGGGTCAGTTGGTTTTGTTTTACGCGTATTTTCATATAATGATTTTTTCTTCATGTATTATCGCCACAGTTTCTTTT
This sequence comes from Artemia sinica, assembly GCA_027921565.1. Classification (NCBI taxonomy): domain Eukaryota; kingdom Metazoa; phylum Arthropoda; class Branchiopoda; order Anostraca; family Artemiidae; genus Artemia; species Artemia sinica. The sequence continues at coordinate 27,433,646 of CM051264.1, forward strand.
GTCTGGGTTTCTCTCTTTGGGAATAATTCTTTTTGAATCTGCCTTAAACTCTTTTCTTCCTCCACGGTTTGTACCGGAGATCGCTCTATTACTGATTTTGTCTTGAATAATTCCCCTTCACACGTGTCAGAAATGTCTATTTCACCCCCTGAGTGACATATGGTTCTATCTGATGGTGTTTCTCTTAGAGTATTTCCAGCGGGAGTCAAATAAATTGTGGGTCTGAATACGTTTTTTGTTATACCGCGGTAGTTTTTTTCGAATTCGTATCCAATTCTTCCAACTGTCCCTTTCCTGATCTTGTCTGAATTCTCCGTTTGTCCGCCATTACTTCAAGGTTTACTTAACGTCTTCCGTCCAAATGGAAATCCCTTTACCAATGTCTCTTTTTATCTTTTCGTGAAAAATTGTTGCGTTTTAATTTGTCGATTCTACGTGGGCGGCGCAGCCTCCCTTGTCTCACAAGTTAATTATTCCTGTGGTATATTGATTCTTAAATTTTATTACTTATTATTATCTAACTAGGCACAGCCCAGATAAATCAAATTCTCTTTTCGATTTTTTCTTATGTAACCACAATAGGCTACTATGTAGGCTAACTCAACTTGTCTCTTCGAAAACGCAGAATTCTTTTACTATCAGTGCTGTTGATAGCTCCTTTTCTTGCTGCCACCAGTGTTATACTGGTAGGTTACAATGCCACCAGTATTGGTGTATTAAGGCTACGGGTGTCACCACTTAGTGGTGCAAAAATGGTGCTACACCACTTACTGGAGGGAAAAGCCCAGGTGGCACCAAATTATAATGGGATGCCCGCGTCTACCACATCGGTTCTGTAAACATAGGGTTTGGTTAATATCCAATTTACATTATACCCTGCCCCAGGGTATTATAACGTCGTCGAGCGCTCAAATGGCCACTTTAAGGCCAAGAGTGTACCCGACCCGGGTCACCACTAAAAATGTCTAACTATCTCCTTGGAGGTAACGAACCCCCGTGTCAATATAATAATGACTGTATCTCGTAACTCTGTTCATACCCTTTCTGGATTCCGGGAAAATTAGTACACAGTTTGTAGAAAATATCTTACTTGTGATCTTCCAAAGGTCACATATCACAAAAGGAATAGGCTTCCCCAAACGGGGTCTAAATGCAGACTAACTGAAAAATTCGTTCTGTAGAGCAACTTTACATAGGGGTGGACCTTCGCTTGGCCCAGCCAATCATCTCAATCCCCATTCAAAATCCATTCTACTTTTTCTTAACTTTTCCTTTCAATGGCTCAGACCAGGAAGTCCAAAATAGAATTTAGTTCAAAGCTTACTTATTGCGAAAGAATCTAACTTAGCAACCAGAATTCAACTTAGGATTAAAAATTATCTTATAGGCAAATATAATTACAGAAAAGAAAATGGGTCATCTATCTGAAAAGAAAAGAAAAAGGGGTGGAACTCCAACAGTTTTTTTAAATAATTCTGGGAAATCCGGCGCCTCTTCATAGTAATGTCCCTTCCCCCACGAAAACTTCCTCCATGGACAGGTTCTCCCACGTAACCCACGACCCATCCCACCCCCAACTACCTGAAAAAATCTCCGCTTAAAACTTCGGTATACTTCCCAATAACCAATATTATATGTGAACTGTGGGGGATTAAGTCATCCTCAAAGACATAGCTATTGTGTTTCCCGACCATACTGAACAAAATGGCTAACTCAAAATTTTGATCGGGTGACATTGGGTAAAAAATGAGCGTGGGAGAGGGCCTAGTTGCCCTCCTTTTTTGGTCACTTAAAAATGGGCACTAGAACTTTTAATTTCTGTTCGAATGAGCTCTCCCACGATATTCTAGGTCCACTGGGTCGATACGATCACCTCTGGGGAAAAATAACAAACAGACAAAAAAAAACAACCAATTAAACACGCATCCGTGATCTTTCTCCTGGCAAAAATACAAAATTCCACGTTTTTGCCGATCGGAGCTTGAAACTTCTATAGTAGGGTTCTTTGATACGCTAAATCCGATGGTGTGATTTTTATTAAAGTTCTATGATTTTTAAGGGGCATTTATCCCTTTTTTCGAAAACAAGGCAAATTTTTATCAAACGTAACTTGTGATGGGTATGACTAAACTGGATGAAACTTATATATTTGAAATAAGCATAAAAATCTGATTCTTTTGATGTATCTATTGGTATAAAAATTCCATTTTTTAAGTTTCGGTTGCTATTGAGCCGGGTGGCTCCTTAGGCTAGTTATAGTTCGTTACCACTAACTGTTTGAAACTCAATAGATTCCTTCTTATAATCTCTGTGGAAATGTCTGTTTCTGAATGTTTTGATTAGCTGACGAGTTGCATGTAAAAGAGCAAAGCATGGATAGAAAAAATTAGCGTCCTACTAAAATAGAATGGCTAAATTTATTGTGGTGAATGCATTTGTATTAAATCACTTAATTTCTTCATGAAAATTTGACAAGAATTCCCAATTTTTGTGTGTATTATTATGCTAAAGCCCACAATGAAGCAATTACTAAACACAGTCTGCTAGAGGGAACTATCATTAATTTCCAAGTATTGATTGCTAATTGCTTAAAGCCCAGAAATTATTAAATAACGACTTATAAGGATTGACGGGTATTCATCTTTGACAAGATGAACCTGATTCGTGCCGACTTGCTTTTATTGACACCTCCGGAGTAGGAGGGGGAGTGGGTATAGGGAAAAAATTGCTATGAAAAGAGGTAAAGCTGAAAGACAGCTTCTTTTGTGCTCCTTTTCTAAGACATTTCTGGGCCTGCAACTTTTTTTACACCCCTGGTTATCCTCATGCATGCATAGTAATAGCAATTAGATTAATTTTTCATTGTTTTTTTTAATAAAAAGCCTACCTCATTACCTCCAAGTCTATTCCTCCTTCATCTGTTTTATTTAATTGTCTGCATATTGCTTTTGATGTATTCGTAACGGTACTGTTCATAGGTTTTTCTTTAACCATACAGACAATTGCGAAGTTCAAGTTTATCCGGAGATGAAAGAGTATAAACGTCCCCGTCATCACCATCAGGGCCAAGCTCATTCTACATGATGGAAATAGTTTGGCTAAAACAATATCAAAGACTTAGAAACTATTCGCCTTTGAAAGGAAATACTCATCTCGTTCCGAAAAACAATAGAAAACTTCAGCACTACTATCGGGATGTAAAAAACAATTACCTTTTTTTATGACAAGATTCATGGCGGTGGCCGGCGTTTGCACCCTCGGAAAATACCCCCCGCCGGTAATACTCCCCATCCAGAAAATACTCCCCCCCCCCGCTCGAAAAATACCCCCTGGAGAAATACGTCCTATACAGCATAATTTTGCTTATTTTGGGGTTTAATTTTACTCATTACTTTCATACTAACAGCATAGACCAGAAATATTCCAAGAAACTATAAGGACGTAGATATCAATTTCACATTTTTGATGAGTTTTTTTAAAGTTTCTTTTATACAACTCCTATCCCCTAATAAAATACCCCCCAAGCAAAAATCCTGGATATGGCCCTGGGGATTATATATCAGTTTCTACCTCACCCTCCCCTTGTCTCCCCCTTAGAACTAATTCTGTATTTATTCTGATGGCTAAATGACAGCTGGGATGCTTTGGCATCAAAATGCACCATTTGAGGTATCTTCCTCCCTCCTTAACTATAAAACAATTAGAAAACCCCGTTGTTTAAGTGCCTTTTAAAAAGAATTTTTAAGAGTTTAGAAAAAAAAATATCAATATATGTATATTAAACTGACAATCCCAGGTTATTTTTTTTTTGGTATAGTGCAAATTATGTTCTGGTTATGAGAAGGTATGGGGGTTATCAGCCCTATTCCCAGAGTTGTGGGAAATACTTTTAAAATGTAGTTAATTATAAATACAAATTGGTCATACCATAAAGTAATCAATTAGTAATTGGAAATACAATGCCAGGGAAGTAATTTGCATTTAATTACAAAATATGCATTTAAAATACATTTTCCTCAAAGCGTACCCTTTATGATGAAACATATCACAAAATGCATTATCAAAGCTGGGAGTTTGCTTTTTACAAAAAAAAATTCTCAAACTTCTTATCTCCAAGCTGGCTCTGCTTTGTAATGAAAATCAAACCCAAAACAGGAAAAAAAACCTTCTACTGGAGCAGACGATAGATGGCAGTATTAAACTTTTGGAAAACCTTTGCAGCGTCTGGATATTCTTTCGAAGACTCAAACTTTCATATTACAGCCAAAAGAAGAATCCGTGCTCGTCCCAACACCCTCACTGCCGAAAGTAAAAAAGTCATCAGAATCGATCGTCACTTTGCCGTGCTCGGCATCACAATCCTTCAACTGATCATCAGGTTTGGCTAGTAAAATATGTTAAATTTCATTACAAATCACATCAATGGCTCGGTCACGAATATCTCCCGGTATCCATCTCTCCTTGAAACCAGGGTGGCTTCCACTAGCTAGCTCCTTAAAACTAGGTTAAATTAGCTGCATTGTTAATGTGTGTGCCAATCGGTTCTCTAGTTCATCCAAGATCGCTTCCACGAGAGCTTTTGCGTGCTTGATTGAGCGTTTTTGTTTCATGTCAATCATTTTCTTTCTTAGTTCAAACAACGTAGGCAACAGCGTTCCCAGAAAACAATTATTGTCCCCCTATAGTATGTCAAGTGCCCTAATGACAGTCAAGAAACTCAAGCTCAATCGCTTTCAACTTTGGTAGGTTTAGTTTGACGTAAACCTGTCCAATCCGGTCGCCCACATTGACAATCTTTTTCACAGCGTTATGTTGAGAATTACACTAACCCAAGACTTTCCCAAGGTTTTTGAAAGCTTTTTCTCCAGTCACAAGAGGCTGCATTTCTTCAATTATTTAGTCCGCTGTGAGGTCATCAATTTGCCTCTCCTGACTCTGAAGTTTCAGACTCATTACCATCAAGGGTGTCTGCGAAAACGCGTATTTTCATTTCCTTATTTTTTTTTTCCTGGATCTCCATGTACTTAAAAAATCATAAGTCAGTAACAGATGAACACGTTAGAAAATGAAACATTTTCAGACCCCAACACCTACCTGACAAATATTTAAATATTTCTGTTACAAAACAAGGCAAAGTAGTCTAGCGGTAGGGAAGTAGATGTCCAAAAGCCTCTTCTTCAGGCTTACATGCACCTGCACACCTGAACTTATGAAACAAGATTATGATAAGATAAGTATGAACATAGCTTATACCCAAGATTTGGGACGACTTTTAATAAGAGATTTAGCCTGAATCTCTTCACAGTTTGCGCATCCACGCTTTAATCTGAGTCTTCTTAAGAGATTCTGTTGCAAACTGCATCCAAGAGACCCACAAATTTTTATTATCTGAATTAAAAGTCATTTTGCTTCTCAAAACTTGTTTTTGATGTTGAAGGAATAAGTCTAAAATCGATTTCAGCTTTAGAAGAGAAAAAAACTTGGTACAAAAAGAGTCACAACCCGCAGTGAAAAAACTGGCAAGTACAAATTTACAAGTCTACTTGCCATCAGATGTTATGAAGTTGACCATTTTTGTGCTTATTATCTGTCTCATCTCTACACGAGTCTCTATTATGACTCGATTTTATTATTTGACTGTAAAAAACTTAAAGCATAGACTAAGATTTAATAACTTCTCAAAAATCGCTACTCCACTTGTGTTCCACCTAATTTTAGTGCCTTGGAGTTTTTATGACAGGGATATTATACTTTTTAGTTTAATTTTAATGCACTTAGTACTCAGTCCAATTCTGTTAAAACACTTGAAAATACTTTTCTTACTTCAAAAGACTAAATACTAACAATGACAACCAATGAAAAAGTTTGCCTTGGCTACTGAACCTTTGCTTCTTATATATACCTACTCTACAAACATAAATGGCCCACAGGACAGTGTTACTATGGGTCTTCTTCTAAATCAAGATCTCAAAAGCTAAATATACAAAATGAATACTCTCGGACAACAGTGAATACTCTCGGAAACTCTGTTTGATAGACAACGGTATCTTGGAATATTCGAAAAAATTAATTTGTATTATATGCAGAACAAAAATAATTAGATACATATTTAAATTACTTGATCTAATTTGTAATTACATACATATTTAAATACATTGAAAAGTAATTAATTATGTATTTAAGTAATTGTAATTAATTACTTCTACGACTCTGCCTATTCCTGTTAATTTTTGCTCCTTTTGAGTTTGACTAGGTTATCTATTGTAATTCCTGTTCGCTTTGGAATTTTTGAGATACTTTTAGTGTGTAAATTCCTCTTCAATTTCCTTAGCACTTTTTAAATTAACTAAAAAAAAAACACAACATGAATAGAATTCTCAAATTTGGACAACCGTATTTTCGACAGCGGAGGGGGGGGGGGGGGTATTTTCTGGGGCTGGGTGTTTTCCCCGGGGGATTTTCCGCGAGGGGGGATTTTCCGTGGGGTGGTATTTACCGCACGGAGTATTTTCCAGGGTGTTATTTTTCGGAGAGGGGGGGGGGGAGTAAACACCTAGAACGAGTCATGGCACAAGTCGGCTAAAAAGTAGGGATTTGATATGACTAGTCAACTCTTTTCATAGAACCCTTGGAAAATCGGTTCTAGGCGTTTACCCCCCCCCCCCCCGAGAAAATACCACCGGGAAAATACCCCCCCCCCCCTCGTAAAATACCCCCCTGCGGAAATTAAGGCTTTCCAAATTTTAGAATTTTATTTGAGTTTTATTTTTTTTACTTCCGTAGGGGGGGGGGACGAATTTTGGTACTTGTGTGTTATCCGCCACTCACTCAAGTTTACGCTACGTAAAATTCAAGCACACCAGTTTTTTCGTTACTTTAGAAATAAATTTGGGCTATATATATACATATTAGGGGGGAGGGGTAAAGTATAGCGGGTCTGCATTCAAAATGTGTTTGGTACAATTATTCTGCATATTAGATAGATAGATAGAGAAGTGTATTTTAAAGCCAAATGTACGGCCGTGAACATAGTGAAATAACATAAATGAAAGGCACAAATAACATAAACTTCGATCAGCGATCATCATTAAACACTTAAATGAAACACTACATTAACCTAATAATAGTGCTTAATACTTGGAAATTTGGTCATTGAAAAAAAAACAAACAGAAAAAACACACACTTAACACTTGGAAAAAAAAAAACTTAAATGAAACATTATATTTACTTTATACTGGGATTTATTTTTTTTTTTATTATTTTTTCTTTTTTAGTTAACAAAATTTCCAGATACCTCTCTATTCTTCTGTAATTTTTTAGTGGCCATACCTAGAAGGAATTGTTTTCTGACTTCATTCTGTCCAAATACTTTACCACCACCCTCCTCCTTATGTGCAAATATATAGCCCAAATTATATATTTACCATCTATTCTGTCACTTGTCTTTGTCTTGTCTCATGCTAAGATGAAAGAAATTAACGAAGAAACCGGTTTGTTCTCGTGTTTTACACAGTGTAAACTTGAGTAAGTGGCGCATAATACACAAGTACCAAAATTCCTTCCCCCTACGGAAATAAAAAAAAAACTCAAATAAAATTCTCAAATTTAGAAAGCCTTATTTTCCACGGGGGGGGGGGGGTATTTTCCGGGGATTATTTTCCACGGGGTGGTATTTTCCGGAGGGCGGGGTATTTTCCACAGGGGGGTATTTTCCGCAGGGGAGGGGGTAAACGTCGGCCACCGGAAAATCATATCTGAAGGAGGTGCAGCGTCTTATAAAGCTGTTCTACAAGTAATCAATCCGCGGTAGAAATATTCAGTACGAGCAAAGAACTCAGTGAGGGGTAGCTCTCAAACTTTTTGAAATATAGCGACACGAAAAGGGTATTTGCGTACTAAGTAGTACTGTTGGCTCATGATATACTGTAACTAAAAGTGTATATGTTGTAAACAATATATAACATTTTTATGTTCAATTATTCTTAAATAAAAATTGAAAAGCGAGGAGTATGTAACTAGTTAATGTTACAGTGTAGGATCACGGGGTGAGGGGAGGGGGCGCAGCTAACTCTTATTTTGGTAATTTAATTTGCTTAAGTTTGTCTTCATTAGTTCTTGTAATTTCTGTTTGTTTTTCGGCTCGAGTTCTTCAATCAAAATATCATAAGTTCGTTGTAAGTTTGACTTCTTTTCTGATATAATTTCTGCTCCTTTTTAGTTTTAGTATCGTTCTGTACTTTTATTAAATAAAAAAAAACAAGTTTTTTTTAACTGAAAGTAAGGAACGACGTTAAAACTTAAAACGAACAGAAATTATTCCGTATATGAAAGGGGCTGTCCCCTCCTCAACGCCTCGCTCTTTACGCTAAAGTTTTTTATTGTTTAAAAAAATAAGAGTTGTGAGAAAGTCAAACTTTAGCGTTAAGACCGAGATGTTGAGGAGGGGACAGCCCCTTTCATATACGGAATAATTTCTGTTCGTTTTAAGTTTTAACGTCGTTCCTTACTTTCAGTTAGAAAAATTGTTTTTTTATTTAATTTTTGAACGTTTTTGAATTAATGGAGGTTTTGATTTTGGCTCACCGTACATGAATAATTAAAATAAAATTTGTATATTAATTTTACTTTTATTTGGTTAAATGGCTTTCTCGAAACTTGTTTAATTTTATTTACGAACGTTTTTATAAGTAATAAATATACGTAACTTACGAATTAACTTACGTAACGAACTTCTATATTCATATATTTTTAATACGTACATTAGGGGGTTCGCCCCCTAGTCAATACCTCGCTCTTTAAGCTAAAGTTCGAATTTTGTTCCAATTCTTTAAAAACGACCCATTAATCACAAAGGCCGTTATTTAGAATAATTAGCTCTTATGAAAGTACTAAAAAAATCTTTGGCTTAAAGAGATAGGTATTGACTAGGGGGTGAACCCAATCATACACGTAATATTTTCTGTTCGTTTTAAGTTTTGATGTTACTCCTTATTTTCAGTTGGAAAACTTGTTTTTTTATATTTAATTTCTGATCTTTTTTTAAATAATGCTGGGAAATCCGGCGCCTCCTTCATAGTAATGTCCCTTCCCCCATCAAAAATTCCTTCATGGAAAGATCTTCCCACATAACCCCCGACCCACCCATCCCCCTACTACCAGAAAAAATCCCCCCTGGAAACGTCTGTATCAGAGGCAACGCTGTAGCGTTGCCTATAGTAAAGGCCATACGGCTCCAATGTTTTATTATTATTATTTATTATTATTTTTTTTCCCAGAGGCACTTCATACGGAAGGGGTCGTCGTAGAAACTTCAAATGGGGCTCATTCGATTGGAAATAGAGAGTCCTAGTGCCCTTTTTAATAGTTGAAAATGATTGGAGGGCAACTAGCCCCCCCCCCACTCCCATCATTCCCCCAAACACATCCAATCAAAATTTTGAGATAGCCATTTTGTTCAGCGTAGTTGATTTCCAGATACAAAATATATTTTTGAGGAGGACACTCCCCCACAACCCTCAGGGCAAGGGTTTTAAGTTATGCCCTGGGGGCATATAAGGTTTTTATAGAAGGCGTTGTCATAGAAACTTCAAAACAGGCTCAACCGATTGGAAATTCAAAGGGCTAGTGCCCTTTTTAATAGTCGAAAGTGATTGGAGTGTAACTAGCCCCCTCCCCCCCCCCCCACGCCCATCATTTCCCCAAACACATCCAATCAAAATTTTGAGACAGCCATTTTGTTCAGCGTAGTTGATTTCCAGATACAAAATATATTTTTGAGGAGGACACTCCCCCACAACCCTCAGGGCAAGGGTTTTAAGTTATACCCTGGGGGCATATAAGGTTTTTATAGAAGGCGTTGTCGTAGAGACTTCAAAAAGGCTCATTCGATTGGAAATTCAAAAAGCTAATGCCCTTTTTAATAGTCGAAAGTGATTGGAGGGCAACTACGCCCCCCCCTACGCCCATTATTCCCCAAACACATCCAATCAAAATTTCGAGATAGCCATTTTGTTCAGCGTAGTTGATTTCCATATTGAAAATATATTTTTGAGGAGGAAACTCCCCCACAACCCTCAGGGCAGGGGTTTTAAGTTCTACCCTGGGGGCATATAAGGTTTTTATAGAAGGCGTTGTCGTAGAAACTTCAAAAAAGGCTCATTCGATTGGAAATTAAAGGGCTAGTGCCCTTTTTAATAGTCGAAAGTGATTGGAGTGCAACTAGCCCCCCCCCCCACGCCCATCATTTCCCCAAACACATCCAATCAAAATTTTGAGATAGCCATTTTGTTCAGCGTAGTTGATTTCCACATAGAAAATACGTTTTTGAGGAGGAAACTCCCCCAGAACCTTCAGGGCAAGGGTTTTAAGATATGCCCTGGGGGCATATAAGGTTTTTATAGAAGGCATTGTCGTAGAAACTTCAAAAAGGCTCATTCGATTGGAAATTCAACGTGATAGTGCCCTTTTTAATAGTCGAAAGTGATTGGAGGGGAACTAGCCCCCCCACGCCCATCATTCCTCCAAACACATCCAATAAAAACTTTGAGATAGCCATTTTGCTCAGCGTAGTTGATTTTCACATAGAAAACATGTTTTTGAGGAGGACAATCTCCCACAACCCTCAGGGCAAGGGTTTTAAGTTATGCCCTGGGGGCATATAAGGTTTTTATAGAAGGCGTTGTCGTAGAAACTTCAAAAAAGGCTCATTCGATTGGAAATTCAAAGGGCTAGTGCCCTTTTTAATAGTCGAAAGTGATTGGAGGGCAACTAGCCCCCCCACGCCCATCATTCCCCCAAACACATCAAATCAAAATTTTGAGATAGCCATTTTATTCAGCGTAGTTGATTTCCAGATAGAAAATATGTTTTTGAAGAGGAAAATCCCCCAAAACCCTCAGGGCAAGGGTTTTAAGTTATGCCCTGGGGGCTTATAAGGTTTTTATAGAAGGCGTTGTCGTAGAAACTTCAAAAAAGGCTCATTCGATTGGGAATTTAAAGGGACAGTGCCGTTTTTAATAGTCGAAAGTGATTGGAGGGCAACTAGCCCCCCCCCATGCTAATCATTCCCCCAAACACATCCAATCAAAATTTTGAGATAGCCATTTCGTTCAGCATAGTTGATTTCCAGATAGAAAATATATTTTTGAGGAGGACAATCCCCCACAACCCTCAGGGCAAGGGTTTTAAGTTAAGCCCTGGGGGCATATAAGGTTTTTATAGAAGGCGTTGTCGTAGAAACTTCAAAAAAGGCTCATTCGATTAAAAATTCAAAGGGCTAGTGCCCTTTTTAATAGTCGAAAGTGATGTTATTTGGGCCAAACGAACGAACAGAAATTAAAATTAACTATCTTACAAACGTAAAGATAACCGGTGCAAACATAAATAAATGAATAAATCTTATATAGCTTCAATATTTTTTATTACTTTCCCCCCAGAGCTGCTTTATATGCAAGGGTTAAAAATAACATTTTGTTAAAAATAGTTGAAAGGTTAAGTAACAAAACTCTGGCGTCGACAAAACCCCCCAGGGCCCGGGGGCAGGAAGGGATTCTCGTATAAACTTCAGAGAGGGCTCATTTGATTGGAAATTGGAAGTTCTAGTCCAGCTCTTAAGAGTCAAAATTGATCGAAGGGAAAATAACCCCCCCCCCCCACCACACGCCCTTTTCCCCACCCCTTCCTTTGAACTAATTCTGTTTATACCTGAAGGTCCAATGAGAGTTAAAATGTTTTGGTATTAACACACACCTATTAGGCATCTGCTCTCCTCCCTAACAAGGAAAGAAACAGAGAGTGTAAGGCAGTGGCGGATCCAGGGGAGGGGAAACTCCCCACAACCCTCAAGGCAAGGGTTTTAAGCTATACCCTGGGGGCATATAAGGTTTTTATAGAAGGCGGTGTCGTAGAAACTTCAAACAAGGCTCATTCGATTGGATATTCAAAGGGCTAGTGCCCTTTTTAATAGTCAAAAGTGATTTGAGGGCAACTAACCCCCCTCTGACGCCCACCTTTTCCCCAAACACATCCAATCAAAATTTTGAGACAGACATTTAATTAAACGTAGTTTTAAGTTTTGGAAATTAGGTCTTTGAGGATGACAACTCCCCCACAGCCCTCAGGGCAAGGGTTGTAATTTAAGGATTCTCCGAATCCTTCCCATTATCTCTTATGGAAGGGATGCTCGTATAAACTTTAGAGAGGGCTCATTTGACTGAAAATTGAAAGTTCTTGTTCACTTTTTAAGAGTCAAAAGAGATTGGAGGGTAACTAGCCCCCCCTCCTCCAAGCCCTAAATGCATCAGATAAAAATTTTGAGATAGACATTTTGTTAAAATAGTTCAAAGTTCTGATAACAAAAAACTCCGGTGTCAACATAGCCCATCAGGGCCCGGGGGTAGGCGTTTTAAGTTATGCCCTGGGGGCATAACTTATTGAGGGAGGTTTATAACTTATGGGAAGGGGTGTTGTATGGGAAGAACACATAGGAAATCTATTATAATTATCCAATTATAAGGTTAAAATACATACTCCGTGATATATGCAAAATTGCTTTGGCACACAAAATCCTATTAAGGTCAATTCCAAACAGTCGTGATCCCTTTGTGTCAGCAAGTGAAATGGTCTAAACCCCCTTATTGGAGCTATTTTTTCAACCCATTCATTGTTGGCAATCGCTGTCCACAAGTTATGCAAGCTGTCTATTGTTCATATATAAGGTTTTTATCAAAGAGGTAATCGTATAGACATTGAAAAAAGCCTCATTCGATGTAAATTGAAAGTTCTAGATCTGTATTTTAAAGTCAAGAATAATCGGACAGTAAGTACCCCTCCCCCCATGCCATAAAAACTTGAAACTTCCTGCAATCAAAAACGAACAAAAATTAATTTAAAAAAACTTTCCGAAAAATAAGTTTTTCAAAGAAAAGTAAAGGCCATTTTAAACTTAAGCTCAGGAGATACACATACCTGTTAAAATTCAAACTCAAAACGACCAGAAATTACTTTTAAAGAATAAATGAAACCCAAAACAAACAGAAATTAAATAAACAATCATAGCAAAAAACATACAACAAGTAATAATATAAATGAATAAATAGATCTTAAAGCGAGTAATGCTTAGATTGAATATCAAAATCAAGCTTAAAACGAAAACAAATATTTTGCTATTAAAGCATAAATGAAACTTAAAACGAACAGAAATTAAATAAACAATCAATGCGAACAAACATACAATATATATTAATGTAAATGAATAAATAAATCTTAAAACGAGTGAAACTTGAAAAGAATATGCAAATCAAGTTTGAATCGAATAAAAATAACTACAAACAAGAGTTTGGGTATCGCCTCACTGCAGAAGCCTAAAACCTACTGCGTCATTGGCGCTTTACTGAAAACAAATTATATTACAAATGTTTTCTTTTGTACTTAATATTGAAAATAAATATTAAAATTACAGTAAAATTTTGAACTGATGAGCTTTTAGCAATTAATATCATTATGCATCAAATATTCAGTTTAATTTATTAGTTCTTTTCAAGATTGGTCAAGACAAATATAGTTTCACTACAAACAAAATTTGGATACTGCCCCCTTCTTTAACTGTGAAAACCTAAAGCCTTCTGTGTCATTGGTGCTTCACTGAAAACGAATTACTCGTATATTATAAATTTATTATTTTCCAGTTCTTACAGCATTGAAAATGAAAATAAAAATTACAGGGAAAAAAAAAGCTTGAACTGATGGATCTTTCAACAATTAATATCATTATATATCTAATATTCAATTTGATTTTGTTTATACTTTCCAAGACTGTTCAAGACTCATATAGTTTTGCCATTTTTTTTTAACTCTGCCATTTTTTCTAACTAATCGGGTTAGTTTGTTATGAAAACATTCTATGGCTTCCAGGCATTTCTATTTGAGCGGAAAACTGCACCTCAAACTTTGTGCAACATGCATTTTCTTGCATGAAACACCAAAATATAATAAAATGTCAAGTTTCGGAATGTTCCACCACTTGCAAGCAAGTCCCATTGGTATTTTTGAATCCGCATGGTCAATTTAGGGGGTGGAGGCTAGGCTAATTCTCGTAGCAGCCCCATTCCGTCGTGGTATGATTCACATTTTCAACACCTGGCGTCCGGACTATCGTATAATCTACCAAGCATACAAATACCCCAAATCAGTATCAATAAATAAATGAAACCCAAAAAGAACAAAAATTGAAATAAATATTAGAGTCAAACTCAAAACGAGCATAAATTAATATGAGTAGGGTTCAAAACCCCTATGCTTTCTAAAAGCCAGAATATAATTTGTACTTTACTGAAAAAAATTCAAATGAGTTTAATGAAAAAAATGTGCATTGTCAATTTAATATATATATACTGATATTTAGTCCCTAAAATCTTAATTAATTTTTTATTTCTTAAAGGTTTTCAAAGACACAAAAGTGAAAATTTTTCAAAGAATTGTTTTCAGTAAAGCGCCAATGACGCAGTAGGTTTTAGGCTTCTGCAGTGAGGCGATACCCAAACTCTTGTTTGTAATTATTTTTATTCGATTCAAACTTGATTTGCATATTCTTTTTAAGTTTCACTCGTTTTAAGATTTATTTATTCATTTACATTAATATATATTGTATGTTTGTTCGCACTGATTGTTTATTTAATTTCTGTTCGTTTTAAGTTTCATTTATACTTTAATAGCAAAATATTTGTTTTCGTTTTAAGCTTGATTTTCATATTCAATCTAAGCATTACTCACTTTAAGATCTATTTATTCATTTATATTATTACTTGTTGTATTTTTTTTTGCTATGATTGTTTATTTAATTTCTGTTCGTTTTGGGTTTCATTTATTCTTTAATAGTAATTTCTGGTCGTTTTGAGTTTGAATTTTAACAGGTATTTGTATCTCCTGAGCTTAAGTTTAAAATGGCCTTTACTTTTCTTTGAAAAACTTATTTTTCGGAGTTTTTTTTAAATTAATACTTCCTAATAACCAACACTATATGTTAACATTGGGTAAAGTTCATAACTTTCAGCCCTCCCCCCGTTGACTTCGGGGGATTAAGTCATCCTAAAGGACATAGTTATCATATTTTCAACCATGCTGAACAAAATGGCTATCTCAAAATTTTGATCAGGTGACTTTGGGAAAAAAATAAGCGTGGGAGGGGGCCTAGTTACCCTCCATTTTTTTTTGGTCACTTAAAAAGGACACTAGAACTTTTAATTTCAGTTCCAATCGGTCCTCCAACGATATTCTAGGACCACTGGGTTGATACGATCACCCATGGGAAAAAAAAAAAGAAAAACACACAAAAAAAACAAATAAACACGCATCCGTGATCTTTCTTCTGGCAAAAAATGCAAAATTCCACATTTTTGTAGATAGGAGGTTGAAACCTCTGCAGTAGGGTTCTCTGATATGCTGAATATGATGGTGTGATTTTCATTAAGGTTTTATAATTTTTAGGGGGTCTTTCCCCCTTTTTTCGAAAATCAGCCAAATTTTCTCAGGCGCGTAACTTTTGATGGGTAGGACTAAACTTGATGAAAGTTATACATTTGAATTCAGCATTGAATTCTGATTCTTTTGATTTATCTATTGGTGTCAAAAACCCGTTTTCTAGAGTTTCGGTTACCATTGAGCCAGTTCCCTCCTTACTTAACAGTTCGTTACCACGAACTGTTTGATCATTATAAAACTGTTTATTATTGTTGTTTAAATTCTGCAACTTTTTAATTATGTTTATCTCATTATATGAAACATTTCTAGTCAATATTCTTATTTTCCCAAATTGCTTTAGTTTCACATTGTAACTGAGAAGCATTGAACAGTGTTTTAGTCAGTAATTTTCTTCTATTTTTCGGCTGGTTGCTTTCTGTAGGGCAAAAATTTCTCAAATTTCATAGTTTTTGGTTGGTTGCGTTTCTTTTTTGGTTGGCTGCTTTATGTAGAGCGAAAATTCCTCAGACTTCTCACCTGAACTTCTTCATTGAATTGAAATTACTGATTTGCCACCTCATGAGTTAAAACCACAGAATGACACGATAATTATTCTAATACTTAATTCGAATCAGGTAGCCTATATACAAGCCTACGACGTGCCAAGTGCCACAGACCGAGTAAAGCTCGGTCTCCTGTTACTATATATTTTTGTTTGTTTTGAGTTTCATTTATTTATTGATTCTGATTTGTGGTAGTTGTATGCTTGGTAAATTGTTTGATTCTATTTTTGTTTATTTTTGGTTTAATGGAGTTCTTTACTTTTTTTTGAAAAACTTAATTTGTGCAAAAGTTTTTTTTATTAATTGTTATTAAAACTCCTTTTAGAGATTTGGGTGACCTTAGACCGTGTAGATCCTCACTTACATTTCGCTGCCACAAACTGTTTGGTCATAACTATTTGTACAATGTCATCACACGAGAATGTTACAGGAGAGAGTGAGGGGGGATGCAAGATGCTTTTTTCAAAGCCTAAGGACGGGGGCGTTTTTTTATTTCAATCTGAATGTAAAAAAGACATATTTTCAAAACCTGAAGGAAGGAGGGCAAAATCCTTATGGCAAAAATTAAAACTTATGAATTGAAGAGCATTCCCTCAGTAATCCCTGAATGAACTTGAGTTAAACGAGGTAACTCATGTCTTTATTTGCAAGGCTTGGGAAAAGGTACTGGATGGGTCACTAGCAGATTGAACATGTTTTTGCATTTATATATTTTTTTGTGTATCTACAACACAATATTTACCACAGAAAGGCAAGCAATAAGCTCAGAAGTCCAAAAAACCCCTTAAAATAGTAGCCAACTATAGTAGAAATCTTGAAAAAGTTGCAGCATGTCTGTGTGTGCAATACACAGGTGGTGAGGGTTTTAGAGGAGGAATGGACCCCATGATCCCACATAGGGCCCTTCAATCATTCAAAATGAATATTTTTTTGAATAACTAAAGTTTTTATATGCTATGATATTACAAACTTTGTGGAATACGTGATTACTTGTTTCGATTTTGAACGTCTTTATTACAGAATGAGTCTCAGATTTGCTGCTCGTTCCATTTTGGGCCCTTGCTCCAACTGCCCAACAAATTATGTCATCTCAAGGGGCATTTTTTTCTTAGTTCTTTCGACCGTTTTGAATAAGATAGCGATCTTGAAATTTTCATCTGATTTTGTCTTCTTTTTCATAGGAACATGTTTTCAACCTAATCTTTTTACATAATAATTTATCTTTTAAACTAATTTAAATGCACTAGCATCATTTTAAATAAGTCTATCACCAGGCCATGATAATTAAGAGAATATGATGAAAGTGGTGTTTTTTTCTCTCTAGCACTTTTACAAGGTTATTAATTGAAGTGTACGTATATCACGTAGGACACCTTCGCTACCAGATGACAATAATTTAAATAGCCGGCAGTTTCTTCTTAGCTCTTTGGCAAGGTAATTTGGCAAGAGGATTTTAAACTAATTTAAATGTACGTGAATAAATTTTGAATCACTTAATACAATATAAAGCGAAAAGTTATTTTTTCTGTGACGGGTGGGACAAAGTAATTTGCACATTCTTGGGTAATTTTTCTCGGTTGCCAAAATTATGACCGGGTATTAAACATCAGCGACGTCAATTGGGGTGGGGGGGGGATTAGCTTCCAAGCTTTTTGTGCTCCTCTAGATTAAAAAAAACACGTTTTTTTCGAATTTTCATTGAAAAGACGCTTTGTTTGGTACTTTCACTGGAAAAATTCGAAAAAAAAAAAAAAAAAAATCAAAATTGCCCTCCACTAGATTTTGAAAAACCTATTTTTGCCCCCCCCCCTAATTTACTTAATTTGACACCACTATTAAACAGTTCCAAATATTGAGCTCAGTAATATTTTGCCTTTTATTTAACAGGATGTACCATTCAACAATCACATCATCGATATTGGTTTAACAAAGGTACCGCTATGCATAGAAAATGGGGGAGGGATAGGGCACAAAATCTGGATTGCAAGACTGGTGTTGAGCATCCATTTGTCAGTTTAGGTTCAATTAAGCCAGGCGTATCTTATTACACCCAAATCATGGCCTAAATTTTTCATTGTACCATGTTTGAAACCAAACAGTTCGTGGTAACAAACTGTAAGTAAGGAGCGATGCAGCTCAATAGTAATCAAAACTCTAAGAAACAGAGTCTTGATAGCAATAGATACATCGAAAGAATCAAATTTTGATCTTTACTCAAAATGTTTAAAATTCATCAAGTTTAATATTACCCATCAAAAGTTACGAGCATGAAACAATTTGTACGATTTTTGGGAAAAAAGGCGGGGGGGGGGTGGATGCCCCCAAAACATCAAGTTACCTTAATGAAAATCACACCCTCGGATTCAGCATATCAGAGAACCCTACTGTAGAGATGTCAAGCTCCTATACACAAAAATGTGAACCAGTGATCCTAGAGGATCGGGAGGGAGCTCATATATGAGCCAATATATATGATTCCAATCATATATGATTGGAAATCATATGTCCTAGTGCCCTTTTTTAAGTGACCAAAAATATAAGAGGGATGGTTAGCCCCCTTACCACACCCCATTTTCCCTCGAAGTCGCCCAATCAAAATTTTGAGATAGTCTTTTTGTTCACCATAGTCAAAAGATCTAATAAAAATGTGTTTGAGGTTGACTTGACCCTCCCACAGTCTGTGGGGGAAGAACTACAAGCTATGAACTTTGCCCATTGTTTACATATAGTATGGGCTGTTGAGAAATATACAGGTATTTTTAAGGGGGATTTTTCTGGTGGGGGCTTACGCAGTGTGATCTTTCCATGGAGGGGGAGTCAGATCTCCCGGCATTATTAAAAAATAATAACAAATTATATAAAAAAATCAACTGAAAGTAAGGAGCAGCATCAACACTTCAAACAAACAGAAATTATTACGTATATGAGGCGGTTGCCCCCTCCTCAATATATCACTCTTTACGCTAAAGTTTTTTTTTCAGAACTTTTAATAAAAGCTTATTATTCGAATGTGGAACAAAAAGTTAAACTTTAGCGTATATATTGAGGAGGAAAGATTACGTATATGAGAGGAAATACGTAGGAAATACCTCATATACGTAATAATTTCTGTTCGTTTTAAGTTTTGTTCCTGTTCCTTAATTTCAATTAAAAAACTTTTTTTAGAAAAAAAAGGAAAAGAAAGAGAAAGGGAAAGAATGCCCCCTCATATACGTAATAATTTCTGTTCGTTTTAAGTTTTGATCCTGCTCCTTAATTTCAATTAAAAAACAACGTTTTTTTTTCAATTAACTATAAAGAAGAAACGATGTCAAAGAGAAAGAAAATGAATAATATGTTGTGTTACAGCAAGACATACGTTTTGCATGTCAAAACTTAGTTAATGAGAATATTGAAGTTCTTTTGGAGAGAATTAGATAACTAAAAGTGTAATATACATGTATATATATATATATATATATATATATATATATATATATATATATATATATATATATATATATATATATATATATATTACATACCCTTGAGAAAGAATTCATATTGCTTTTATTATAAACCATTCATTTAGAAACAGTATTAGCTGGCCTCTAGGGTTTCTGAACACAACCCTGCAAAAACTGACGCTGGACTTGATGTCAGCCTAAATTTGACTCGCTTAGAACAGCATGTAAAGCTTCGGCTACTCTATTACCTGTCAACTAAATGTAAGAAATAATGTAACGAACTTGGAACGCCAATTGACAGTAGAAAAAAACTTACGTTTCTTAGGTTCAAATTCCTTCACAGTCATTCCTATCTACGGCTTCAGTTATTGGATCTAATAGACAAAATGAATTACTTTTAAAACAGAATTTCAGGAGTATAGATTAGATAATAATAGACAAACTCTCGTCGTCTCGTGTTTATCAATGATTCTAATGTGTCCGTTTAAACATATTTATTTATTGAGATAGAATAACGATTGCACATCACTGGGCACTCAATGCATTAATGAGGTGCCAATTGTTCAATCTTCACGTTGCGTGGAAGCAATATAATCCAAGGCAACTGAACCTTTGAGTTTTCCAATGGTTTGATACAAAAAAAAGAAAAAAAAAGTTGTAGTATTTTTAAAAACGACGAAAGAATATTGTTTGCATATTTGCCAAATATTATTTTAGTTTCAAGGAATGTCGCAGATAGCAACTGCGCCTTCGGATTTTGGCAAAAAAAATCTTCGGATTTGGATCTGACAAAAAAATCTTCTTGTTTGGTTATTTGGAGACGCTAATGCACAATCCTAATACAATTCCAGGCCCTGCAGCAGCTGGGACTGAGTCCCACCCTGTATTGCCAAGCAGAGATCAATCCAGCGTGTCACCACAGGGTTAAGAAATGAAAAATGGGGTATTTATATGTTATAGCGCCTATGTTAAGTTCTTCATCCATTGACGCACTGTAGAACCGATTTCTTCGTTAGTTTCTTTCAGCTTAGCGTGAGACAAGTGACAGAATAGATATGAAATACATAATTTGGGCTATATATTTGCACATTAGGGGGATGGGGGTAAAGTATTTGGACAGTTGAAGTTAGAAAATTTTTTTTACTCCATAATATGCAGATAAATTGTACCTAACACATTTTCCATACACATCCGCTATACTTTACCCCCCCCCCCCCTTAATGTGCAAAAACATAGCCCAAATTTGTTTCTAAAGTATTATATTTTCATCATATTTTGCGATATTTCATTAGGATTAGTCAGAGAAACAGGTTCTACTTAGATGAAGAACTTAACATAGGCGCTATAGCATATAAGTACCGAAAAAGGTTGTGGAATTGAGAAATCATGATAGCCTTGAACATTACTTAACAAATATTGCTTTCAACTCTAATATATCACTAGCAGTAGCTAAATTTCTGAATTGGCTAGTAAAAAGACAATAAAGTTGCAATACTTCTAATATAATAGGAACGGGTCCTCAAATTAGTGATTAACTGAGTGGTACGGACAGACAAGTAGAATATTTTGAGATTTGAAAATAACTGAAATTCATTTAATAATTGTACTTCGTATTCTATTTGTTGCTGTTTGTTTGTTTTTTTCTTTTTGTGTTTTTAAGTGTGTGTCCGTCTTTTTATGTATGACAGTTTGTCAATAAATAAATAAATAAATATTTTGAGAATATGTAAAACTGCGATTACGTTGATTGAAACGATATAGAAAATATTTTATGATTAAAAACAGAGGAAGATTCATTTAGTAGAAAGGACTTACAGTTGGTATTAAAAGCCAAAAATAACAAGGCTTCGGGCAGCGATAGTACGGTAAACGGATTTTTGATATATGATGGTTACGAAAATACTGAAAACAATCAACGTGATTTTTGATACAGATCAAATATATTTTTTTTTTAACTGAAAGTAAGGAGCAACATTAAAACTTAAAAGGAACAGAAATTATTCCGTATAGATAGATATATTTCTCACAAACGCCCCACGGGCCATGGATAATACAAATACAACAAAACACATAAAACATAATAATAAGTTCAAACACTTTTGAAAATAACACTACGATAGAAAACCCTCCCAATGTCTCATCCCCACACTCACCAATTTTCCAACATTTCTAATATCCACTTTACAACTACTTCCTATTTTATTTTCTAAACACCTTCTATCCATGACATCCCTCCCAAAAATTTCCCTTCTAAGTACCTTCAGTTCTTCACAATAACACATAAAATGTTCTAAACCTTCAGACTCCCTGCACATCGGACAAGATAATGTACCACTCCGTAGATTAACCCTCCCTAAATACTTTCTTCTTCACCCAAGCAGCATAAAATTCCCCCTTACTGATAAGACCCATTTTAAAGTATTATTTTGGAGCCCAAATTTTAGATACATTTCTTCTCTCCAGGCTTTTTTAATTTTTCTACATATGAAAGGGGATGTCGATGTCCCCTCCTCAATGCCCCGCTCTTTACACTAAAGTGTTTTATTGTTTTGAAAAGTAGAGTTGTGAGAAAGAGTCAAACTTTAGCGTACAGAGGGAGGTGTTGAGGAGGGGACAGCCCCTTTCATATACAATAATTTTTGTTTGTTTTAAGTTTTAATGTCGCTCCTTACTTTCAGTTAAAAAAACTGTTTTTTTTTTATTTAATTTCTGAACATGTTTGAATTAATGCAGGCATTGAGTTCGGTTCACCGTACATGAATAATTAAAACGAAATTTGCGGATTAGTTTTACTTTTTTTAAAACTAATAATAACCTTATAATAACCTAAGTTTGTTTTTTTGTTCCAGTTATTTAAGAATGACTCCTGAATCACAAAGGCTGTTTAATTAGAATAATAACCTATTTTAAAAGTTAAAAAGAAACTTTAGCGTAAGAGCGAGCTATTGTAAGAGGCAACTCCCCTTATATACGTAATATTTTCTGTTCGTTTTAAGTTTTAACGTTGCGTCTTACTTTCAGTTGAAAAAACTTATTCTAAACCTAAAATGTTCTAAAATGTTCTAAACCTTCAGACTCCCTGCACATCGGACAAGATAATGTACCACTCCGTAGATTAACTCTCCCTAAATACTTTCTTCTTCACCCAAGCAGCATAAAATTCCCCCTTACTGATAAGACCCATTTTAAAGTATTATTTTGGAGCCCAAATTTTAGATACATTTCTTCTCTCCAGGCTTTTTTAATTTTTCTACATATGAAAGGGGATGTCGATGTCCCCTCCTCAATGCCCCGCTCTTTACACTAAAGTGTTTTATTGTTTTGAAAAGTAGAGTTGTGAGAAAGAGTCAAACTTTAGCGTACAGAGGGAGGTGTTGAGGAGGGGACAGCCCCTTTCATATACAATAATTTTTGTTTGTTTTAAGTTTTAATGTCGCTCCTTACTTTCAGTTAAAAAAAACTGTTTTTTTTTTTATTTAATTTCTGAACATGTTTGAATTAATGCAGGCATTGAATTCAGTTCACCGTACATGAATAATTAAAACGAAATTTGCGGATTAGTTTTACTTTTTTTAAAACTAATAATAACCTTATAATAACCTAAGTTTGTTTTTTTGTTCCAGTTATTTAAGAATGACTCCTGAATCACAAAGGCTGTTTAATTAGAATAATAACCTATTTTAAAAGTTAAAAAGAAACTTTAGCGTAAGAGCGAGCTATTGTAAGAGGCAACTCCCCTTATATACGTAATATTTTCTGTTCGTTTTAAGTTTTAACGTTGCGTCTTACTTTCAGTTGAAAAAACTTGTTTTTTTTATATATAATATCTGATTGTTTTTTAAATGGAGCACTAGCACTTTTAATTTCCGTTTGAATAAGCCCTTTCGGAACATTCTAGGACCACAGGGTCGATACGATCACCCCTGGGAAAAAAACAACAACAACAAAAAAACAGCAATAAACAAATAAACACGCATCCGTGATCTTTCTTCTGGCAAAAAAAAAAAAAAAAATGCAAAATTCCACATTTTTGCAGATAGGAGCTTGAAAACTCTAGAGCAGGGTTATCTGATACGCTGAATCTGATGGTGTGATCTTCAATTACTATTGAGGCTGGTCGCTCCTTACTTACAGTTCGTTACTACAAACTGTTTGATGAATACAGTAATTAAACCCGTTTGTAAAAAAAAGGAGAAACGTAGTAATAATGTAAAATACAGGAATAATATTGAATAAAAAAGTAAATAAAGGACTTATGAAGACACTACCTTGGTATCGGTAGGAAGCAAATTACCAAGCATGAAAATTCTTATTCAATATAGAGATGCAATAGATACAGTTTTAAGAAAACATATTTTTCCAAAACCTAGTCTATAAAAAAACATATTTCGAAATCTGAAGGGGAACAAAAAATCTAAGGGGGTTAATTGCCCCAATTGGCACCTCTGCATTTGTGACATATGTGTTAGGTATGTTTTGGATTATGGATGCTTTGTTTTTTTTAGCGCTTAAAAAAATCCATTTGCAATAATATCATATTAATACATCCTTATATAGTTAGACTGAATAATTAAACGAACAGATAGAGATATCAATAGTAACCACTAGAGGGAGAGGGATAGGAATTCGAGTGATCAAATTCTAAACCGTGCCATAAAAAAGAAGATTGTTTCAAAATATTACTTTCATATATAAAGCAGTATTAGGGGGGGGGGATTTGGCCGTATTGCCACTTATCAAAACACATCCAATTTCGCCAGTACTAACGTTTACAATTTCCCCCGAAGACCTACTCCAAAATGATTTGTTTTTAATCAGACATGTTTCCGATATTTGATGAATGACTCGTTGGAAAATTTTGATATGGAATTTGAGGTATAGTGAATGTCTCCAAATGACACCAGAAAGATATGATAAGAGCGTTAGTGTGAAAGTTTGTCTATGGACCACCTACGAAAACTTCTGTTTTTGGCAGATATATTTAAAAATTCGCCGAACGTTTTAGCATTTAAGTGTTAAAAATGCGTAGGGCACAGGTGTTAAAGGCAAGACAAGTCAAAGTAATGGGCTATCCTATGCGTAAAAATCGTGGGACCTATGTAAATTAATAACACTTAAAACACAGTTGGAATCAAACAGCTCGAAGATAAAAGCATTCTGGCTTGTTCGCGATTTGATTGAGAAATAGCATTATTTTTGTGGATATATACATTCTCAAATTTAGATCACCCTCAAATTTTATAGGACAATCTTCACAGCATGTGCACATAAGATTTTTTTCAGGAGCCAGAATTAAGCAATTATGCAAAAAAAAAGAGGAAAGACAGAACGGAACAGCTTATAAAATTTTTGGGATTCCAAAGATGACGAAGGACATAAAACCGAAACCCCGCCTTTCCCTGCGTGCACGCCTGTCCCTAATAAAAAAAAGAAAAGTCCTTAGTGTTGCATTGCAGCCTCAATAATGACAGCTTAAGCGTAGAATAAATGGAAAAAAAAACAAGAGAAAATCAATGTGGTAGAAATTCTTACCTCTTTGTACCATTGACATTGATAGCAAGAAATGTTTACCAAGACAAGTGATAAAACGAAATGTTTACCATAGCAAGTGATAACACGAAATGTAATGTTTAATTGTTTTATCCTATTTGTTTATTGTCACTATTTTGATTAGACTTGTCGCAAAGGCAGCAATTTATAAAAAAAAAATAGAAGGAGACATTTTCTACAAGAAGATAGGTACTCTTCACAATAATATGTTTCTTTTATACCTTTTTAAATTTTCCACTGAATAGTAAATTTTGTCTTCTCTTCTCTCGACTTTTTTACAAAACAGGAGAACTGCTCCTTATTTTTCTTTCCTGTTTTGTTCTCCAAACCTAGTCAGAAGACAGCTACGAACTGCTTATTCCACAACTGAAAGACAACCCTTTTCTTGCTTTCTTTTTAACTCCTTTTCTTTTTATAAACCCTTTTGCTAGTAATATAATAGCAATGGACCCCTTTCCAGGATAATACTTATAAATTAAAAAAAATTACCAAAAGGACAAATATTAGGAAACAGTAAAACGGCTGTTAGACCCAACTTTTTTACAAATAACGGTTGCATACTCTTCATAAAAAACGGTGGGAATCACTATTTTCCAGTTAATAAAAAAAGAAAAAAAGAAAAAAATCAGTGTGTCCGACTAAAGTATTACTTTGAAGTTTCAGTGACAGAAGTCAGAACTTTAACGACTCTCCGTGACTGGAATAAAAAAAAGAGCTTATTTTCTTTAAAATGTGACAGAATATTCATTATGGTACGACCTATATGAGAGATTGTAACAAACAAGATACAACTAATTAAGAATACCTAGATGCCACAGAACAGATTAAATTCCGTGCCTGAAACTAATCTAAATAGTTCTTTTTGTCATTCAAATAGGACATAGCGTTCATTAGCATTAGGCGTAACAAGAACAGTGGTGCAATTTTGTTAAAATCCTAGGAGGGGGGGGGGGGGGGGACAAAGATGGAGCCAATTTTCCCAAATCAAGTAAAAATGACAGTGAAAATTAAAAAATGAACCATATACTACCATAAAGGCAAAGATATACTAAAGAAAACTGGCCTGTTTCTCTGGATGCTTGAATTATGCAGGCTTATCTTAGTTTTGACAATATTTTTTGCTGAAACTAAATTCCGGCTGGGAGGGGGGGCAAACTGAGGTCTAGGGGGTCAAAATGGGGTCTAGAGCGGGGAGTTGTCCCCCCTGCCCCATAGCAAATTACGCCCCTGAACAAGAGCTGACCTATTGCGAGGAGTAGGGGGAATGAAAATTACATATTGTTTGTTTAGATATAAGGGGAGAGGATTTAAGAACAAATTTAGAATTGAAGGAGTCAAATGGCACGTGCTCAAGATTGTTAATGATAGCGAAATACAATATTAAAATATATAATCCTCGAGCCAACAGTGAGAGAAAGGGCTCTAGTCCCCCCTCTTAGTTAGCTGAACTTTTGCTGGATGGGGTGGATCCAACCTAAAGGAAATGTTTGCAATAGAAAAGCTATAGTTAACTAAGGTGATCACAATACTATAGAAAAGAGGAGAGCGGAATACAGATGACAGAGACAGAGAGAGAGAGAGAGAGAGAGAGAGAGAGAGAGAGAAAGAGATTCCTTTGACACAGTACCTAACAATCTTGAAAAGCAGTCTCAATTTCTTTTTTTCTTGAGTTAGTTTATTGAGGAACCAATTTCCGTTTCTTTTCGGGTTGTGCAACATAATTTTTGACATCAATATTAACAGACTTTAGGGCATCTAATGCCCATTTAGGAACTTGCTTGTTGGGATACATTTTCTTCAGAAATTCATGTATATACTCAGGAAAAACGCCTTCTATTATTGCAGTTCGGATCCTTTTCATCAAACGCATCTGAAAATGATTTCAAAGTAAAAAGCAATCAAAACAAAATACATTACATAAACCAATAATATATAAGCCTGTAAGCAATTTAGCAAAATCATACCAAAAATACAGAATGTGGGAACTATCTAGATTGCTTGGTATCAAATAAGTATCAAATTCTAGATCCGCGTGAAGTTGTGGCAGAGCAGGAAAGCAATGCTAGAAAAGGTGCATTTGAGCATATATATGATTTTCTGCTGTTGCATATAATATACGAGCTATGAGTGTGTGTAGTTTAATCGTCTTGAAGTAGCGTTTTTCGTGTTGTTCCTTTTTTTTCTTCTTTTTTTGTGTCTTATACTCCACCATGTTTTTGTTTAATGGTGGGCTAAAATAAACTATCTATCCATTTATCTATCTATAAATGAGCACCACTATTTGAAATTACTCTGGCTCAGGACAAAAGAAAAGGGTACAAGAAAAGATTTGAAAATTAACGTTACACATATCTAGTCGCTAAGACTAGGAATAAGTGAAGGTGAAGAGGTGCTGCAGGGTAACGAGAAGATTGATCAAGTGGACAGCTTCATTTACCTAGGTAGTATTATTAGTAATAGTGGAGGTTAAAACTTGAAATTAAGAGGTTGTCGTATTTTTTTATCGTTTCATATGAAATGAATGGTGGCGAATTCGAAAATGAAGTTAAAAGCTGGATTTTACGTAGTCAAGTACCTCATCTTACCTAAAATGGCTGTGAAAACTGACCTATATGAACTAGTTATTTTAATCATTTTTGGTCGATTCACCATTTCCTGTAAAGCTAGGAACAGCGCCTTAGAATACGAGTCTCGAACAGTTTAATTTCAAACCAGTATTCTACAATCCCCTCCCCCTCCAGTTTGCGGTTTCCATTCCTTTGTGCCATTCTATAGCTGATCTAATCAGTGAGGCCATCTACCATAGTACTTGCTATATGTCTGAGTTCAAGGCTGTATAAATGCTTTGTGCCGTTTTATTTACTTCCGAAAAAAAGACAAAAGAACAAAGCTAACGAGCACGCTAATCAAGCTGGAAAACTCTAGTCATTACCTTTGACCAACCGCTTTACTAGAAGGCAAAGTGTATCGCCGATATAAAGCCTGCCACAAGTGATTTAAGAAATGCCATTGTTGTCCTAGGTGGATTTCACACGCGCATGAATTTCCCGAGAAAAATTTCCTTCCTTATGGCTGACTCGGGACTTTTTAAATCATAAGTTAAGTATACTCACCTAATACTGGGCGAAGGATGTTACAAGGCAAAGCTGTCTCTCGTGCTGTGCGAGGCCATGGTCTGTTGGAGGTAGCCGTTTATGCGAGCCTTTCATTATCAGAACTGAATAGCAGTGTTTGATGGCAATGACATGCTACCAGAACCCCTTGAAACGGCAAAACAGGCTTACGAGTTGCTTCTTGAAGGAGATACTATCGACAAAGCGTACATGTCGGAAGCAGCAGAGCTTATCCATGAAATAGCTCATAGTGTAAAAGAACAATTATCCAAGTCCAGAACTGTCCGTCTTTGGTTTTAGTATCAGGACCTACTTGGAATTTTGAGAAAGAGCCTGAGAGCTAAACAAAGTGGTAATTTTGAGCTTTATCTACAGCCTTTGTTAGAAATGCTTCCTTACTATGCTTCTCTCGGCCATAATTTTTACACGAAGTCTACTTGGCTGTTCATGCAGTCAATTTTTCAGTTGAGGAAAGACAACCCAGAGCAGTACAGAATGTTACAGGAATACCTGTTCATCCGGAGAACTGACAATTACTAGACATTTTCTCATGATTTGGTGACCGAAACAAACGTTAATGACAGGTATTAAAACGAGTTGCGGTCTGAAGAGAGGCAGAGGCCTGGCTGAATTGCAGCAGATAATTTGGACATCTGCTATACCTCCTTTGGTTCTCTCTAAAGAACTCATGCAGAATGTGACTGGCCTTGCAGAAAATCACACAGAAGCCCTATCTTCGAGAGGAGCTAGAGATCTGGTGGACATAGAAAAGATAGTTCGATACATTGCAGCCCTAGAACCTTTCAGGCAGGATTCACAGCTGCTGAACGTGGTTACTGGTGTCCACGCCTCCTCATCTGTAAACATAGATGATGCCCATTCTGTGAAATAAAAGATTCTGAAGGACATGGAAGCGAAAGAAATTGACAAATATATTTTCAGAAGAAAGCTGTAACTATGGTTAAGAAGTTATCTGTGGTGATAGATAGCAAGAGAGAAATGGTCGAACCAGCTCTAATCTTCCACAGTCTAGCCGCAGTGGCAAGCACCAGTGGTCCTTACTTGAACAAGGTTCTGTTGTTCTACCTCTTTACTTTTCCCCCATTGCTCTTTAGTTCGTTCGAGGTGATGAGGACAGCTGACAAAGACTCTCTAACAAATGCAATGATGAAGATTGGGGGGCTCGATGGTTCAGGGACACTGCCAACCTCGCAGTGAGTTTTGGACGGCGGCTGGCTAGTTCATAAAATACTATGGACTGCTGGATCCACATACTCTAAGGGGGCAAAATCTTAAGTAGATTATGTGAAAATACATTTAGGCCAGGTGGTGGTAGTTTTTGACTCATACACTGATACATCAACGACGAAAAATTGCACAAAGCCGAAGAGAACCAAAGGTTTGTCGTGTACAACGACTGAATTCTCTCCTAACATGAAGATCGTCAAAAGTAAAGAGGGATTTTTGAGAAGTCCGAAAAATAAACAATGCTTCTTAGACCTAGTTACTGAGAGATTTGCGAACTCAGGATGTTAAGTTCTGCATGCTCAGGATGATGCTGATGTCTTAGTTGTACAAACTGCAGTCAGTTGTGGTAAACTTTGTCGACCACTTTGATTGCCAACCTATTGGTCCTTCTGCTGTACCATGCCGAGCTTGATGCATATGATATCTTTATGCAGACAGACACGCAAGCAAATAATCTACGAGTGCATGACATAAAAATAATCAAGAACAAATTAGGAACCGAAGCAGAAGAAAATCTACTCGTTTGCCACGCAATGTCTGGTTGCGATACAACATCTAGACTTCACGGCATAGGGAAACCAGCAGTGGTTTCCTTGTCACTTAAAGATGGTATTTTCAAGGATGCTTGCAAGATCTTCAGGACGTCAGGTTTCAATCATCAGGAGATCACCGAAGCTGCGGAAAAAGCTTTGCTCCCCATATAAAAGGAAAAGTAATGAGAAGACCCTGAACGATGTCCGGTTGCGGGTTGCAAGTTCAGATGCTTTCGTTCAGGCAGAGCGGCTTCCGCCAATTTTGCCTGCCACAAAGTACCACTTTTACACGTGCTATTTGCAAATAATGAAGTGGCAAGATACATCCAATTCGCTAGATTTGCTATATATATATGCATATATATGCATATATATATATATATATATATATATATATATATATATATATATATATATATATATATATATATATATATATATATATATATATATATATATATATATATATATATATATATATATATATATATGTATATATGTATATGTTCTCTATCAACCTGACGTATGAGATACTAAATCGGGATGCAAAATACTAGTAGAAGAACTTTAGCTTAAGGTTTATGCTCTCTTTGAAACATACAATTTTTCAATAGTCTACAAGTGCAACTTTTATTGAAAGGACAAGACACATTTATCACTAGATTGGTTAGTTTTAAGTCCATTTAACTCCCCTTTGCACTTCCTGAATAAAGGGCCATAGATCAGCACCGAAAGTTTGGACTATAAAGTCTAGTATCTTATCTCCTTCCTATCCATTGGTTAAGCAAGGATTATGATACTACTCAGATTATTTCTTAGAGAGTGATATAAAATTCTCGACAAAATAGGAAATTGCTACCTTTTTTTTAATGACAGTCAACCAGTTTTCAGTGTATTTTTCAATACAAAGGAAAACAGAGCAATTTTTAAAAGGTGTTTCAATAGACGAATACAGATGATTATTAGTTGTCGAATGACAGAAAAATGTCGTCTTGCGCATAAATATCAAAACTGGAGGAATCTAGAATAATTCGATACTGAAACTTGCACAGCAAACATAAGCCTTAAAGGAGGCAAAGAAAAGGATTTGAACTCCCCAAAATCTCGCCAGGTCAAAGAATAGTGGAATACCTTCACATAAGTGAAGATATAAAAGAAGATATATTCGATTTAACAAAAAATAGATACAAAAATAATAAATTATTGATTTTATATATCAAGAATAAAAAGGAATCAAAATTTAAAATAAGAAAAACTTAGCTTATATTTTGACTATCCCTCTCATACACACTCTAGGATATGTTTCGTTCTTTACTGAAATATTATAAGATTCGAACACCATCAACTTTTTTTTTTAAAACTTTGTTATATTACATAAAGTAAAAGTGAAATTATTTGAGATACAAGATTGTCAGTTTTCATACTTGTTGAAGTGAAGGCTATAATTCATTGCAATATAGCAATTATTATGCGGAGATTTGATTCGAAATAAGCAAAAAATAGCTGGATTATTTGAAATATTGGTTATTAGTGGAAAATCCTGACATTTCTGAAGGAAAGGTCATGACATCATACAAAATTCCCATTGAAAATAGTGAAAGATATTATGAGACTGCTTTATTTTTCTTTTATTCACGCATACCTTCTATATGGTTGTCTTGTGTGGTCAAGTACGTTTTTAACTCACCTTCGTCCGCTTAAAAGTTTACAAAATAAATGCCCTATGTGTTTTAACTGGAGATAATCGCAATATTTCTGTTCGACATAGATATAATATTACCCATTGCTGCAATATTACCCATTGCTGCAATATTACCCATTGCTGGTTTATTCCGTTTTTATAATCCCGTTTTTATGTTTAAATATACACGCACGTTATTACCTGAGTGCTTTAAGGAAATGATTACAAGTGGTGTTAATTTCTATAATTACTCGACTAGAACATCGCCACTCACTCGGAGACCTCAAGTTATTACAAAGCGATCCGTTTTTTCCATAAGACATGTTGGTCCTCGGGTATGGAATATTTCGATAATTAATGAGTTAAATGAACTCCGCAGCGCAGTAAACTAAAAGGACAGTGTTTGTCTACATTTGAACTTTAATCCCTGCTGAATGAATTTTCTCACGCGTGATTGTAAATATTTTTTTTTTAGGAGGGCGACGAGGAGATATGATAGAGGAATGACTTTTAATTTTGTGTCTTCGGTATCCAGTTAGGTCATGAAATTAAAAAAAAAAAATTTATTTAATTTATTTTTATTTATTTTATTTTTATTAATCGTTTCGTCATATATATATATTTTTTTTCTTGGGGGGGGGGCGTAAAGATTGCTGGTAGTTATTGTGTATATAGGGTTTTGTAAAGGGCGATGTCTACCCATACAAGTTTTATAAACTTCGGGTTTTGTTGTTAATGTATTTTATTTCTTTTAATCAAAAACTTTTTTTTCTCTCTAATGCCCTTAGCCGTTCTTTAAATACTGCAGACATACCCCCTTGACACCCTGGATGCACAATATGTCTTTTGATTAAGTTCTACATCCCATTCAACATTCCCAGAAAGTTTCATCTTAATACCATTAGATGTTTCGGAGATATTACATATACGGCCTTGTAACAACTTTGATGTAAATAGTGTCTTTTGATTTAGTTCGAAATCACCCTTTTGATCATGTTATACAAATAGTGTCTTTTTATTTTGTTCAACATCCACCTCAAAATTCTTTGGAAGTTCCAGCTTCATACATTAAGCCGTTTCTGATATAGAGATATGTCTTTTTCAACACATGGTTGCACATACTGTGTTTTGTTTTGTCTTAGTTAATCATTCTCAGAAAGTTTCAACTTAATACCATTAGCAATTGAAGAGATATTGCA
This sequence comes from Artemia sinica, assembly GCA_027921565.1. Lineage (NCBI taxonomy): Eukaryota > Metazoa > Arthropoda > Branchiopoda > Anostraca > Artemiidae > Artemia > Artemia sinica. Next base: position 27,466,436 of record CM051264.1, read on the forward strand.
CATATGCCATTTTGACATCCTGGACACACATACTATATTTAGATCAATTCCAAATCTTCTTCAGTATTCCTTGATAGTTTCAACATCACACACTTAGCCGTTCCAGAGATAATGTAGACACACGCTTTTGACGACCCAAATACATACAAAGTCTTTTGATTTAGTTCAAAATCCCCCTCAGCGTTCCTTGAAAGTTTCAACTTAATACACAAAGCTGTTTACAGATACGCTCTTATGATAACCTAAATGAATGTATTATATTTTGATTTTGTCCAACATCCCCCTCAATATTCCCGTAAAGCTTCAACTTGATACGTTCCTGAGATGTTGCGAAGGCCCCTTTTTCCAGCATAAAACATATGTTTAGACAATCACCAATTTACAATGTTTACGGCCCTTGCCCCAGGGTATGTGGGGATCATTTCATTCTCAAATGCATATTTATTTGGCATTTGGACCATTTTGAACAAAACTGCTATGACAAAATTTTTATAGAATGTCTTTGGAGAGGGGAGGGGTACAAGCGACCGGTTAGAAAAGAAAAACAGGAACTGGTTATTCTCCGATCATACATCCCTGAAACGGCATCAATTTTGTAATATCACTCATCTGTCTTTCCTTGTAACGTAAGTTTTGCCCTTCCCCTTTCAAAATATATTCTCTATGGTACGTCAGACTATCCTTCCCTATGTTTCTGAAATTGCCATTAGAATTAGAAACCTTAAAAAAGAAAACTATTTTTAATTATTTCTATTTTTGACAACTTGGACGAATATAGTGTCTTCTTATTTATTTCAACGACTCCCTCTAAATTACTTGAAAGTTTCAACTTAATACCTTTAGCCATTCCTGAGATATTTCACAAGCATCCTATTTCTATTATAAAACACATGTTAAACAATTATCAATTTACAATTCACATTATCCCTATAATTTGTCGATGTATATATCGCTGTGGGGGATATGTCCTCATAAGACGAATATTTGTTTGATCTTTCGATTATTTTGAAAAAAAAATGGCAATCTCAAAACTTTGATCGAATATCTTCGGAGGGTACGAAAGGCAAGGGAGCGGTGATGTAGAAAAAAAGGGTTAGGGAGAGTGACTGGTTAACCTCTGATCCCCTTTTACTCTTAAAAAGGGCACTAAAACATTTAATTTCCAACCGAAGGAACACCCTCCGAAGTTTCCAGGACAGTTTCTCCTATGGCTCTCGGGGAAAAAAAAATACATGAAGCCCTATTGCTTTTTTACTGCAACGTTAGAGCGTTTACTCAAAATCCGAATTTTATACTGAAAATCAGCCATTTAAAGGCGGGGAAATCAGATTCATCAACAAGGATTTTTATAGATAGGAAAGAAATTGATTAGATATGCACACTACTTACTTGGTAGGCAATATTATGAACGGTCAATAAACTGCTAGATACAGCTTCAATTGCAGCCACTCTATGTAAATATGCTCTCGTATAAGTTTTGCAGGTACTACAGTGACAATTCTCATCAATGGGCCTGAAGTCTTTGGCGTACTGAGCATTCTTTAAACTAATCTGTCCACTGTCAACCAAAGCACAGCCGAAACGCTAAAAAAAAGTATTTTCTTAAGAAAATATTTCTTAATGGGGTCGGATCACATCTAAAATCGTCTGCTTTTCTCAGATTTCTTTTCCAAAGAGCTACAACATTTAAAACTAAATTAACCTATTATTATTCTTAAAGAGAACTTTGAACACTCAAAATATATTTCACAGACATGTTGAGTTCAATAGTAAAATATTATTTAGAACAGATCACTTGGCCAAGGTCATCTATTCTAATTGGCCAGAAGTTTCCCTTAGGGAAAACTTGAAATATGTCCCTAAGGAAATATTATATAATTTGTTGTTTCTCACCGATTAGATTCCGTTACACCTGGTGCAAGCACACAATTATTTTATATTTCCAGATTACTTTTCATTTGGTGATAGCCAAAGTACTTTCTTTAAGACAACCAAAGCTTTGTAAAGTTGTGGTTATTTTTTTTTCAATAGTAGGCTACTAATTTCTTGAAATAGCTCAATGGACTTTACCATAGCTGAATTTTATTTTAACTCTTTCCTCCTGTTAGCCCTTTTATGAAAACAGATGGAATATTGTGTTTCAAAAGTGAAGGTCTACTTACAGCTCTGCAGAGCTTAAACATAAGGTTTCCACAAGTCAAAAAGAAGCCAAGGCTTTAACAGCTTTTTGAAATATTTCCCCAAGGAAATGTTACATAATTTGTTGTTTCTCACCCCTTACATTCCGTTACGCATGCCTGGGTTTCCCCAAGCGACCAAAGCATGTTCTTAACTAAAATCAAACTGCGCTTCTTAGGAAGAAAATTTGCCCAGAAGAGAATTACTGAGATGTACCTATTGATTCACGAGCTTCATGAAACCGTCCCTAAGGTCTTTGTGAAGTGACAAAAAAGTGATACATCATTTTCAAGATATTCAAAATCTGTTAATCGTTGATCTGAAATACAGCGTTTGATTATGTGAAATATATCGAGCTTTTCCACAGAGGGTAGGGGGATACGCCAAAAACTGCTTTTATGTTTAAACTTCACTGCACTGAGCAAAGCTCCATCTCCTGGTACTATATTATGATTTATTTTATATTTTTTTTTCCGTCGCGCGTATAAATTAAAATTAATAATAATAAACTAAACTTGTGTCCCTATATAAAGAAAAAGAGAGACGTAATACCTTTTCTCTATTCCTCTTCTCCCCTTTTTTGTGTTCCTGCATGCTCTGCATGCGCTTACATCCGCAAAAATACTGTCACTCAGCAGTTATTTTGATGTGGATTTGTACCTCAAGAACGGTCTTGGCTATCAAGTCTTGTCAGTTTCATACAGTTTTAGGAGTGAAAGCATATTTCAACTTAAATCAAAACACTAAAAAGAGCTGAAAACTTACAGCTGTTCGGGTTGGGAATACACAATCAAACATATCACATCCTAGGGCTGAACAGACTACCAGATCCGTAGCTACTCCAACTCCCATTAAATAACGTGGCTTATTCTTTGGAAGGTAATCCGTTGATAGGTGAACCATTTTCCAAAAATCCTCTTTCGATTCACCTCCACTGCAATCAAAATATAAAAGTTAAAAACATATCACGAAATTCAAAAAAGCATAAAAATACAGGCAGCCTACGTGTTGGGGTTCCAACCCCTGTTTCTTTTCCTTTCAGATAAATGACCTGTTTTCGTTTTCTTAATTACATTTGCTTATAGTATAATTTCAAAAGACAGGTTAAATTCCGTTACTAAGCGATAGTGGTTTTGCAATAGGTAAGCTGTGAACCAAGTTTATTTTTTACTTCCTGGTTTGGGAGTCATTGAAAGATAAACCTAAGAGTTAGAATTGGGTTTGAATGGGGATGTAGCTGATTGGCTGGGCCAAGCGGAGGTCCACCCATACAAAAAGTGCTGTAAAAATTATTATTATGTTTTTAGTCTGCGTTTTGACCCCGATTGGGGAAGGGTATTTCTATTGTTATATGTGACCCTTTTGGAAGAATACAAGTAAGGTATTTTCTACAAACTGTGTACTATTCTCCGTAACCCAGGCAGGGTAGGAATAGAGCTACGAGGTACCGTCATTATTATATTGACAGGGAGGGTTGTTACCTCCAAGGAAAGAGTTGAGAGATTTTCTAGCCGTAACCCAAGGCGGGTACATTTGGCTTTAGAAAGTGGCCATTTGACCACTCGATCGCGTTATCATACCCTGGGCCAGGGTATACTGTAAATAGGGTAGTACCAAACCCGATATTTGCAGAACCGTTGGGGTAAGAGCGGGAATCTCACTAACATTTGGGCCGACAAGTGGTTCTCCCCTTCGAGTAACTGGCATAGCAACCTTTTTGCGCCATTTTTGCATCAATAAGTGGGGACACCCGTACTTACACCCCAATAAGTGGTGCCAGCGGTAGCTAGCACTACGAACACTACGCTTTAGACTAAAAACCAGAGGCATGTCTAAATAAGCGGCTAAAACCAAAATAAACACACTTTTTTTAGAAACACACACTCAATTTCATTGATATGAACATTTCTCTAAAAATTTCATACGGGAAGATACATAGGGACCTATATGTATGTCTTGACAGGTATATTTCCCGAATATATATGCACTTCAAGCAAAATCTACTGAACTGTTAAACTTAGGTATACACAGTTCTGATCTTTAAGTGGTTTACAGAATAGTCTTTCCTTCGAGAAAAATGTCAAATCTAAAAAGAAGAAAAACAATTTTTAGGCCATTATTTTGCATGGAGAGAGGAAAGGGCTTTCGGTAAATATAATTTAAAACTTCTCTTATCACCCAATTGCATGTAGGACATAGTGTCAGTCAAAGAGTTTTATGTAATACTTAACATGAGACATTTGATAATCAAGTTTTTATGAAAACTATCAATAGTGACTCGAAAGCTCTCAGCCAGGCTTTTTTTCATCAGCACCTCTAAATATTCCAAATATTTACAGGTCAAAATTTACTGAAGTTCACTGCTGCTATGATTGGGTTTAGATCAAAAGCATGTATTAACTAATACTGAAAATATATGCAATGGATAAACACTATTTCTATAAAATTAGCATAAACTTATCAGCTGGGGATATTCACATTCCATTATTTTCGCAAATAATGGGTCAAGACCTTCTTGAATATATGCATCGCTCAGAGCTCCTTACTCCTTTTAAAAGAAAAGAATTAATAATCAAAAAGTTCATAAAAACTAAGATATGGATGAGTTGATTCAAGTAGAAGTGAAGGTGGATATTTTTTTATTCTAGGCCAGTTTTATGTAAGGCAGGGCTTAAACAGGAATGCACTCTACTACATTGATTGTTTCGCTTTTTATTAATGGTACTGACGAGTTGTTTTTTTTTTAATATGTCTCAAGGTTAAAACTAATATCGCTTGAACGGTTCTTTTCATTACTTGCAGGTGATATGATACTGCTGGTGAATTCGGCTTTAGATTTACAAATGATACTAGATATTTTGAATAGTTATTTGGAAAGCAAAAAATAGTTTTAAATATGGATATATCTGCTATTTTAGGTTTCAGAAAAGACGATAGGAAAAAGAAAAAGTTTTGTTATAAAGGTAGAGAGATTAATGATGTAAAGGAGTAGATTCACTAGGGTTGTAACTTCACAAGCTCAGGAAAGTCGGAATGGCCAGGCATATCCGTCTGAGCCATGGTGAAGAAGATTGAGAATTTATAAAAGGGAGAAAATTGAGGTTGCATCTAGGACATTTTAGGAGATTATAGGCTTCAGTGGGAAATTCAAAAGTTTGGTGTTAATGTGGTGACGCTTTCTAATCAAAGCAAATTTGGAATTTTAATAAAAACTTTAAGACACAATTCATAGTTTCGAAATACCACTTTTTATTAAGATAAGGAATACACCCTGGTATGTGTATGCTTAATGGGAAACTGAGAAATCACCACTTCCTAGCAATGTGCGTCAGTGGGCCCCGATAAGGTGTGGTTTATGAAATGTATAAAAGATACATTTTATGGGAACGGGGTGCGTTATGCTAATTTTATGTGGGACTGACCTCTGGTCCTTTCATCTTAGAAATACCTTGGATTATATGTCAAATATCGTAAGTGTTCAAGTGCCTTATTATATTATATCTTACCATAGTATTCGTGTAATTGTTGATTGCCTGGGACAGCCAGTCCCAGCGGCTTATATGTTATCAGACTTGTACTGGTGTATGTTAGCTGAATAAAATATTGTGTTATAGCCAAACTCTCTACAATCTAAACTTAGTCCGTCGAATATTCCCAACTGGTACGGCTCATTAGTCAGGTCATAGCCTAAGGCATGCTACCAAAGTTTAATTACCTTAGGGTCATAGTTTATCTCCCCTATAAAGGGAGAAATAAAGGCATCAACTACAACCTCACCTTACAACCATAAAACCACTTTAACACAGCTGATGGCGGTTGGAAAAACGGGGCCGGGAGGACTAAATAAAAATTGCATATTGAAAAAATGACTTTACCAGATGAAAAAATGGCTTCCCTATCAACGGTACTTGAAATTACCAAAATTATACCAGAATACGCGAGATTTTCAGATGTCGATGAGTTTATCGAAAAATAAAAAATTTTTGACGAATTAACCGAGTCATTTGACGATAAGGTCAAAGAGCAATGCATTGTAGCTAGATTAAAGGGAAGCACCCTTAAACACTATGAAACAATTAAGGAAACAGAGCCCAAGGACATTAAAACTCTAATTGAATCTTTTAAAACAAGGTTCATAGAAACGAGTGTTTCCGAGAGGCTAAGAACAGAGTTAGTGACATTCGATACCTCACCTAGTATTAGGGAATATACAGACAGAATTTGTAGGTCTGCATGCGTACAGTTAGAGACAGGCGGGAATGTCGAGACGGTACAGAAAGTACAATTACATACTTTTGCGCAAGGGTTACCAAAAAAGCTTTTAAGACTAATATTATCACGAAAGCTAGAAAATCTAGAGCAGGCTATAATCCTAGTAGGAACAGAGGTAAAAAATGACAAGGCCATGAAAAAGTTTGATCAGATGTCAATAAATAACACAGGAACCGAAGGAAGTGTACAATAAGAAAGGGGACAAAAGCAGGTGACCCTTGAGGAGCCAAATCGTGAACCAAAAAGGCGCGAGGAAGGCCAAAATCTCCCACCATGGACTGACCCCTCCCCTTTTGAGGACCAGTCCCATGGTATTAGATCCTTAATAACTTGGAATAACAAATATTATGGGCACCCACCTCCTCCTTCCGAGGAAAATAGTAGAGCAAAAAGTGGCAGGTCAAGAATATACAGAAATAGCTATAGACCCCATGCGGAAGGGCAAATCAAAAAGCAATATAGGAAAAGATTCAATTGCTATTATTGTGACAAACCGAATCGCTATGCGGCAGATTGCCGGCATAGAATACCCAAAGAAGGCCAGACGTACAAAACAAGACACCATTTTAGAACACAGGGGGGGGGGCAGAAATTTAGAAAGACAGGGAACAAATAATACTTGGCAAACACCAAATAATATTAATGAAATTAGGCCTAGAAATCACACGGTAAGCAACACCCAGGGTCAAGATAGTAACGCTGAAGAAAACTGGGATAACCCCAGAAACTTTTGGTCAAACAATGGGCATTTAAACGGTGAAACCAGCCTGTAAGGGTCGACAGAGCTGAATCATTACAAAGACCCGTTTATAGTTTAGAGTGTTGTGATACAGAATGCAAATAATAATAATTTACCGATTTTACGTTGATTTAAAATTGAGTGTTTCCAAAATTTACTGTGTTTACTTGATACGGGTGCGTCTAAATAATTCATTCGAGAGGAAGGTTTTAGGAGGTTTCCTCCTAGTGTAAAAATCGCGTAAGTAGATGCCAGAATACCCTGGCGTCAGTAACAGGTCACAACCTGACAATTTTGGGGGAATGTCCATTAAAATTTAGCACAGGCGATAAAGAAATAAGAGTCACAGTGATAATATGTAAGCAACTACCATCTCCTTGTATTCTAGGAGTAGATGCTATAAGAAAATATTGGATAGTATGGGAACCCCTAACTGATACAATAACCATAAGCCAGCCAAACGAAACTAATGGGCAAGTTTGCGTAACAACAGATAAAGATAGTGACAATTCGGACTATAACATAAAAATAAACGGGAAAATCACAATAGAAGGGGGAACAACAGCTCAAGTGCTAGTGACATTAAATACAAAAGAAGGAAAGGTTAAAACAATGGATGCCATGATGGGTGGATACACCCTCGAAGAATATCCCACAATTTTCGTGGAAAATCAAGTTATTAAAATCGAAAATGGTTAGTTAGGTAGTTAGGTTAGTTAGGTAGTTAAGTTAGTAAGGAAGTTCAGTTAGTTAGGTAGTCAAGTAAGTTAGTTAGGTAGTTAGGTCAGTTAAGCAAGTAAGTTAGGTAAATAAGGTATTTAAATTAGCTAGTTAGTTGAGGACTCTTATGAGTTAGAGTTTTATACTTAGCAAATGAATCAAATAGTAGCGTCTATTAAAGTATATGATTTTAAACCTTCCAAGAGTCAATCGCATAATAAACATCTGCTAGCACCTCAATAGCCTTTTTGACTATTGATTAGCGGAAATTCGGGTAGTGGTAAAACCAATTTAGTTTCGAATTTAATACATGATTATTTATATTTCGATGAAGTTTATTTATATGCCAAAGATCTCTAAGAAGACAAATATCAAAAACTAATTCAAACCATAAACTGTTTAGAAGGAAAAAGTGGACATAATTTATTATTTGCAAGCAATGATAAACACAATATCGTAGAAGTAGATGACTTAGACCCTAATTATACGACTTTAGTTATCTTTGAAGATTTTGTCAAACAGTTCATGGTAACGAACTGTAAGTAAGGAGCGACCCGGCTCAATGGTAACCGAAACTGTAGAAAACGGAATTTTGATACCAATAGATACATCAAAAGAATCATATTTTAATGCTGATTTCAAATAAATAAGTTTCATCAAGTTTAGTCTTACCTATCAAAAGTTACGCGCCTGAGAAAATTTGGCTGATTTTAGAAAAAAGGGGGAAAGACCCCCTAAAAGTTATAGAACCTTAATGAAAATCACACCATCATATTCAGCGTATCAGAGATCCATACTGCGGAGGTTTCAAGCTTCTACCTACAAAAATGTGGAATTTTGCATTTTTTGCCAGAAGAAAGATCACGGATGCGTATTTTTTTGTTTTTTTTTCCAGGGGTGATCGTATCGACCCAGTGGTCCTAGAAAATCGTGGGAGGGCTCATTCGAACGGAAATTAAAAGTTCTAGTGCCCTTTTTAAGTGTCCAAAAAATGGAGGGCAACTAGGCCCCCTCCCACGCTCATTTTTTTCCCAAAATCACCCGATCAAAATTTGGAGATAGCCATTTTGTTCAGCATGGTCGAAAATATGATAACTATGTCTTTTAGAATGACTTAATCCCCCGAAGTCCTCGGGGGGAGGGCTGAAAGTTATGAACTTTACCCAATGTTAACATATAGTATTGGTTATTGGGAAGTGTACAGACGTTTTCAGAGGGGATTTTTTTTGGTAGTGGGGGGAGGGAGTGGGTCGGCGGTTACGTGGGAGGATCTTACCATGAAGGAAGTTTTCATGGGAGAAGAGACATTGCTAAGAAGGGGGCGCCGGATTTCCCAGCATTATTTAAATAAAGATCAGAAATTATATATATAAAAAAACAAGTGTTTTAACTGAAAGTAAGGAGCAACATCAAAACTTGAAACGACAGAAAACATTACGTATATGATTGGGTTCATCCCCTAGTCAATACCTCGCTCTTTAAGCCAAAGACTATTTAGTACTTTCATAAGAGCTATTTATTCTAATTAACGGCATTTGTGACTAAGGGGTCATTTTTAAAGAATTGGAACAAAATTCGAACTTTAGCTTAAAGAGCAAGGTATTGACTAGGGGGCGAACCCTCTAATATACGTATTAAAAATATAAGAATATAGAGGTTCGTTACGTAAGTTAATTCGCAAGTTACGTATATTTATTACTAATAAAAACGTTCGTAAATAAAATTAAACAGGTTTCGAGAAAGCCATTTAACCAAATAAAAGTAAAATTAATATTCAATTTTTTTTTGAATTATTCATGTACGGTGAGCCAAAACCAAAACCTGCATTAATTCAAAAACGTTCACAAATTAAATAAAAAAAACAAGTTTTTTTAACTGAAAGTAAGGAGCGACGTTAAAACTTAAAACGAACAGAAATTATTCCGTATATGAAAGGGGCTGTCCCCTCCTCAACGCCTCGCTCTTTACGCTAAAGTTTGACTTTCTCACAACTCTATTTTTTTAAACAATGAAAAACTTTAGCGTAAAAAGCGAGGCGTTGAGGAGGGGACAGCCCCTTTCATATACGGAATAATTTCTGTTAGTTTTAAGTTTTAACGTCGTTCCTTACTTTCAGTTAAAAAAAAACTTGTTTTTTTTTTTTATTGAATAACAGAAAAGGATCAGAAAAACATTTAAGATTTATTCGTGAGAGGTAGAAAACAAAATGCAGGAATAGTATATATTTCTCAAAGCTATTTTGATACCCCTAAAATAATACGATTAAATTGTAATTATTTTGCATTTTTCAAATGTTCTAATACAAGCGAAGCTGATAGAATCAGACAAAATCATGCATCTGACTTAAAAAAGATAACTTTCTTAACTATCATGATAAAAAACTTAACTATCATACTTAGCAAAATCATGCTAAAAGCGTCATGGATTTTTACTTGTTGATCTGACAACAAATGAAGAACCTTTAAAATATAGAAATAACTTTAACATATCTTTACGAAATAATAAAATTGGATAACAAATTGATTGGTATAATAATTGAATAAATTTGAAAGTTTAGGAAATAAAACCAATAAAGATAACAGTGAAAGTAGATTACTCGATGATAATGGTAATCTTTGTTTACAGGGTAGGCGCTTAATTAATTTAGGTGATGCAAAATCAGACAATGATGCTATTACTTTACAAAGTGTGAAAATTAATTTAAACAACTTCAAGGGTGAAATTGTTAACCAACACATTCTTACAAATTAGATTTAAGAGAGGATATTAAAAGATTAACTGAAATTTATCAATCACCTGATCATATGTTGACTAGAGTCGATGATGAAACCCACAAAATGGTTCGGATAGAGTAATGGGTTTCCTTAAAATGAATTTTAGGGGGGGGGGCTTACCTGGTCTAATCGGCACTTCTAGTAATGTATAATTGAAATCTCAAGACAAAATATCATAGGCAGTGCGATAGCGCAGCCTAAGTAAAGAGCAACGTGGGCACAATATATTGTTTTGTTTTTTAGACCAGGCCACTTCTTATAGAGAGAAATGTCATAGGAACTTCAAAATCAGCTCATAGAGGGCAACCAGCTCCCCCTCTCCACGTCACTCACTTCCCCAAACACATTCAATCCAAACTTTGAGATAGCCATTTTGTTCAGCGTAGTCTATGGGTCCAGAAATTATGACTCTTATAATAACACCCCCCCTCCCCCACCGCCCTCAGAGCAAGGGTTGTATGCCCTGGGGGATATAAGTTTTTTTTATAGAAAGTGTGGTCGTATAAACCTCAGAGGGCTCATTTGATTGATAATCAGAAGTTCTACTGGCCTTTTTAACAGTCAAAAGTGATTGGAGGTCAACCAGCCCCCCCCCGCACATTCACTATTTCCCAAACACATTCAATCATAATTTTTTAGATAGCCATTTCGTTCAGTGTAGATGAAAGGTCCAGAAATTATATCTTTGAGGATACCCCCCCCCCCACGTAGCCCTCAGGGCAAGGGTTGTAAGTTACGCCCTGGGTGCATATAAGATTTTTATAGAAATGGTGGTCGTATAAACTTCAAAGAGGGCTCATTGGATTGGAAATCAGAAGTTATAGTGCTCTTTTTAAGAGTCAAGGAGATCAGAATACAAATAACCCCCCCCCCCCCCACACACACACACACGTTGTATTTTCCCGAAACGTATGTGATAGAAATTTTAAGATGGCCATTTGTTGTCGTAGAAACTTCGAATAGGGCTCAGTCGGTTGTGAATGAGTTTTCATTGAATCATTGGATACTTCGGTTATAATCCTGTTCTTCTTCTCTATACATATTCTATTCAGGAATTTCTTAAACCTCTCTTGTTTTTTTCTTGTTTTTGAATAAATTAAAAATGTCAATATTCCAATCTTTTTTTGCTCTGTTTTTACCGCTTAAATATCTATTGTTAATATCAAATTGTTTATCGACATAACCTTTTACTTTATTCTTCACTTCGTTATAATTCCCAGCAGTTAGGATCTGTTTTGATTTACAAAAAAGTCTCAAAATTTTGATTGGAAGTGCTTGGGGAAAAGTGGGCGTGAGAGGGGGGTTAGTTGCCGTCCAATCACTTTCGACAGTTAAAAAGAGCACTAGCCCTTTGAATTTCCAATCGACTGAGCCCTTTTTGAAGTTCCTACGACAACGCTTTCTATAAGAACCTTATATGCCCCCAAGGCATAACTTACAACCCTTACCCTGAGGGTTGTGGGGGGGGGGGAGGAAGGGTTGTCATTCTGAAAGACATATTTTCCAGATCTTTCAAATACGAGGAATAAAATGGCTATTTCGAAATTTTGATTGGATGTATTTGGGGAAATGGTGGGCGTGGAGGGGGTGTTAGTTGCCTTCCAATCACTATCGGCTATTAAAAAGGACACAAGCTCTTCCAATTTCCAATCGAATGAGCCCTTTTTGAAGTTTCTACGAGAACTCCTTCGATACGAAGTGCCCTGGTCTAAAACAAAGAAATGGTTCTATGCTTGGTAGATTATTTGATTCTATTTTTGTTACAAATTATATTCTGGCTTTTAGAAAGCATAAGGGTTTGGAACCCTATTCATATTAATTGCTGCTCGTTTTGAGTTTGACTCTGTTATTTATTTTAATTTCTGTTTGTTTTGGGTTTCATTTATTTATCGATACTGATTTGTGGTAGTTGTATGCTTGGTAAATTGCTTGATTCTATTTTTGTTCATTTTTGTTTTAATGGAGTTCTTTACTTTTTTGAAAAACTTATTTTGTGGAAAGTCTTTTTAATTAATTTCTGTTTGTTTTATATTGACATAGTCTTTTTCATGGATAAAGACTGAGCCTCTTCTAAAGTTAAACAACCATCCCTTCCATTAAAACCTTAAATACCCACTGAGCATAACTTACAACCCTTGCCCCTAATATCTGGGGTTTTTTTCAACCCTAAAAGCCTTGTTATATGATATTTAGACTATTTTGAATAGAATGGCTATCTCAAAATTTCTATTAGATACATTTCGGGACAATACGACGTGTGTGTGGAGGGGGGAAAGCTGCCCTCTGATCACTTCGATTCTTAAAAAGAGCACTAGAGCGTCTGATTACCAACCCAACAAACCCCCTTTGAAGTTTATATGACCATACTTTTTATAAAAACCTTATATGTCCCAAGGCATAACTTACTACCATTGCCCTTAGGAATGGGGGGATTTGTTATCTTCAAAGACATAATTTCCAGATCTTTCAAGTACGTTTAGCAAAATGGCTATCTCAAATTTTGATTGGAAGTCTTTGGGGAAATGATGGGCATGTGAGGTGGGTTAGTTGCCCTCCAATCACTTTGACTATTAAAAAGGCCACTAGCCCTTTTCATTTGCAATCGAATGAGCCCTTTTTAAGTTTCTACGACAACACTTTCTATAAAAAAAACCTTATATGACCCCAGGGCATAACTTGCAACCCTTGCCCTGAGGTGCGGGGGGTCTGTGATCCTCAAAGACATATTTTACTGAACTTTCAACTACGTTGAACAAAATGGCTGCCTCAAAATTTTGATTGGATGTGCTTGGGGAAATGGTGGGCGTGAAAGGGGGGTTAGTTGCCCTCTAATCACTTTCGACTACTGAAAAAGGCATTAGCCCTTTCAATTTCCAAACGAATGAACCCTTTTTGAAGGTTCTACAACAACCCTTCCTATAAAAAACCTTATATGCCTCCTGGGCATAAGTTACAACCCTTGCACTAAGGGTGGGGGGGGGGGGGTGTCATCCTCAAAGACCTAATTTCCAGAACTTTTTACTATGTTGAACAAAATGGGTATGCCAAAATTTTGATTGGATATTTTTGGGGAAATGACGGGCGTGAGTGAGGGGTTAGTTGCTCTCCAATCACTTTCGACTATTAAGAAGGGCACTAGCCCTTTGAATTTCCAATCGAATGAGCCCTTTTTGAAGTTCCTACGACAATGCTTTCTTATATGCCCCCAGGGCACAACTTACAATCCTTGCCCTGAGGGCTCTGAGGGGGGTTATCATCCTCAAAGACCTAATTTCCAGGACTTTCAACTACGTTGAACAAAACGGCTATCTTAAAATACTGATTGGATGTGTTTGGGGAAATGGTCGGCGTGAGAGGGAGGGGGGGTTAGTTGCCCTCCAATCACTTTCAACCATGAAAAGGGGCACTATCCCTTTCAATTTCCAATCGAATGAGCCCTTTTTGAAGTTCCTACGACAATACTTTCTTATATATCCCCAGGGAATAACTTACAACCCTTGCCCTGACGGCCGTGGGGCGTTGTCATCCTCAAAAACATATTTTCCAGATCTTTCAACTATGTTAAATAAAATAGCTATCTCAAAATTTTGATTAGATGTGTTTGGGGAAATGGTGGGCGTGGAAGGGGTGGTTGCCTTTCAATCACTTTCGGATATCAAAAAGTGCACGAGCCCTTCTGATTTCCAATCGAATGAGCCTTTTTCGAAGTCTCTACGACAACTCCTTCGATACGAAGTGCCCTGGTCTAAAACAAAGAAATAAATAAATAATACATTTTTCCAACATCGTTCTTTACTTAGGCAGTGCTATTGCGCTGCCTATGATAAAGAGTTGTAATGTGAGAAGCCATGCTATAGCTTCAGATTCACGGACAGGGTAGGAGGAGAAGGCTCATGCCTATTACTTTCCTTAGAATTTCAAAATTTCTACTCATCTACTTTTGTCTTTTTTCCAAAAGGGAAAAAAAACGGCCAAATTCATCGGAGTTTTGCTTAGCAAAAGGATTCTTCAACTTCTGCTCCACTCACTATAAGAAGAAAACTTATTTGCTCGCATAATAACAATTTTAAATTTGTATTTGAAATATAAAACTTTAAAATACAAATGAACGATTGTTTTTTCTTTCGAAACTCTGAAATGAAATTCACAAGCTGTACTTTTTGTTCATTTGCGTGCAGCTAAGTTCATCTTCTACAACACAAGATGGCAAATTATGGAATAAATGAAAAGTAAAAAGTAAAAATAAATAAAAGAAAGAAAAAAAACATAAAAGAACGGGACATTACAACAAAAGATATTGGCCAAGACAGCAAAATAAAATTAAACTGCAAAAATAGAAAGAATCTGCCCAACATGGAGGAAATAAGAGAAATCCCGGAATGGAAACAGTTTTTTTTTTTTTTTGCAATACCAAAGTACCATAAGTTACTCGATGAGACTCCTTAAGTCTTGGCAAATACGATACCAGTAAATAATTGATCAGCTAATAAAACAAAGGAGCAGCACACAGATCGTGTTTGAAGCAGTCTCTTTCTGGCATGAACCTTTTGCAACAACGAAGGACCTCTTGGAGATTAGGCATTGATCTCAGTGCTTGATGTCTAGTGACCCATCTCTTTTGGCAGTCATGAGGGCTGCTTGTGATTTCTTTCTGAAAACTATCCTTTACTGACTTGTCAATCATACCATCAAGAATCGCTGTTCTTACTAGTAAAACTTCTTCCATGTTGGATTCTGAGGGAGCCATTATTCCAGTGGAGGTTTGCCATTGTACTTGTGCGCAAATGGACGGTGTTCCCCACTAGTCGTTTACTTTCTTTGCAGACAGAAAACAGTGTTTCACGAATTGCTTTTGTTTTGACCTGATACCAAAAATGTACTTTCTTATGCTTTGTCTCACGGGTAACTGTTGTACAGCAAAAAGAACAGTAGCTTTTGGAATCGAATAACCTCAAATAGGATCTCAGAAGAAATATTTTTTTCAGGGATTTTCTCTAGCTTTAACCTTGCTTTCTGCATCTCTAATTTTTCAAGTTATTATTGTTCGTATAAGATCTGTGGCAATCAATGTGTACCTGAATTCCTACATTAATTTTAAGATTCTCCTCTTGCTCTCGAGCGGCTGCACTTACATTCAAAATCCCTTTCTCATCGATAAAGGTTATTACATCACAGCTATCTATGCTTTTGAAACATATTTTCTATTTACGTCATAGTTCTAGTAAAACTATGACGACATTCATTATCTAGTATATGAAAATGCAGTTCTTTGTAAAAATATTGATTTTGTTTTACATTTGTTTTTTTTTAGTTACAAAATCACGTACAGGTGACAAATTTCTTATGTTATAATAACGTAAGCTACTACAGTGTTATAGGAAAATGCAGTTTTCTGTAAAAAATAGATTATATTTTAAAAACTATTTTTTTTATTTATACAAGGTTTTTAACCGCATTGATTTTCTTTAAAATGAGCCATTAAACAGCTTTCTACGATGTTCCAATACCCCGCTATCTGAGGAAAACAAAAAAAAGGAAAAAAAGATGCTGTATATGCAGAATATCATGGTTGCAGCCACTTTTCTTGATTTTCAAGCCAATATATTTCCCTTGTTGTTCAAGCTAAGGGACGGTAAGTTTCCTATATAGGGGTTTTGGACAAGGTAGTTCTAGTAGTGCAGTTCTTGTTTTAATCTGACTCTATTTTTAGGAGTTCTGGGTTATTATATTTCTTAGTATTGGACGTCATCGTCTCTTACTAGGTTACTAGCTACCGCTGCAACCCGGATAGGACAGAAATATAACTTCAGAAATTTAAATAATTATGTTATCTGCTAAGAATCATATTTTGTTGGAAATAGTCATAAAATAGCAAATAAAGAAAAAAGAACTAGATTGAAGATAGATAATTTCCTCCAGCTAGAAAGAATATTTCTGCATTTTCATCTTCGGCTCTTCTGGCATGACCGAACAGAAATAAGAAGAGTGATGGACATGATGGACAGGGAATCATCGTACAAATAAAATATCGTCATAAGAGAAAAAAAAATGGAGACTCGCAGAAAAGAAAATCTAGGTAGGCTACTCACAGAAAAGACATTTTTTTCTTTATTACTCGCTAAAATAGGGTAAGTTGTTATTTTTTGGAGATAACCCTTTCCACTTCAAACACTAAAGAGGAATTTCGGAAAATATTCCTGTTATACAGATGATGGGCTATTTTTACCTTTATTTCTTTTATTTACGACCCTAATAACCCAAATGAAGACATAGTTTTTATCTGTTATATTTTCAGGAGTTATGGGCTATTACATTTCTTAGTATTGGACGTGATGGTCTCTTACTAAGTTGCTAGCTACCGCTGCAACCCGGATTGGATAATGAAGTTTTAGCTTTTTCCCTCTCCTATGCACTTCAAGGGTGAATTGGCCCCATTTTATCTAGAGGTAGCAATGCTAATTCTGGATCAGTTAACAAGCGCAATTTTTCTCTATCGAATGGTATTAAAATAATTTCTTTTGCAATTTGTTCAAGGTCTGTCCCTCTTCTATCGAATCTTTATTGTACTATAAACCACTTGTGGACAAGTATTGTTTTTTGTTTTTTTTAGTTGCTCCTTTAATTTCGTGATAACATTCGAACCACGGCTCCCTTGCGCAAGAAAGACAAAAGAAAGCAAAAAAAAGAAATCAATCATACTTCACCTTAATCCACCAATCGCGTAGCCATTCACTTCTCGTTTTAATAGTTCTTCGACACATTGCTTCCTTAATTCTGGATTCAATCCTCCTTGGACAATTGGGAATAAATTTTGCTTATCTGGTTTCTTGTTTGCTGCAAGACAGCGGTCAAGCCATCTATATGTCCTAAAATTTTTAGTAAATAAGTAGCAACCAGATTAAAACAACCTGTTTCAACTAAAGTCAAAAACATAGAGCTCCCCAATACACAGTTCCCCACCAGAGAATGTTACACTGTCACCCAGCTTTCCTTTTTTTCTGCAGTGGAAAAAGCTGCCTTTTGATGGTCCCGTTTAATAGGGTTTAATCAAGGAGCCAAGCTTTGTTTATCCAATCAAATTCTAGTTCGATTTTTTCTTACAAAATTAAGTTTTATTAGTATAACATTTTGAGTATAACGGTGGCCATGAACTTAAAAGTAGAAATCACTGACGAAAAAAAAATGCTGTTTTAAAATCCAAATATATTCAACAAGAAACCGTAAACTGAAGTGATAGTTCACCTAAACAGAAATTACCAAGGGGCTGAAATAACACATTTCAAGTTAACATTGTTGGCGCTATCTTGTTATAAAGAGTTACGAGGAAGAGAATCTTTAGGATGGATGGATGATAGACAATCTGTCAACAAGTGAAATGACATCATTTTTATGCAATTCTGAAAGAGGCTTATGTCAGCTTTGCCTCTTACTCAGACTATTTGTCTTGGCTTTTTCTCCAATTAGCCATGACACTAAACTTTTTCATCACATGATTTTAATTTTAAAATCAACGGTTTTTTTCTATATTTTTATTACATTTGCGCTAAATGGTAAAAGAAGCCGTATAAAAGGCTCGTAGGTAGGCCTCCCCATTCAAGAATCTTTTAGGTGCTACCATAGATTTTTTTTAATTTCTTTTTTTTTTAATTAAAGGTAGCTTGTCCCAAGACGCTAAGCAAAAGCTTAGAAAATTGTGTTTTTTTTTTAATTACGAAGCAAAAATACTTATAATTGAGTGTCCTTCGATATTTCAAGGCAAATTAATATGCTATATCTAATATGCTCTCAGTTTTTATTCAGCAGTCACCGGGTGATCATCGTCTAAAAAACAAGTGAAATACACGCTGCTTTAATTGGATAACGATAGAGGACTTATTTGTGAACAATTTTGTACTCACTGGATACTATGCTGGTATATCCTTTAGCAATGATGCAATGACTTTTTGGTTGCAATAGTGGCTGTTGATTGAAGTTTATAATAAAGATTGAATTTGGAATTAAGAGTAAGAAAAGAGTTATAACAGAATTACTAAAAAAAAAAAGATCTTATCTACGGCGGTCGTTTGTTTAAGGTTATTGCTACTATTCCTCTCTTAAAAAATTAATTTTCCATTGAAATGTCCATTGAAGGAGGATCGCTCAGTTTTTAAAAGACCGCTCAGTTTTTAAACGAAATTAATTTTAAGTTGGACCTAATGTCTCGCTTGACTGAGACATTGGAAAAGACGCTTCCTGAAGTTCTAACTAAAGTTACTTCAGTTGATAGCCAATTAGCTGCCATAAATGAGAAATTGGCAGGAAATGCATAAGCTAATGAAGGGTTGAAAAGCGAAATCGAGGTATTGAGAAAGTATTTAAGCGCAGCTAGTCGACGCTCAGATACTTTAGACGAAGAACTTAGAAGGTCAAATATAGTACTCTATAACTTTCCTCCTATTAATACGGCAGAAAGATCCTTTACCTCAATGCTCCGAAAGCGCATCAAGGTCTACTGAAAAAAGTAGAAAATCTCCTAAAGCTACGAACAAAAATGAAAAAAGAGTTATAAAAGTAAGTGAAATCATTAGTCCTGAAGACAAGAACCGTGGTGGCATTCGTAATGTTGTGAGAAGAGAAGTTAACTATAAAGGTCCACCAAAGGGCCATACTGCTGCATATACTAGTGATTACTATCGACTTTCGTTCCCACATAGAGAAGATCCCGTCTCACCATATGTCCTACCAGTACATGATGTTTTATTGCCAAGGGAATAGGGACATTACGGTCATGTCCACCCTTTGCGTATAGTTACATGGAACATCCAAGGTGTAAAAAATAAGGCAGACCGTATATTACAAGATTTACATGATGTGGACGTGATTCCTTTAATTGAGACGTGGCACAGTGAAGATTCAGTGCCGACTTTCAGAGGTTACTCAGCAGAAAAAGTTACTAGAAAAGCGGCTGGAAATATGAGATATTATGGTGGTATTTTAGTGTTAATTAAGCAAGGTTGTTTACAAAATTATTTACGTATTCCTAGCAATTCAAAAAACATTGTATGGGTTCGAATTCCTCTTACAGAGGGCAAAAGATTGATGCTTGGAGCGGTATATATAGCTCCTCAGAATAGCTCATATAGTAATGAATCAACATGAGATCTGATTGAGAAATTAGTGGGTTTGGTAAATAGAACTTTTACAATCCAATTATGTCAGTTGTAGCCAGAACCTCAGAAAAAATTTGTACATTATTAGCATAATTTAAGTCACTTTCTACCCTCGCATCGCTGGTTAACGCTAAGTTGACAAAGTGAATACAGAGGTTATCTAACTACCTATAGGCAATTACCTAGCGCAATGGAAGCGCACTACTGTTTTACTTCAAGTCCGTTATTAGATGATTTTTACAATGAGATAATTCGCTTTAAATTGAAATTGTTGAGCGATAATTTGACTAAATGATATATCGATGTTCTCACTTTCTATATTTATTATATATCCGATCATTTTTTTTTTTAATTAATTAACTCTTCGGTTTGCCAAAGTTCAGTAACAAATTTTGTAATTAAAGAGCATTTTGCACAATTTTTTCCCAAACATTGAATAATATAAAAACAAGCTTCGATGACATAAATGCTTACCAGAAAAATTTAGATTTGAAAATACACGGGCTCAGCCTCCGGATAAAGAAAAATAAACT
Source organism: Artemia sinica (assembly GCA_027921565.1). Classification (NCBI taxonomy): domain Eukaryota; kingdom Metazoa; phylum Arthropoda; class Branchiopoda; order Anostraca; family Artemiidae; genus Artemia; species Artemia sinica. Next base: position 27,486,801 of record CM051264.1, read on the forward strand.
ACTGGCTTTTTTCAACTAAAAGTAAGGATCAACATTAAAACTTAAGCGAACAGAAATTATTACCTATATGATGATACCCCCCTCCACAACACCTCGCTCTTCAAGCTAAGGTTATTTAGAATGTTCAAAAAGCTATCTAGGGCCTCCCCAAGGCCACTCAGCGTGTCCCCAGGTGGCGATAGGGGAGCACCCTACAGATATGTAGGGTACCTCCATAGGAGGCACAGACCAAGGGGGGACATTGTCCCTTGGGGTCCATAATACAAACTGGGACACCCTAGCCCGGGTCATAAATATGGGTGGAGGAGGAAGAAGGCCCCTCAAATGTACACTCAACAGGGCCCACCGGCGTGTCCACACATCCCATGAGTTACAAACCTTCTCCCAGTAATTGATGAAATTGAATGGTGATGCAGAACACCATCGTGGAAGGATCATCTGTAGGAGGAAACCTGCGGCAGGGCGTAAGATCCAGGTCTGTTGACAACATGGTCTCTGAAAAGGGCTGCCTCGACCCTTTCGGGGTACCTGCAAGACTGGGAACCTCGCGGTCAACTCTATTCCCCCTTGAGGAGTGGCGCCCCTCGAGGAAATTATAGCCTAGTAAACAACATAGCATTCGCACGGGATTCTGATTCACGGATAATTCTTCTGGGCTTGGTCTGTTTTGACGGGCGTTTTCGCACTGAAAAACCTCTTCCAAGCTAATGTATCTACTATGGGTTGCCTCCCCATACTAGCATAATATTTGTGGGAATGATTATATAATGAGTCGGAGGTAATAGGCTTGGGACTGTCTGTGCAGAATTTCGGCTCTTGTTGATGAAGAGCATCGCCAAGTGCTGAAAACCATGTTGTGACCACGATGGGCCTAGGATTACACAAAGCCTCCATTCAAACTGGAGGTCCCAGGGACTTCTTGCTGTCCGGTTCTAAGCCGGCTTAAGCGCTTCGGTGTAGACTTGAGAAGATATGTTGATCCCCGTCCTACACTGGTATCCGGGATCAATGCTTTTCCTGAGACCAAAATAATTTCAATGATTTAAAGAACATGAAAATTGGAACTTGGAATGTTAAGACGTTAAAAAATGACTATCGTAACAACATTTTGACTGACGAATTCAGACGATTCGAACTGGACTTATTGAGAATTTCAGAAACTCATATCTCAGGGGTAAGAAGCATGAAATTAGGTGATATAGAATTTGCTTACTCAGACAGGAAGGATCTGGTACAAAGACAGGGAGTAGGGCTCATAATGAATAAGGAAGCTGATAAGTCTTGTTTAGGCTGGGAAGGTATTAATAATAGAATACTAATTGCTCGTTTTATAACTAAAAAGTTCAGGGTATCAGTTATAGTAGTATATACCCCTGTTGAACCGACTGACGGTGATACTAGTGACTCAGATGAATTTTACTTACAGTTACAGGAGCGAATAGACAGGGTCCCAGGTAGAAATATGGTGTTTTTATTAGGAGATTTTAACGCCCAGGTCGGAGGAAATAGGGATAGATGGTACCCTAGCCTAGGTAAATTTGGTGTAGGAAAAGAAAACAGTAAAGTGGAGACCGTCCTAAAGTGGAGAAGTGGAGAGTCCTAGGGACCATGCGAGTTATAGACTGATAGCCTTAGCTCCTATATTTAGCAAAATCTTAGAGAAAATTTTAGATAGCCGGTTAAATGATTGGCTAGAGGGTTTTGGAGTTATAAATGAAGAACAGAGAGGTTTTAGAAAAGGTTATAGTACTACGAATACAGTTTTTATTTTAAAGTGGATTAATTGAAAAGTATGGATCAGGAAAAAATGTTGCATTTTTGGACTTAAAAAAGCGTTTGTTAATGTTTATAGAGTTCTGCTTAAAAAAGCCTAGAGGATGTGGGGCTACCTTCCTGTTGCATTCGTTTGGTTGTAAATATGTATTTTGAAACTAGTGCACTAATATGAGTACGTGGGTCGGGTCTTTCAAGGCCTTCTAAAGTTAAGAGAGGAGTAAAGCAGGGAAGCGCCTTGTCACCTCGACTTTTTGGTCTTTTATTAATGACATTGTTGAATTTTTAGCAAAAAATGGGCTCCAACAGTGAGATTAGGTAATAAAAACTTCTCAGTGCTGTTGTTTGCTGATGACACTGCTCTATTGGCAAATTCGGTACACAATTTACAGAAGCTTCTGGATTTAACAGATGATTATCTAAAGATGAAGTGCCTTCAGGTAAATGTTCAGAAATCAAAAGTGGTCATGTCTAACAAGAAGAATGAAAATGTGAAAGTAAATTTTGGTTTGAGGGGGAGGAGATACAAGTTGTGGATAAAATTAAGTATCTTGGATATACTTTTCAAAGTAATGGAAGATGGAATTCAACTATAAAGGAAACGTTAAACCGGGGATGAGCAGCAATGTTTACAATTTTCCGGAATAATGTAATGGGAGTAAAAAATTTGTCGTTACATAAAAGAATAATGAGGACATCGAACGTCAAATTTGCCCTTTAATCACTTTCGACTATTAAAAAGGGATAAATAAAACGAGTATTAACTTATTTTCAATTTATATCAGGTTTAAGAAAATAAAATAAAGAACTTTAAAATGACGGTCTAATTCCAAGTTAATTCTTAAGTGGGTGGAAATACGAGCCAAAGTGACGTCACTTAAAATATAATTCTTATTTATCGTTCTTTTATAAACGTTCTCTTTTGTTACTAAAGTGTTGAGTTCAAATTAAATTTTTAAAACGCAATTTTTCAGTCGATAGCAAGAAAAAATTGGGGGGGGGGGTGTCTTTAAGTTCTCGCTAAACATTTCTTTAAAATTCAACGGCTTTTGTGTTTGAGCCGTCTTTCTTAAAGAATTATGACAAAAGGTCAAATTTTAGCGAAACGAGAGAGGGCCGACGAAGGGGCAGCACCTCTCTCCCACATATATGAATTAATTTCTGTTAGTTCTAAGTTGTATTGCTGTTCCTTGCTTTCAGTCGAACGAAAAAAAAAAATGTTTTTAAGTGTACGTTTCATTTAAGTGTTTGTTGATGATGGCTGTTGGAAGTTCATTATATTTGTGCTTTTTATGATGATCGCCGATGTAAGTTTATTATTTGTGCTCTTTTATGTGTTCATGGCCGTATTTTTGGCGTTAAAACACTTATCTATATGTCTATTCTCTCCCCCTCAAAACCCCACTTTTTCTTTCATTTAGTGTGAAATGAAATCTCTACACTTGAATGTCAAGTCTAACACACTAGACTTAAATCCTTGGTCCATGAGGACGGGGGTTCGAGTCCTGCTGTTGCTGGTTATTTGGTTTAGAACGAAGGACAGTGGCGAGACCCTCTAAGCTCGGCCAGCGTCAACCCAGCTCTAAATGGTTACCTGGAGAAATCTGGGGAAAGTAAACAGGAAAGGTCTGCGGAAGCACAGGATGGCTGGCCCCTGACCCAACATTGCACTTCCTAGCTAAAAGGCCATGAAATGGATATCAGCACCGCATGTAGGGACTGTAAAGTCCGATACCGTCTTCTTTACCCTTTTTACCTTTAACATGCTAATAAGAAGCCTGGCATACTCAACAGAAGCCGTCCATCTAAAAAAAGACTGACTGTTTTCATTTTTGTTTGGACTCTAATTTTAAATAAAAATAATTAGTCAAATCCTTATAAATCATCATACAAACTAACCATATTTTAAATTTTAAGCATTCCAAGAGCACACAAAAGCCCAAAGCAGACTTTCACCCTTCTAATTCTTTTCTAAACATTCCTATTTAAGAAATATTCTCCATGGCAAATTTTTAGATTTCCACTGGCAATTTCTATCATTAAGAGATAAACATATGTTTCTTTCTGAAGTTTTCCTGAGACATTTCTTTCAAGTTTAGTTTAAAGTAGTAATAACAACTCGATATTAGAGGTTTTTTTAATCCCCCGCAATACACAAGTTTTCTTAACTATTCCAGATACATTGTTTTTTTTTATTTATTTAAAGTAATTCTAACAAGTCGAACTTGATAGTTAATTTTTAAACTGCCCCAAAAACATGCACAGTCAATGGAATTTATACGATATTATCCAAGAACTCAAATAAAAATCTTGGAATATTCACAATAACTTCCATTTTGGCTATTTTTGGTTTGGAGGCTACTGTAATCTTTTTGAAAAAAGTGGTAAAAAGGACATATCAGGCTTCAGTGGTGCCCCTGACAAAAAGGCTCTATTTTATGCTTCAAAGGTTAGGAATTGGAAGTTTTCCCTACAAATCACCCCCTTCCCTCTTCCATTTCTTTTATTCACTTAGTAAAACATTAAGTGTTTTATTCTATTCTATTTTTATTTTTCTTTCAAGTCCGATTTTTGTTTAAAAAGCGATAAAAGCTAATTGTAGCAACAAACACGAGAGATCGGTGCACATCCCTGCTACAATCTTATTAGTCTTTTAAACTTTGTATTTTCTTTCGAGCCTAATTTTATGTTAATTTTAGGTCTGATTTTAAACAAATACCAATGAAAGCTAAAACTAGTTACAAACACGATATATCTGCGCACATTTTTGCTACTATCTAATTAACTCCTATAAATTTTACATTTACATCTTACGATATCTTTCTTTCAATTCTGATTTTATTTTAATATTTAATGAAATCTACAACTAGCAGTAATAGGGATAGATTTACGCACATTCTTGCTACAACCTAATACGCTTTTCTATTTTCTGTTTTCAGACGAGATTATTCTTTTCATTCAAATTTCGCTTTTAACCCCATTAATTTTTAGATTTCGCTAACTAAACTCTTCAGATTTGTTCTTTCATCTATGTTTTAATTAATGATGTTTTAATCAATAATACTTCCAAGACAGTAAGTCACGTATATACATCTTTTTTACTCTAAACTAGAAACTGTGACAATTCTTCTTTTTATTAGTAACGGTCATAATCCCAAGAGCCCCAACAGAAACATACATGCTTCACTTTTATTAAAAATCTAATTCAGTTTTAAATTTACCACTGAACATTCAACCCATGTATTTTTACAAATGAGTAAATTCTGTCGAATTTCCAACAAAGCCGGTAGCACAGGGATTGAGAAACCCCTTGTTGCTGTTTTTTTAAATGAATCGGTTGACAAAGCTTTCAGTTCAATAGCTTTAAAAGAGACCAATACAGCTCTTCACGGTATTCACGGTAGATTAGAATAATTAACAATATATTTACAAGAAGCTCAAACCAACAATAGAAAAGTCCAGAAGCCAAAAAACAGGAACAGCTTGATAATCTTACAGATGGCGCTTTGAATCAAATTGAGGCAAGAGAAACATATTCTATACCCATATAACGGCACTTTTGGACAAAATGAAATTCTAGTGCCAGAAGACGGCTTTGAATCATAATGGTGCCAGGTCACATATTAGAGCCAAGCAACTTGGGAAATAGGATTCATAATCGTTTTCAAAATGCTAAATAAAGATATTTTACGAAAAGTGAGCACCATGAAATTGGAGGAATAGGCAAAGTGCCTTGAAAAAGGGCCAAGAAGTGCGAAATTGGAATATAGGACATCTTTTCATTAAGGGTGAAGAATATTGAAGTACACCAGAAAATCTGGGGATTGGGATTTGTCACGTTCTTTGAACCAGAGATAAGAACGTCACCGAGGTCGGGTTTCCCTTAACTACTATATTTGAAAAAAGAAACTACAAGAAGCAAAAGCCCAAAAATAGACGGATCTTAAATTTAAAAAAACGGGTGTTTGGCAAAATCAAATCTAAAAAATAATAAACACCGCGAATACCAAACATGTTAATTTTCAACAGACACCAAATAGAGCTTAAACTTGGCGATTTGAAACTGCTGTCACGGAATTAAGAAAAAACGGTTGCGTTTAGTCAAGCTTAATAGCAGAAGCAATAAGCTTATTATGAAACTATGGGGTGCTAGAGGGTATTGGAGATTCTATCCCACTGATACGCATGAATTTTGAATCTTAACAACATATTATTTTGGCAAAATACATTCTCAGGTATTACTTACAAGAGAAAAACAGTTTTTTCTTAGTCGTAACACTTGGAACTAATTTCAAATTTTTAAAACAATATAGCAAGATTTCTGAGTGCAATAAAAACGGTATTGCCATTGGTAAAAAAGAAGACATGCCCCGTTTACGTAGCATTTTATATTGCTGAATTTTAAACCAAAAATATTCGAAATTCTTAACTATACATTCAGCTTTTGATGAAATCCCCACAAACACATTGAAACCCTTACCATGTGCAATAAATTAGAACCTATTACCTGTGCATAGCTTCCTCTACACGAGGCCCTGTCACAGTCGATGAAACTACATCGTCTAATTGCATCATAATATCGGCTCCTATTGCATTCTGGATTTCAATCGACTTTTCAGGTGATAACATTATTTCTTTTCCATCATATGGTGACCGGAATTTGACGCCGTCTTCACATACTTCTGATAGTTCAACCAGAGATACCATTTGAAAGCCTCCCGAATCTGTTAACAAAGCTTTTGACCAGCCCATTAAATTATGAAGACCTCCACATTTTTGCAACAGCTCTGCTCCCTAAAACATGGTTCAGTGTTACATGAAACAAAACTGAAATTTATTTTCACGTGATGAATAACTGACAGAAACTTAACCAGAATAAGAAAATTTATCACAAAATGTGCCGGCCAAAGATCCTGTCATTAGGAAGACACAAAAAGAAAAGAAAATCATAACCCTATCCCCAAAACACAAAATATGTACCTTTGCCTTCCTTCTCTTCCCAAAAACAAGACCCTGGCTGTTTAAACTGGGTCCCCTTTTGTGAGAAAAAGCTGAACTTACTTTATTCTGATAATCAGACCCCAGACAAATTCTAACTATAAAAACACTATGGAGAAATTTTGTCTTCAGCTACTTGTTTACTAATTTTGCGAGATCGAAAACGTGTTTGGGGCAATTAGCGATTATACTATATAAAGTAGTATCTTGAATTTTTAATGCAAAAACAGCCAGGCTCAATGAAAACGCAGATGAAAACTAGTTTAACATGGCTTCTCACGACTTTTCTCTAAAAGACATATGGAGTATTTTCTCTTAACTTAGTTTGAAGGAGTTGGTCATTTTGTCAGATCTTCTCTGCTCACAAAAAATAACCGATCAGACCACGTTTTGTGGTTTGAGCTTCAAAATATGTACACAAATCTATAATGTTTGCGTTATAATGGACCAAAATCTCAATATCCCCCGGTTGAGAACTTTTTTTAATGATAATTTTCAACCCACCAGGCTGCTAAAAATTTAGGACCTTATATGCTTCTAGTCAACAAATTACCTGTGTATTTTCTCTACGTTTTTTTTTCTGTTGAAATTCTTTTAAAAGAATCAGCAGGTAAGTTTTCTGCAATAGCCTACCTTGGGATACCATTCCAAAGGTATTTCTGATGCGTCTTACATAACTATTCTTTATGCACTTATTGCGGCAGTTTGCTTTTGTAGACACTCCAACCGTACCATGTTTCCGTACCGAATATACAAAGTAAGATAGATTGTCTGAGTGAAGGTAGTAACTGTGCTCGGAAGCAGCTGCAACCATGATTGCAAAAGGAAATCTACGGAAATTTATAAGAAAAGGTTGAAATCCCTCGAAAATCGTCAAGTATAAAAAAAACTGTGCCATTTGAATCACCATGGTCGAAAGCCTCATATAAGAGTATTACAACCCCCCCCCCTCACCAACATGTCTCCTTTTTTCTATCAAGGCTAGAAAGCTACTTCAAAATCGCAAAAATGTGTTTCATGTTTCATAGAAAAACTACTTATCGTTTCTACGCGCTGTGTATAAATTCACCTCGACAACGCTCTTTGAAATTCCCATATGTTGCCAAAAATAGCACTTTGTGATGATATTTCTTGATTGGGATACTTAAAAAGGGTACCAGAATAGTTTCCCATGTAGATTGCCCTTCACCATGTATTTACAATCTCTTGTATACTTTACCTCCCATCCACCTTAGCAAGTTCTATAAGCCGTCCACTAACTAGCAGAATCCGAAGGTTGCACAACAGCATAGATTTCGACGCTCCTATGATATCCCAGTCCCCCAGTTTTCGCAATGACGGTGTTCATTCCCTCACCCTATCAGGGTGTGCATGAATAAGTCAATGGTTTTGTTATGAAGCAAAGATAACAAAATTACACTTGTTATCAGTTCAAAATTCTTTACAGTATTGCATCAGAAAAACTGCAAGAATGACAACACAAGCTTCTGTAAATTGTTTTAACTATGCGTCAAAAATTCATTTAATATTCTTCAGATCTGTAAAATCTATATACATTTGATAGAGTAAAATATTTACAAATAATTAAAAATTGTATCTACAACTCCTCAAAGATGCAAATGATAATATACGTCTTGGACTCTTCCATATCAAAAAATTGTACATTCTATAGTCAGAAAGTTTAATGTATATGTGAAGTAAAATCTATATTTAATGTTCTATTTTAACAAAAGCTCATTTTTATTTCTTTGGATTCTTCACCGTTAGACAAAAAACTAATTTTAACTAAAAAAAAACACTTTTCTGATGAAACTGAAGATTGAAGTCGAGACTTCAGTTGAAGTTGGAAAAAAAAGGTTCAAATAAATAGACTTGTGGTACTTTCCTACATTTTTGGAGTCCTGAAAAAAACTAAATTCTGAAATTTAGCAACCAAGAGCTTCTTAAAGAATTAGATTTGTATCGTGAAATTCAGTAGTTTCACGGCCGGAGAAAGACAAATGAGAGCAACATAAAATTATTTTTTTATTTTTTTGCGGAATATTTGAGGATTTCATACTCTTGACCCTATTTGTTCTAAATTTTTTTTTTTTTTTACTCAAAATCAATTAACTAAGGATTCTGATTAATAAATTGTTCACAGACTTTCAACAACAATCTTTATTTGAGATAAAGGTTAGGTACAAAAAGAAGCTGGGGTGCATGAGAGCATAACGGTCCTCAAATAAGGAATGTGGCTTCATCAACACTATATTTGCCGATTTGTAGTTCAATTGATAACCTTGGATCTGAAGGGCTAGGCACAAGTAGCTGATTTCAGGAACCGACTTCATCAAGGGTATATTCCACGTCGAGTGATTATAATTAATGATGCTAAGAACCGGGGCTTAGTGACGTTTTTCGGTGATTAATCATCATTAATTACGATTAATTTACGATAATCATTAAATACGATTAATTACATGCCTAAAGCTCTAGTACATTCCATGTCTAGAACGTAATTAATGATGATTAATCACCGAAAAACCGTCACTAAGAACAGTCTTTTTTTTTCTACTTTGATACTGTCCTGTTTAACTGGAAAACAGATTCCTCAGCCCCTTCCATCATGCTTGGATCTAGCTCGGTTTAACCTATAGATCACCTTATGTATCTAGGTCTACCCATTGCTTCTTCTATCCGACACACCTCAGCAGCTTACGCTTCCATTGTATCTTGTAAGCTTCGATTCAACCGACACCTTCTAGCAAGTCTATATAGTGCTCTTGCCCTTCCCCATATCCTCTACATTGCACCCTTCCGGAAACTCCTAACTGAAACTGACAAGAGTAAAATCCGATCCATGTTCTTTCGCTTTGCCAAGTATCTGCTTCATCTGCCTCCGTGGTATAGAAATTCACTCGCTATTGCGAAATTCAAGGTTGCTGCCCCAGAGGTTGCTGTTGCCAGACGGATAGCGAAACATGAAAGAAAAACTGATGGGAATTTAAATGATCGGTCCCACATTCTTAAGCAGTGATGTGTTGTGTTTTTCTTTTTCCTATCCTCCCTTTTGTTGTGTGTTTAACTGTGACAGGTTTTTCAATATTTTTAAATAATAGTTTAATTCTTGTAATATTATTTAAACGTTATTGTTTTGCCGCATATATAGTATGTCGCCGTTGTTTTTCTGCACACATATAATGTAAATTGTACTTGTTCGCTTTTAAGTCTTTTTTTTATTCTGGTTTCTTTCGTGTATTTGTTTGTCTTGTATTTAGCGAAGTGTTTAATAGTTGTCCTTATTGTTTTATTATTTTGTTTTCTTTTACTGCTCCGTCTTCTCGCTTTTGCATGACGGGTTTTCAAATAAATAAATAAAATAAATAAATAAATTGGGAAAGCCTTGGAAGGAATTTGAGATTTGTCCTATTAGCCTTTAGAGGCATTTGACTTCGATTGAGGGGGAGGAGTTCCTTTCGGAGGTCAGCAATGATAGGCAGTTCCTCCAACCCATAAATGTTGGGTCAATTGTGATCCCTTTACCGCGACAAAGCTTTCCAACTAAGGTCCCTGAGAGAACTCTTTCCCAATACCAGTACTTACCTATTCCCCCAAATCTTTATCCTGTAGCTGTGTGGCTCCGGAGGCACTGGAGGAACTAAGATCTAAGGTAAGGTAATGTCACTATTAAAGCAAGAATTTTTTTTTTTTTAATGAGATATAAATTTTCCAAACTATTGCATATTTCAATACTACAATTAGGCAATACATTTTAGCTTCATTTATGCTATGAAAAAGTCATGTCATTTACATACCGGCCTCATCCCCAAGTGGTATGTATTGGCTAGAATAAGGTTACAATCCAGATCATAAAGCTGATCAACCAGAATCCCTTTCATGGTACCCTGTAAAGATAAAAGAATAAGAGAATGAATAAATCATAGCGACATATAATGTATTACAGGTAATTATTTGGCTAAAAAAAAAAAAAAAAAAAAAAAAAAAAAAAAAAAAAAAAAAAAAAAAAAAAAACTGTTTTCCTAATTTAGTAACTGAAATAAATGATCACTTGAAAAAGGTCTAGACCTTGCTCATCCATCCAATCACCTAGGAAAAAACAGTATATCCAATCCGATAATCCGAAAATCAAGTCCAAAATAGAGCAAAATCAGCACTAATAAGTATAAGTCATTGTCCCAAAACCAAGCCATAGCACCTAAAACCTACAACAATTTAATAATCCCCAGGTAATCACCACATATCAGGACTCACAAGCTGTTTCATCATTTTCATAAGCTAAAAACAATATAATAAAAATAACTAACAAGTTATAGTGTTCATTCTAGCACAGACTTAGCAAGTGTCAAGGTTGTATTGCTTATGTCTGTTATTGTTATGGTTGCTAATGGTCATGGTTTGCTCGTTACTAAGTTGCACCTACTGCTGCAACCTTGATTTTAGAATAATTGTTTTTTTTTAGTCTTTGTGTTACCCTGCAATGACAGTGGACCCCCTCCCTCATAAACACAAAATAAAAGAAACAGAAACTGTATTTCTTAATAACGATAAATATAACAGAAAAACATAATAAACATAAAAACAGAACAATTAATAGATAAAAACATTAAAATAGACATTACTATAGAACATTCTACACTATCCATTCTATACAGGATTTTCAATACAGATAGAACATTCCCAGATCCCTTTGCTGACTCATTCTTTTTTCACAAGTCTCCTTTGGCTGCTCCATTTTATATATGGGGTGAGGAAAATTTCTGGGAGTGATTGTCTGCAGGGTGGAAGTGGATTTTCCAGGGAACAAATCCACAGCAAGAGGGGGTATTTTCATAGCCTGTATCTCTATACACTTTGATCGTGGTATAACCCTTCTGTAGTTGCCATTAATTTCTTATTTTCAGAATATTTTCTAAAAGAACTAAAAATTTAAAAAACAAAAGATATAGGATATTGTGTACCATATATTCTGCCTATTGCTAGAGCCAGCTTCAAAAGCCGGAGGCCTCAAACATGGACAAGGTAGCATAGGAGAGAACTCTTTGGTAGTGAAAAGCATCAGCTATTACATCCTCTTCAATGTCTTGGTCACCAGCATTTATCTCCTTGTGTGCTTTCTGGTATAGCTTTTTGTTGAGAGCCAGGAACAGTCTATAAACTGTACCTTGTAAATCACCAAGCTAAAGAATGCCCCTAAATATGTTTGTGTTTGAGACGGCTCAAATAACACAACCTTGAGTTCAGAGAGGAAGGTACATTTGACTTATATCCCATTCGGCCTCTGTAGCTCTTTCTTTTCTCGCTGGTTTGTTGAATATGGCAATGGCATTTGGTTCTATCTGGTACTAGACGCAGGAGTTGGAGGAGGTTCTGGTCATTTAAGTTGCTTTATCATCTCTTGTGAGGTTGGCCTTAAGGTTGTGTGCCACGTACCCATCCCTCAAATGGGATTTTTGGGAGTTGAGTTGATGCCTTTCATTGGATATGACCAAGCCAGCGCAATTCCTGACTTCTAATATGGTCTATGATAGTGCATGAATAGTGGAAGAGTTTACAAAAGTCTCCATTAGATACTCAGTCAATGTAGGTGATCCCTGCTATACAACAGAAGCATTTTGTTTCAAACGTTGAGATTTGGTGTTCATTATCAGCTTTGATTTATCAAGTTTCAATTAAATGCATAGAAATGGGGATTATGAGAGAGTTAAAGAGTCAGACCTTCGGTGATTTTGAGAGTGATTTGATTTTCCAGATTGACAATAGGCTCTTCAAGCTGCTGGTTGCCATGCCAAGTCTATGCCTAATCAATTTTGAACAATCATTATAAGAGGTTAAAAGAGTGCTTATCCCAGATTTGCCTCTCAATTACTCAGACTATCTGTCTTGGCTTTTTCTAGAATTATTCATGTCTTGATGCCTACTGCAAAATACTTGATTTTAGTTCAGGAGTCTCTAGACACCATCATGACCTTCGTTTTGACTGTGTTGATGACCATTTCAAATGCTTTGGCTGCTGACACTAACTCATTTGTGTCTGTTTGAAGGAGATGTTCATTACTGTTTATTTTCATATTGTTGTCTGCAAAAGCTAATTTGTCGACAAGTTTCCCTCCAATGGATGGGCTGTCTATGGTTTTAGCAAGTGAACACCACTGAGCTGACACCACATGGATGTCTAAAGACCAAATTGGTGAATATATTTGCTGAAGAACAAGTCTTCTTTTGTGTCTGAAAAATATTATTTGGGAATCAATTTTAAGCATCTATCATATCCTAAAAAATCCAAGGAGGAACGAATATAATCTTGCAAAAGTGGCAATATTAGAAACAACAGAAGTAAAATTGGCCTGGAATATAGAATTTTCAATCTTCATAAAAAATCTGGACTTATTCTGAACAGCCAGGATGAATCTTGAAAAGCCTTAGTTGTACCTTATAATTTCATACTGACTCCATTAAATGTATATTCGTCCTAGAAAATCCCTGTTACTGCAAAAGATAAAGGTGAGTCAATACAGTACTTACTTATATCATTCCTAATAGTGCTTCATATTACATTCCTTCTCCCCCTAATATACAAATATATAGCTCAAATTATATATATTCTCTATACACTTGGCTATAAATTATTTTTTTTGCAAATAGATTGATATTAATGTATAGAAAAGCCTACTGAAAAGAAACCTACAAAATTTGGAAAACAACCTAAAAACAAATTCAAAAATATTTACTTATATCATTCTTAAAAAGGGTGTCACTTCACTTTACCAACACCCACCCCCCCCCACCAATAGGCAGATATATATATCTGAAATTATACATGTTCCATGCATTTAGCCATATGTTACTGAGTTTGCTTTTAATGGGATAAAGCTATTGCATTACTTTGAGGTGGTTTTCATATTGATTTCTACCCTCTAATAGATATATTCATAGTTAAATTAAATTGAGAGATCTTCTCCAATTCCTAGAATAGGTCTTTCTCTCTGGGCATTTCAACCATCGCCATCTTTTTTCTCAAGAAGACTGGCACGCCATCTATATCGCCAATTTCATACGGCAATACCTTTGTTCCCATATTAGTAAGGGGCTGATCTTTTACTGGGAACACGCAGAGGAGGGGAAAGAACCCCCTAAAGAGCCGTATTTTGTACCCGCTGGTATTCAGTTACCCACAAATTGCGGGGAAAAGGTGAGGGGGTCCTTACACTTCCCTTGTTCCTGGGTGATTTCAGTATTCTCTGATGACTATTTGCTCCACCCCCAGCCACTCTGATTGGACTACGGTCTGTGATTTTGCTTACTGTATCAGAGGCCATTTCATTCCAAAAGGGAAATGATCAGTGTGAAGCCAGACTTGGCTTATAGACTAGTTTTGGACTTCGTCTTCCGAGCAATCAAAGCGGGTAACAAGTATGATGAAACAGTGGCGAAGGCAACACAGCATATCAAAGCTGTTATGCTGACTAAGGCAAAGGATGAATTATGACAGTTAGCTGCTATGTCTATTCACTGCTGATTTGAAAAGAGCCATCCAGACTTGTGACGAGAAGAGAGTAGTCCTCCCCAAGTTTGTAGTCTATAAGCTTGACGAAGTACTTATACTCTCAGGGGAGGTTACACCTACACCAACTCGCGAGGGCAATGAGCTTCATTCTAGTGTGGACAATCTTATTGACCCCCTAAGCTTCTTCAGACCAGCACAAAATAAGGCTAGTGCAAGTAGGGTGCAAATGCAAAAAACCCTCCGGATACAGCAAAACCTTCTTACTCTGTGATTCTCAAACAACCTCCAAAAGGATTCAAAAGCCCGACAGTCACACGGAGTATCTTGAGGGCCTTGCTGGTGATTGCTGCCCCCATATAGTGAACCTGAGGCCTCTTAGCAAAGAGTGGCGCGTGATACTTGATGACAAAGATGCAGCAAAACCTCTTGCTGAAGAACTAAGCAGTGCTATAGACACTGATGCTCGGCTGAAGACCCTCGCTCATTGTGGCATTATAAGACATGTTCCCGATGAGGTTTCGCCGAACGGTCTATGTTCAATGATTAGGAATTGCAAGAAAGCCGAGAGAATTCAACAAACTTGCTCATACAAGCTTGACTTTAAAAGTAAGGACGATTTACAAGTAGCAATGAATAACCCTATAACTCTATGAGCGCTTCCGAATTGACACGTATTGGTATTTGTTAATGAGATGTTTTCAGTGCTAAGAGTATGGTCACGCTGCTAAGGACAGTAAAAACGCTACTCGCTGTTCCCGTTGCAGTGGCAATCATGCGAACAACAAAGACGAACCCTGCAATGCTGCACTGAAGTGTGCTCTCTGTAAGCAGACAGACCATCTGTGTTACAGTGTTAAGTGCCCCGTAGCAAGAAAGCTCATGATGAAGCCATGACCAACTCTGAGCTAAAAGTGTCTTCATGGAGTCTAAATGGCAGTGAAGTCAATAAACTCCCACTGATTAAAAGATTGATGTCTTGCAACGACGTTTTGTGTCTACAAGAACATTTCCTTTCAGCCGACTCGCTTTCCCTGTTAAAAGTGAAGGACCAAAATTGCCTTTACGAGGTGCCAGCTAAGAATTCGGGCAGAGGAAGACCTTCTGGCGGACTGGCGATACTAATCAGTTCTCACCTTTCGGCATCAGTATTTATAAAGAACGAGTGTTCACTTGGCAAAAAAGTTGCAAATCTGATAGTATATTGCTGCTACTTACCAACCTGATTACAAGAACTTGGCTTCCAAAGAAAAGTTCTCCCGTGCAACAATAAAGATTGCTAAATCTTTGCAGCAGTGTGCCTATGTATCTCATCGTGTTATCCTCGCCGGGGACGTGAACTGTGACCTCTCAGTGCCAGATCACTCAAGATCTCAAATATTTCTGTCTGCCCCGTCTAATCTGTATGTTGTCCCAAATGACCGTTCGTATACGTATATCCATAACTCCGGAGCGACAAGTTCGCTTGATTTCATGCTCTGCTCAAACGGCGTGTCTGCCAATGGCTCAAGCCATGTTGACTTTAGCATATCGGTATTGGATCATATCAAAGTGTAAAAATGAGTTTGTGTCCACCTCGGAGTTTTTATTATCTGATGTTTGAACTACTTTTAACAAAATGGCTATCTCAAAATTTTTATCGGATGGGTTTGGGGGAAAAAGGGCATGGGGGGGGGCTAATTGCCCTTCGGTCTCTTTTGAACCTTTAAAGTGAACTGGAACTTTCTATTTTCAATCGAAAGAGCCCTCTCTGAAGCTTATACGAGCATCCCTTCTATAAGAACCATATATACCCCCAGAGTATAAATTAAAACGCCTGTCCCTGGGTCCTAGGGGGTTGTCTTGACCCCGGAGTTTTGATACCTGATGTTTGAACTATTTTTAACAGAATGGTCCTCTCTAATTTTATCGGATGGGTTTATCCATCCGATAAACCCAAAGGCGTGGAGGGTGGGAGGGGCTAGTTGCCGTCCAATCTTTTTTTACTCTGAGAACATAAACTAGAACTTTTAATTTCCATTCCAATGATCCCTCTCTGAAGTTTATACGAGCATCCCTTTCATAAGAACTATATACGGCCCCAGGACATAGCTTACAATGCCTGCCTCCGGGTCCAGGGGGGGTTGAGTCGACCCCGGAGTTTTTGTTATCTGACCTTTAAACTATTTTAAAAAAAATGGCTATCTCAAAATTTATACCGGATGGGTTTGGGGAAAAAAGGGCGTGGGGGGCTAGGGCCCTCCAATCTCTCTTGACTCTTAAAAATTGAACTGGAACTTCCTATTTCAAATCAAATCAGCCCTCTCTGAAATTTACACAAGCATCCCTTCCATAAGAACCATATATGCCCCCATGGCATAACTGGCAACGTCTGCCCCGAGCCTTTTGTGGTTGTGCTGACACCAGAGTTTTCTTCATCTGAAATTTGAACTATTTTTAACAAAATAGCTATCTCAAAATTTTTATCAGATACATTTGGGGAAAAGGGGCATGGGGGAGGATAGTTGCCATCTGATCTCTTTTGACTCTTAAAAACTGAAGTACAACTTTCAATTTCAAACCAAATGAGCCCTCTCTGAAGCTTATACGAGCATCCCTTCCACAACAGTTGTATATGCCCCCCAGGTATAACTTACAACGCCTACCCCGGGCCCTGAAGGATTGTGTCGACCCCGGAGTTTTCGTTATATGATCTTTGAACCATTTTGAAAAAAATGGCTCTCTCAAAGTTTTTATCGGATGGGTTTGAGGAAAATAGGCCGCGGAGAGGGGGGCTAGTTGCCCTCCAATCTCTTTTGACTCTTAAAAAAGTGAAAAAGAACTTTCAATTTCCAATCATATGAGCACTCTCCGAAGTTTATAAGATAATCCCTTGCATGAGAACTATATATGCCTCAGAGTATTACTTATAACGCCTGCCTCCGGGCCCTGGCGGAGTTGTATCAACCCCAGAGTTTTCATTATATAATCTTTGAACTATTTTTTTAAAAATGTCTATCTTAAAGTTCTTATCGGATGGGTTTGAGAAAAAAAAGCATGGAGGGGGGGGGGGGTATTTGCCCTCTGATACCTTTTGACTCTTTAAAGTGAACTAGAATTTTTAATTTCCAATCAAATGAGCCCTCTCCGAAGTTTATACAAGCATATCTTCCATAAGAACCATATATGGCCCCAGAGCAATATTTACAACGCCTTCCCCAGGCCCTGTGAGGTTGCGTCGACACAGGAGTTTTTCTTGTCTGACCTTTAAACTATTTTTAACGAAATTGCCATACGTAAAGGAGTTTTTGTTATATGATCTTTGAGCTAATTTTAACAAAATGTTAACTCAAACTTTTTATCAGATGTATTTGGGGGAAATGGGCTTGAGGGGGGGAATAGTTGCCCTCCGATCACTTTTGACTCTTAAAAAGGGCACTAGAACTCTCGATTTCCAATCGAATGCGCCCCTTTGAAGTTTATACGACGACCCTTCTATATGAAGTGCCTTTGGAAAAAAAATAAATGGAGTGGGGGGAGGTTATCTGCCCTCCGATCAGTTTTGAGTCTTAAAAAGTGAATCAAGACTTTCAATTTCCAATCAAATAATCCGTCTATGAAGTTTATACGAGCATCCCTTCCATAACAACCATATATGCCCCCAGGGCATAACTTACAACGCGGGGGAAGGGGGGGGGGGGGATGAGCCGTGTTGAGACCGGCGTTTTTGTTATCTGAACTTTGAACTATTTTTAACAAAATTTCTCACAATTTTTATCTGATAAATTTAGGGCGTGGGGGGGGGGGGGGCTAGTTACCCTCTGATCTCTTTTGACTCTCAAAAAGTGAACAAGAACTTTCAATTTCCAATCAAATGAGCCCTCTGCGAAGTTTATACGAGCATCCCTTCCATTGTAACTATATATGCCTCCAGGGCATTAATTGCAACGCCTGCCTCTGGGCCCTGGGGAACTGCGTCGACACAGGAGTTTTTCTTATATGACCTTTGAACTATTTTTAATGAAATGGCTGTTTTAAAAATTTTATCGGATGGGCTTGGAGAAAAAAGAGTGTGTGTGTGTGTGTGTGGGGGGGGGGGGGGCTAGTTGCCCTCGGATATCTTTTTACTCCTAAAAAGTGAACTGAAACTTTCAATTTCCCATCAAATGAGCCCTCCATGAAGTTTATACGAGCATCCCTTTCATAAGAACCATACATACCTTTAGGGCGTAACTTGGAACGCCTTCCCCGGGGCCCTGATGTTGTATTGACACCAAAGCTTTTCTTATCTGACCTTTGAACTATTTTCAACAACATGTCTATCTCAAAATTTTCATCAGATGGTTTTGGAAAAAGAAGGCGTGGGGAGGGGGCTAATTTCCCTCCGATCTCTTTTGACTATTAAAAAGTGAGCTCGAACTTTCAATTTTCAATCAAATGAGCCCTCTCTGAAGTTTATACAAGCATCCATTTCAAAGTTATAGAACCTAAATGAAAATTACATCGTCATATTCAGCGTATCAAAGAGCCCTACTGTAGAGGTTTCAAGCTCCTATCTACAAAAATGTGGAATTTTGCATTTTTTGCCAGAAGAAAGATCATGGATGCATGTTTATTTGTTTTTTTCCCCCCAGGGGTGATCATATCGACCCAGTGGTCCTAGAATATCGTGGGAGGCCTCATTGGAAAGGAAATTAAAATTTATAGTGCCCTTTTTAAGTGACCAAAAAAATGGAGGGTAACTAGGCCCCCTCCCACGCTCATTTTTTTCCCAAAGTCACCCAATCAAAATTTTGAGATAGCCATTTTGTTCAGCATGGTCGAAAATATGATAAAAATGTCTTTTAGGATGACTTAATCCCCCAAAGTCCCGGGGGGAGGGCTGAAAGTTATGAACTTTACTCAATGTTAACATATAGTATTGGTTATTGGGAAGTATACAGACGTTTTCAGGGGGGATTTTTTCTGGTAGGTGGGGGGAGGGGGTAGCTCGGGGGTTATATGGGAGGATCTTTCCATGAAGGAAGTTTTCATGGGGGAAGGGACATTGCTATGAAGGGGGCGCCAGATTTCCCAGCATTATTAAAGAAAAGGATTCGAAATTAATAAAAAAAACAAGTTTTTCAACTGATTTCAACTGATTGTGATTAAGGGGTCATTTTTAAAGAATTGGAAAAAATTCGAACTTTAGCTTAAACGGCAAGGTATTGACTAGGGGGCGAACCCCCTAATATACGTGTTAAAAAATTTATGAATATAGAAGTTCGTTACGTAAGTTAATTCGTAAGTTACATATATTTATTACTAATAAAAACGTTCTTAAATTAAACTAGTTTCGAGAAAGCCATTTAACCAAATAAAAGTAAAATTAATATGCAAATTTTGTTTTAATTATTCATGTACGGTGATCCAAAATCAAAACCTGCATTAATTCAAAAACGTTCAAAAATTAAATAAAAAAAACAAGTTTTTTTTAACTGAAAGTAAGGAACAACGTTAAAACTTAAAACGAACAGAAATTATTCCTATATGAAGGGGGTTGTCCCCTCCTCAACACCTCGCTCTTTACGCTAAAGTTTGACTTTCTCGCAACTCTATTTTTTTAAACAATAAAAAAACTTTAGCGTAAAGAGCGAGGCGTTGAGGAAGGGGACGGCCCCCTTCATATACGGAATAATTTCTGTTTGTTTTAAGTTTTAACGTCGTTCCTTACTTTCAGTTAAAAAAAACTGTTTTTTTTTTTTTATTTAATTTAAAGTAAAGCAGGTTTAATTTTAATGGTAAAGTAAAGTGAAGTGCTTTTAGGAATGACATAAGTAGTTATTTTGGAATTTTTCAAAGCTGTGTTAAGAATTTTATAGTGTTTCCTTTTCAGTAGGCATAACTGTACACTTTTGAGTAACATACCAATAGATTTAAGAGCAAAGAAGAAATGTTGATGAAATCAAGATATGAGAAAACTCATAGAGAATATTTAATTTTGGCCATGTATATGCACATTTTTTTTTTTGGGGGGGGGGGGGTGTTAGTAAAGTTAAATGAAGGACTTTTAGGAATGATATAAGTAAATATTTTAAGACTTTTGTCTTGTTTTCAGAATTTCAAAGGCTAGTATATTCTTTTTGGTAGGCCTAACTGTAAACTAGTACCATAACTTAATTAATTAAGAGAAGGTGGACAGAGTTAAATAGTCTAAAGTAAATTGCTTTTAGGAATGATGTAAGTTAGCAGGCTATTTTATAATGTCACAGAGTAGGCTATTCTATTTTCCAAAATTTTAGTGTTTCCTTGCTACAAGTTGAATCACTAAATATTTGCCTGTTTAGGCCTACCATCTGGGATAACATTATTAATTGGCAGCCTGGCAGTCACATGCATTATGAGGCTGTGATATTAGTTTTGCCTTAATCTAATCCCCAAAATAAATAGAGAATTGCTGCTGCATTGTGGTGTGACTGCTTTAGGCTATGAATATTCCATGTTCAAGCTTTCCCATTACCAGTGTTAACTGTATGTACACCTTGATAGCTACCTGCCCTTTAAAGATTCTTTACAATGATGAATAAATAGTTTTGAGAGAATTTGGCTATCTGTGCAATATCTGAACAAATATTCATGTTCAGTTGAAGAAAAGTGGAGTAAGTAAAAACTTGTCCACAAGGATGAAGGATAACAACAATCTTAAAGTAAATTTTCACATAGCAATATTGAAACTCAATGAGCTTTTAGTTTGAACAAGTTTTAAAAAGCAGCAGCATGAGAAGACATACATACATCTTGTGAGAAGAGAAACATACATCTTGTGAGAAGAGATATTTCAGAAGAAATACATCATCTGATAAAAAAAAGAATATCAAAACAAAAACATCTTATTTTTGTTTTGTAGTTGCTCTTTTTTAGAATCTTGGTTCTTGCTGGGTCAAGTTACTTACAATTCATTACCACAAACTGTTTGTATCAATCTTCAAGCACAGATATCAGGTAGCAAAGTAAAAAATAAAGACCAACTGTTTATAAAAAAAAAAGTCTGAGAAACAATATAAAACTTTAGAAGAAAACAATCTGGAGATAATAACCAAATTGTTACTTTTGGCTATTATATTAAATTTTTTATGAATCATGGTTTGGGGTCACTTCTGTTTTAATCGACTATTCCCCTGAATTTGAATATAATCTATAGCTTAATTTGTCTCACTAAGAGGGGCAGAGGGGAGGAGCTGCAATTTTTATGGTAAGAAAATTATATTTAGGAAAAGTTTTGAATTGCAAATCCAATTCTATTACAATTTTTTTTTAATTTTATTGTTTTTATCTCAGGATTAGCCTTCATACAGGGTTTATATTTATTCAAACATTGGAAGCTGTGGAGGTAAGCCTAGGTATTAAAGAAAAATTCAATACCCTAATTTGAGCAGAATATCTATTCTGTCAAATTGCACTGAAAGCTAATAAAAAATTTATTAGATTTTCTTAAGTTTCATTTTAATGTTTTACTTTGAACAAACTACTTTAATAATGCATTACTTTTTATAAACAATTGAGTCTAAAGGCATTGAATATTTTGGTGTTTGATAACCAAGTTCAAAACTGTTGATATTGTTAGAAAATATCTGTCCAATGCTTCAGCATTGCTCAGCAGAACTGATTGCTGGGAGTTCATATCTTAGTTTTTGTAAGTATACAATTGTTTTGTGTACTTTTTTTGTAACTAATTACTTTTTTTCATTTTTATAAACTTTTACTTTTGATGACATATTTTTTCTGTGGCCTTCAGAAGAATTTTTGTCTCTAAGCTTAATTAAATTAAAAAAAACAAGCTTTTTCAACTGAAAGTAAGGAGCAACATTGAAACTTAAAACAAACAGAAATTATTATATATTTTATGTGGGTTGCCCCCCTCCTCAACACCTCACTCTTCACTGTGCAGTTTTTTGGCCCTTTAAAAAAGGTATTTATTGTTCTAATCAAACAACCCTTATGTTTCAGGAGTTGTTTTTACAGAACTGGAAAAATATTTAAATTTTAGCATAAAGAGCAAGGTGCAAGGAGGAGGCAACTACCCTCATATATGTTATAATTTCTGTTCATTTCAAGTTTTAATGTTGCTCCTTACTTTCAATTGAAAACAACCTTTTTTATTTAATTTTTACTTGATTATTTTTTAAATAATGCCAGAATACCAAGCTCCTCCTCCACCAAGAAATTCCCCTTCCCATAGAAATATCCACTGGGCAATTCAATCCTGGAAAAAATTTACCCTGGACAATTACCCTTAACATCTCCACAACTAAAGTGGAATCAGTAAAGAAAAAGCAAGATATATAAAGAAATTTTGTACAGGAATTCTGACAATTTCACCCAGTATAAATTCCCCCCCCCCTGGAAACTTCACTCTCCATGGAAAATTCTCCCCATGTAAAATCTTTCCAGCAGAAAATTTGACCTCCCCTCCCCACTCCAAAAATGTATGCATACTTCCCAATAACAAATAAAACAACAGGTAAATTTTATAAACTTAAAAACCTTTCCCCAGGGGCTGTAGAGGGTCATTGTATCTCTAAAGACATAGTTACTTGCTCTTTCCACAATGCTGAAGAAAAAAGCTATCTCAAAATTTTGATCAGACAATTTTGTGAAAAAAGCAGCATTGGAGGGGGCCTAGTTGCCCTCCAATTTTTTGGTTACTTAAGAAGGGTACTTGAACTTTTCATTTCCTTTAGAATCAGCCTTCTCTCAAAGTTTTAGGCCCCCTGGATTGATACAATCACACAAGGAAAAAAACAACAAAGAAAGAAATAAACATGCATCTGTGATCTTTCTTCAGGCAAAATTACAAAATTTCACATTTTTGCTGATATGACCTTTACAGTAGGGATTTTTATACACTGAATCTGATGGTGTGATTTTCAGTAAAATTCTATGACATCAAGGGGTCTTTCTCCCTTTTTTGAAACATCCAACAAATTTTCTCAAGCTTGTGGCTTTGGATGGGTAAAACTAAACTTAATGAAACATATATTTGGAACCAGCAAAATAAGTCAATTCTTTTGATATATCTATTGGTATAGAAATCCATTTTTAGAGTTTTGGTTACTATTGACTGGGTTGCTCCTTACTTACACTTTGTTACCACAAACTGTTTGATTACAACTGAAAATCAAAACAGAGATCAGTGAAATATTGATTATTTTTTCTGTGTTACCAAAAGTATTGTATTAATAAAACCTTACAGTTTCATGAAATGTAATTATATAAATAAAAAAAGGTTTACCAACTAAAGTAAGGAGCAAGTTTAAAACTTAAGACAAATATAAATTGCTCTGTATATAAGGGGGACTGCCCCCTTCTCAACACCTTGCTCATCAAACAAAAGTTTTTAGTGCTTTTAAAAATCTTATTTTTCTAATTGCAATATTTCTTTTAAAATTTGACAAACCCAAACATTATTTATATTTGTTAGAATACATTTGAGTACTCTATATAAATAGAAAAAGAAAATAAACCATTTAAAATTGATGAAAAAATTAATTTCCCAGCAGTATTTGCCATCCCAAAGAAATTCCCTGGCAGGGATGATGATAATCTGCCTTGCATTTTCCACCTCTGTGCTGGAAGATATGGGAATATAACATTTTAGCCAAATAGAGAAACAATTCAATTAATTTGTACTCCCCTCGCCTCTTTCAACATTTATCTGAAGCCTCATGAAGAGAAAGCAGTTCCCATTAAAAGGGTAGGCCTACTTTTTTTATAGTTATTAACTAGGCCTAGGTATATCAATAACTACATTTGCACATTAGGGGTGTGGTGGTAAAGTTTATTTCAGATACAAATGAGAGGTAAGTCTAAACTTTATCTCTACACCCTTAATGTTCAAATATATACCCTGAATTGGTATATATAGGGGTGGGGGTAAAATTCAAAAAATGCATTGAGTAGCATGTTCACTTTATTTGTAAGTCAATAATATGAACTGCCGAGTATATATAAATTTGATAATCCTTGCAGGCTTGTTCCTCACTTCCAGGTAAAAATTTATGGGGACACCCATAGTTCCTTGAACAAGCAAGAATACAATAAATCCTTACCTGAGTCCCCACAGGCATAAAAACGGGAGTTTCAACTACAGCATGGGGCAGTGTCATTTTTGCAACTCTTGCTTTGGTTACTGGGCATTCTGCCAATACCTTGAATATCAAAGTTGAAGAAGGTCCCATATGATTCCTTGTTCTTAAAATTTGAATTTTACACCTAGGGTTGCCCCCAGACAAAAAAATTTCGTAACGTCCAAACTCTTAAAACGTAACTTTTTCGTAACTTTTGATAGGAAAGTCTCTTTTCAAGGCAGGGTGCCTCAATTTCGCTATCAAGAGCGGTACTTAAAGGAAGGAGGGGACTTTTGTTGCCCATATAATTTGAAAAATATATTTTTTCATTTCCTCATTAAAATCTGCCCTCCAACTTTTAAAAGATGCCTAAAAAGTATACAATAATAACAATTTATGCTTCTTTACCCTTAGGAATTTCTTATTTATTCAATTGTAAGTGCTGCTTCTGATTTACCTGCACAACAGAAAGACACCCCCTCCCCCCTTAGCGCGTGTATATATACTCAGGCTACTATTTTGCTTATTTTGTGTTGTTCTTTTTTAATTGACATTATTGCTGTTTTAAACCAAAAGTGTTTTAAACCAAAGTTAAACCAATAATTACTGGACCTTTCAACAATGCTGAACAAAATAGATGTCTACAAGTTTTGATTGGATGGTTGTCTTCGGAAATGTAGGTGCAGGAGGGGTGAGGGGCTTGTCTTCAAACCACTTTTCGCTCTTACGAAAGGCACTAAACTTCGATCAAATGAGCCCCATCTAAAGTTTATACGACAACCCATTCCATAAAACCTTATATGCCCCCGGAACATAACTTACAACCCTTGTCCCAGGAGTCTTAGGAGTTGTGTCATCGTTGAGGGCATTGCTGTATGTTTTTAGGACCATTTTCAACAAAATGACTATCTATAAATTTCTGTTGGATGCATCTAGGGAAAATAATACGTGGGTGGAGGGGGTGGCTGGTTTGCCTCTGACCACTTCTGACACATAAAATGGCACTAGAACTTCTGACTTTCAATCCAGTGAGCCCCCTCCAAAGTTTATAAAACCAAACCTTCAATAAAAATCTTATATGTTAATAATGGGGAACTAGTATAACTCGTAGCCCTTGCCCTGAAAGCTCTTTTTTTAGGGCGGGGGGGGGTCATCCAGAAAATATAATTACCGGACTTTTCAAATATGCTGAACAAAATGGAAATGTCAATATTTTGACTGGGCATGTTTGGTGAAATGACGGACGTGGGGAGGCTTGTTCATCATTCAATCACTCATGATTCTTAGAAAAGGAATTAGAACTTTCAATTTCCAATCGAGCCGCTCTCAAAATTTCCAACGACTACTCTTTCTACACGATGTACCTTGGTCAGAAGCAAAAAATGAATTGTAACCTTATCGCTCTTTCTTTCATTAAATGAAAAAAACAACTTTTTTCTACTTAAAGCAAGGAGCAACATTACAATTTAAAAGAAACGGAAATTATTCCGAATATTAGGGGAGCTGCCAGTTCCTCAATATTCCTATTTGACGCTAAAATCTTTTTCAGAACCTTTTAAAAAGGTTTTGATTCAATTACACGGCCCTTGTATTTCAAGAATGGTTCTTTAAAAAATTAGACAAAAGGTCAAACATTAGCGTAAAGAGGGGGGAATTGAGGTGGTAGCAGCCCCCGTCATATACGGGATAATTTCTGTTCGTTTTGAGTTTTAATGTCGCTCCTAACTTTTGGGAGGAAATACTTGTTTTTATGTATATATATTTTTTCATATATTATTTCTGATCATTTTTCAGATAGTTCCGGGAAACCCCTCCCCTGTGGAAAATTCCCTCACGAAAAATTCCTCTATATAAAGTTCCTCCCATCTAAAATTCTTCCGCTGGGAAAATACCCCGGGACAATTCCATCCCTGCTGCGAAATCTTCACAAAAAATTTTTTCTCCTTACAATAAAATTCTGCCTGACAAATACTCCTTAGCACACTTTTATTTGAAGAAAGACTTGTTTTTATTCAGTTTCTGATCCTTTTTAAGGTTATTGGGGAATATCCCTCTGTTAAAAATACCCCCCCCCCCTTCCCATGGAAAGTTTCTCCCCCCGAAATTTCCCATGTAGAATTTCTCCTGGTGATAATTTCCCCATAGAAAATTTCTCCCGTTGAAAATATCCACCTAAAGATCCCCACAGAATTCCAACTCCGCTAAAAACTTCCCCCTAACAATTTCCTCAAAGTATCTCCACGTGTAAAATAGAATCAACAACGATAAAGTAGGACAAATAACACAAATTTTGCATACGAATTCTGGCAAATTTTCTCCATGTAAAATTTCCCCTGAAAAGTTTACCCCAGAAACTTCCATCTGAATGGGAAATTCTCCCCGTAGATAATCCATCCCCAGAAGACCTCCTTCCCCCCTTGGAAAATGTAGGTATAATTCCCTATAACAAATACTATATTTAAACAATGGGCAATTCTCATAACTTGCGGCCCTTCCTTTGGCGGTTCTGAGGGGTCATGTCAGCTCCACAAAGATATCTATTGTACCTTTAAACTATTCTGAACAAAGGACTATCTTAAAATTTTGATTAGACGACTTAAAGAAAAAAATGGCGTGGGACGGGGGCTAGTTGTCCTCCAATTTTTTGGTCACTTAAAAAGCATACTAGATCTTTTAGTTTTCGTTTGAACAAGTCCTCTTGCAATATTCTAGTACCATTGGTTCGATACGATCACCCCTGGAAAAAGCAACAACAACAAATATAGACGAATCCGTGATGCTTCTTCTGGCAAACACTACAAAATTTCACATTTTATAGATAGGAGCTTGGAACCTCTATAATGGGGTTCCCTGGTATGCTGAATCTGATAGCGTGATTTCCATTAAGATTCTTTGACTTTTAAGGGGTGTTTTTCATCTTTTTCAAAAATTTGGCAAATTTTCTTAGGCCCGTAGCTTTTGATGGGTAACACTAAACTTAATGAATATCAAATATTTGGAATCAGCACAATAAGCTAGTTCTTTTTATACGTCTGTTGATATCAAAATTGGTTCCAGATCATCAATAATCCAATTTTTTCCTTTAATAAAAGAAAAATGAAACTTTTAAATATTACTAACTGAAACTTTTCAGTTTTAGTTAGTAATACTTAATAAATAGATATTTTTGCCTGACTATTGGAAGCTGGAAGCGATTGTTATAGAAAAAGGTGCCTGCTTGCCTATTATCTTGACTGTAGCGTAAAAGCAAGGAAAAATAATATCGTCCATAGATGATAGAATACAAACTTGTAAAGCATTTCAAGAATATTTGCAGCTATTTTTCTGTGGGAATGGGCAAGAAACTCCCAAAAACACAGTATAAAACCTAAAAAAATAAGTAAAACGTAGGTAGTTAAGTATATTTAGTACTAGATAAGTCGTTTTAACGCTATTTTGGTGGAAAATGACATGTTTTTATGTATTCAACCGGGAAATATTTTATTTTATGTCATAAATTTACAAAATATGTCCCTTTTATTAACTTTATTGACGCCGTGGGAGCCCCGCAAAACAGCGCAGCACGTAATACAAAAATCAGCCGTCGGCACATTTTCGCTTTTTCTTTTTCGGGCGGAGTTCGAAATTCTGGCTTAGATAGTGCAGGCAAGTATGCCAAAAAAAAAAAAAAAAAAAAAAAAGTAATCCAGAGACAATAATACCATTTGGGAAGCAAAGTATATCCCTTTCCGAAGTATTTACGAGCTAATCTTCTATAAAACGATATATGCTTCCAGATCAATACTTACAACTCCTGCCTCCGGGCCATGGGGGGGGGGGTTGCGTCGACACAGGAGTTTTTCTTGTCTGACCTTTGAATTATTTTTAATCAAATGGCTATTTTAAAAATTTTATTGGATAGGCTTGGGGAAAAATGGTGTGTGTGTGTGTGAGGGGGGGGGGGTGGGGGGTGGTTGCCCTCGGATATCTTTTGGCTATTAAAAAGTAAACTAAAAATTTCAATTTCCAATCACATGAGCCCTCTTTGAAGTTTATTCGAGCATCCTTTTCATACGAACCATACACGCCTCCAGGACAACACTTACAACGCCCACTTTCTGGGCCATGGGGGGGTTGTTTTGACACTGGAGTTTTTGTTATCTAATTTTTGAACAATTAAAAAAAAACTGGATATCTCAAAATTTGTAGCGGATGGGTTTGGCGAAAAAGGGCATGGGGGGGGGCTAGTTGCCCTTAAATCTCTTGACTCTAAAAAAGTGAACTAGATGTTTCAATTTCCAATCAAATGAGCCCTATATGAAGTTTATTTGAGCATCCCTTTCATAAGAACCATACATGCCCTTAGGGCATAACTTAGAACGCCTTCTTCCGGGCCCTCAGGGGTTGTATGGACACTGGAGTTTTTTTACATGACCTTTGAACTAATTTTTTTCTTTAACAAAATGTCTACCTCAAAATTTTCATCAGATGGATTTGGAAAAAGTAGGCGTGAGGGGGGGGGGGGAGGCTAGTTGCCCCCGGATCTCTTTTGACTATTAAAAAGTGAACTCGAACTTTCAATTTCAAATCAAATGAGCCCTCTCTAAAGTTTTTACGAGTATCCCTTTCATAAGAACCATATATACCCCAGGGCATAACTTACAACGCCTGCCCACGGGCCCTGGGGGGGGGGGTTGTGTCGACACCGAGTATTTGTTATCTAATTTTTGAACAATTTTTAACTTAATGGCTATCTCAAAATTTTTATCGGAAGCATTCGGGAAAAAATGGGCGAGGGGGAGGGGCTAGTTGCCCTCCAGTTTCTTTTGACTCTCAAAAACTGAACTAGAACTTTCAATTTCAAATCAAATTAGCCCTCTCTGAAGTTTTTACGAGCATCCCTTCCATAAGAAACATATATTCCTTCAGGGCATAAATTACAACGCCTGCCTTCGGGCCCTGGGGGGCTGTGTCGACCCGGAGTTTTCGTTATATGGTCCTTGAACTATTTTTTTTTAAATTGCTATTTCAAAAGTTTTTATCAGATGAGTTTGGGAAAAAGAGCGTAAGGGGGGGGGGAGGGTTGGTTACCCTCCAATATCTTTAGACACTTAAAAAGTGAACTTGAAATTTCAATTTCAAATCAAATGAGCCCTCTCTAAAGTTTATCCGAGCATTCCTTCCATAAGAACCATATATGCCCCCAGGGCATAACTTAAAACCCTTGCCCTGAAGACCTTTGGGGGAATGTCACGCTCAAAGATATAATTTCCAGAACTTTCAACTACGTTGAACAAAATGGCTATCTCAAAATTTTTATTGGATGTGTTTGGGGAAATGGTGGGCGTGGAAGGAGTGTTCGTTGCCTTCCAATCACATTTGACTATTAAAAAGGGCACTAGCCATTTAAATTTCCAATCGAATGAGCCCTTTTGAAGTTTCTACGACAATACTTTTTAATAAAACCTTATATGCCCCCAGGGCATAACTTACAACCCTTGCCCTGGGGGCTGTGAGGGGGTTGTCATCCTCAAAGACCTAATTTCCAGAATTTTCAACCACGCTGAACAAAACGGCTATCTCAAAATGTTGACTGCATGTGTTTGGGGAAAAGTTGGGCGTGAGAGGAGGGGGGGTTAGTTGCCCTCCAATCACTTACGACTATTAAAAAGGGCAATAGCCCTTTGAATTTGAGATCGAATGAGCCCTTTTTGAAGCAAAGCTTTCCATAATAAGCTTATATGCCCCCCGGGCATTACTTGCAAGCATTGCCCTGAGGGCTATGGGGGAGTGTCCTCCTCAAAAACATAATTTCTCTATGGAAATCAACTACGTTGAACAAAATGGCTATCTCAAAATTTTTATTGGATGTGTTTGGGGAAATGGTGGGCGTGGAAGGAGTGTTCGTTGCCTTCCAATCACATTTTACCCTTAAAAAGGGCACTAGAACTCTCGATTGCCAATCGAATGAGCCTCCTTTGAAGTTATTACGACAACTCCTTCCATATGAAGTGCCTCTGGAAAAAAAAAATAATAAAACATTTGAGCCTTATGGCCTTTATTATAGGCAACGCTATAGCATTGCCTCTGATTACAGTTCTAAACTTCAAGAAGATGCAAATTAAATTTTTTAAACGACGTAAACTGAGTTCCGAGAACGAAATAATTCGCAGCTTTCAAGAATATAAATTAGAAGGCCAAGAAAACCAAGTCAAAGATAAGCAGTAAGATCAGTTGTTATTACTGCATCTATCTATAAAATTGCAGGCAAAAGACGATGTTCTGAAAAATCTTGTTCAGGGCCATGAAACTGAAGCCAAAAAGATACATATGAGACTAAAGTATACCTTTCAAGCTCCTTTAACTTTGACATCACCAGTTGTTATTTTATTTCCCTTTCCCTTTTAATAAACTTCGAATTATTTTTGTATACTTTTTAGTCAAATATGATACTTAACTTTGACTAGTACTCAGGATAATTATGAAAGTTAAGCAACAAAGAAAGAAAATCAAAACTTAACTTCTAGAAATTAGTGAACCCTTCTTCCGTTTCATTCAAAATTCCCTAAAGAAGTTTGTCTTCATTTTCATCCTCATCGGTTGGTTTTTTAATGTCATTATCTTTTGGACCTTCATCATCATTGTATTCTTCAGACCAATTGGATTTTAAACTTCGTCAAAAGCAAATCCTACCCTGCAACTTACGTAGGTTTTTGTGGCTTATCAGGGGAATCCAACTTAATTTTTATAAGCTTTTTAGAGAAAATTCACTTTCTTTTCAATTTTTTTTTAAGTCTCCTACATTCGAAAAGAAAAGATTTTCTTTTTTAATGGCCCCTTTTTAGTTTATTTCTTTGGATAATTCTAATTTTCTTTTGTTTTGAGCTGGAAAAGATCCTTTATAACTAGAACTTTGTCTTTATTTCTTTTCCAGGAAAATTCTGACCTTCCTCCCCAAAAGAAGGCGAGGGTATGCGATGTGGGGGCTTCAACTTCCAACCGCCAAGCCAAGAATACTGGCCCATCTGTACCCCATGGCCGTGAAGTTACCGGAACTTCTACGCTCCCCCTGCGAGCACATAATGTGCGCCCTTCGGCTCCCAAACCCCATGACAGTCAAGCTGCGGGGCCTTCGAGAGAAGGGCCGTCTGTACAATGCGAAGATGGAGCTACTGATTTTAATGTAAGTGTAAGTTTATTAGGAACTAATGTATATTCTTGTTCAGACTAATACTTTAATATCAGGATGTAGCACAAGGCAAGAACCTGACATAGTAGCACAATGGGTGAGTCCTTGTTCACTACCTCTGAGAGGGGGGTCTAATGGTATTGCTAATCCATTAATATCCTAAAAATAGTCCCTTCGTTTCTGACATTGAAGGGAATTTGGCTGAAAACAAGATTTTTCTGGGAACTATTAGAATATCGATGATTTTACCCGTCTTCGAAAAGTATTGCATTCCTTATGGGCTAATAAAGGGGGCACAGTCCAGAAGTTTTGAGGACCCCCTTGGTTCTAAGCAAAGTGGGCTTTTCACCATGTTTTTAGCTATTAGTGGTGTTTTGAAGATAAGGTGTTTTTCCAAATCCTGCATTCTACTGTAGCCTCCAAGAAGAATATTTGAGGGCATTACCCATTGGGTTTCTTATTTTTCAACTTAATCACGGGGGAAAATATCAGGCCCCTAACTATAGTCTTGAGGGGGACCCCATGGAAATAGCTAAAAATAAGACATTCAGGTTAATAAAAGAGGAAATAAATTAAATCTTCATGCTTCTAAAAATAATACATTCTATTGCTGAAATACGTTTTACTGTTCCCTCTAGGAAGGCGGATTTTAGGATCCTTAGATTAATATTCTTTTTCATCATAATAACAACCTTTTTTCACAGCTTAAAATCATAAATGCATCAAGAAAGCAAAATTTTTTATTCTTTTTTCAAGCATCACCCGAAAAGGATTTCGATCACATAATTGAAAATTTGTTTGCGGACCTTCTTGCATCAGCACCAATGGATGTCAATACCCTCTCAGTAAGTTTTTTAAGACTTTTTAGAACATTATAAAACCTGAAACGTAAGGGGGGGGGGGGGTGGACAACTTATGTGTTAATTTTTGGTCACTAAATTATGAATGGTAGTGTGGAGGCTATGGACCCAAAGGCTCACATTGGAGACCTATGAATGGCTATTAAGTCTTTAGCTAGTAGTATATTAAATTCATCAGGAGGGATACTTTGTTCTTGTATGGTCATTACACCTTCAGATGATAGTGTGGTCTTAATGCATCTGAAGGGCCATATTGCCCCTCTATTGTCATTAAAACCTATAGGTGGTAATGTGGTTTCAACAAACCCGAAGGGTCATTCTCAAATGTTCTATTCTCTTTCAGCCTATTACAAATTCTTTCACATGATATAATCAAGAGTGTTTCAACGAGCTAATAAGCACTTATTATTTTTTAGGTTCACATACCGGCATTACCAACGAATATCCACGAAATCTGTGTGCAGCCCAAGTGGAAAGTGAATATGAGAGGAGTTTAAGTGTAGGGGTGATCCAGGTTAATATAAGCCCCCTATGTTTGATTTAGATGCGTTTGTGAGGGATTTCGGCCTCGATAAGGACTATGAATGGATCTATAAGCTACCAGCAAGCGAGTTCTAAAGGGTACTAGAAGAACAGATGCCCGCCCCTCACAGTGATATAGAGGAACCAGAACAAAGTGGTGTCGCCTCATCCTCTGTTTTACCTGAATTCTATCAGGAGTACCAAAAGGCTCCCCTCTTGGCCCCTTACTGCTTGCAATTTATATAAATGATTTTCATTGCGCACTCTTTGAGTTGGTGATGGATTTGAGTGAAGAGACTACAAATTCGAAACCAAAAAAATCAATTATTCTCTTTGCTGACGACACCAACCACTCAGTTATGGCACGCAATGAGAGTCAACTTTTGTTCTTAATGAAGGAAGATAAGATCCGCAGAGAGATGGATTAGACTTAACAAGCTCGAAATTAATTAAAAAATGTCTACCTTTTTTGTTTTTGGGAGATCTGCAAACTATTACCCGTGGTTAAAATAACTTGATATTGGTGAATCGGTCATATCACGAAGAAACGTTGTGAAATATTTAGGCGTTCTGATTGATGAAACAATGTGTATTTCAGAACACACTCAGTGCATATCCTCGAAGATTGCAAGAAATATGGAATTGTTAAGAAAACTTAAATACAAGTTTCCTTAAAAAGTGTTACGGCTGCTTTACTTTTCACTAATCCATCCGTATTTATTGTGTTGTTGTTAGATATAGTTTAATACATTTTCTACCCATCTTAAGCAGTTGGGATCACTACAAAACCAAGCGATGAGAGTGATATATTCGGTTGAGAGCCGAACTTCTGTAAGATCCACTTATTTTCGCATCCAAATACTGCTGATCTGTGGATTAAGCAAGTTTTATAAAGTATTATGTTTGATATTATTAATCATATTTTTCCGGTTTGCTTTTGGAATATATTTTCTACTGCTGTGGTATTTCACAGTTATGCAACTAGACAGGTAGGCCAGTATAGGAGGCCACTAAGAGTGTCGACAAGGTCGACATTTTTCAGTCGCTCTGCTCTTCCAGTGCTGTGGAAGGGGTTGTCTTCTTCGTTGTAAAATAAGTTAGATACGACTAATTTCTGTTGGCAGTTGAGACGTCATTGCCTGTATGAGAATGAGTTTTGATTTTTTTTTCTAGAGCAAAATTATAATGCTAGTTTTATGTGTCGGTAGTTGGATGGTGTGGTAGCCCGATGCGTATGTGTAATGTAGAGTATTCTTGGAGTAGCCATACAAGGCCAGAATACTGGGCTTCGTGCTTTTTATTGTAAATATGAGTTATGTCAAAAAGATCTCCATTATTAAAAAAGATACCGCTTTGCGCAATATTTATATTTTTAGAGCTGACTTTGGGGATCCCTTCAACACTCTTACAAGTGGTAGTATCTATACGAATCTATAAGCCATAGCAAACTCCTATGTCAGCAAGATTCGGACAGTTCTCGAAAAACACGTTCGAGGGCGGGAGGCCGACACAGCTTGAAAGCATCCATGGCACAAAAATATTTCTTTTTAATAAAAAAACGGGTGATGTGTACTCGCATTACCTATGAATGGAGATCTGGACACCTCACCTGGACTAATATAATTTTGAGTGAGTTTTTTCAGAGTGGGTGTGTTTTATTTTTAAAAAGGTATAAAATCACAATGAAAACGGGAGTTGGTTAGTTATTCTGTTTATTACAAATTTTGATGTAAATGTGACAAAATTTGAAACGAAATTCTTAGAAGTGGAGCAGGGAAGGGTAATTTTAGAAAATATAATGCATATTAAAAGGAATGTCAAGGTGTGCAACATTTTCGTTTTGATAAGGGCTTACAGTGCTTCAAGTATTCAGTCCTTGTCGCAGGCCATAAACCTTTGACGATGAATGGTGTTAGTTAATCCACATATTTGGATGATTTTGCTGGATGTAGGTTGGAGGGGAAGGGTGAGGAGGGGGCAGAGTTTCTTAAGGTCGATTTTAACTTTCAAAGGGACAATATCCTGTAACACTCAAAGGGATAGACATTTTTGAGACGGCTAACGAGCATTTGAACTCCCTTTATCCATTGGCAATGTCTCACTTATCTTTGCCATGTGAGAATTAAAAATGGCTGTGCAATCCTTCTGCTCCAAATTTCTTTGTAATTTCCACTGTTTAGGGGAATGAACCACGAGGATGGTTTTTGAAAATTGATGGTGAAACACCAGTGGAACTTCATGACTTGGTAAAGGACTTTGTTTTCCCGTGCATAAATAGACTGATGCCTAGGGATTCATTGAGTCCCTATAATTTGTCTTTGGTAGAGGATGGGGGTATGCACTGGACAACTTCGAACAAAAGCTTATTGCCGACCTTCATCCGGAACAGAATATTGTTATACATCAGGTTCTTTTGCTGTGGATGCTGGCCAACGGTTTCAGGGTCAATAGGATTCTTTGAGCTCTTGAGTTCGATCAGAAGCCGTATATGAATATGTTTATTGACACCGTTGTCAGTTAACAATCTGAGGCAACAACGAAAGTTGAAAGAGAGTTCTTTAAACTTTTTTTTCAATTCAGCCTTTGGTAAGATGTGCGAGTGTGTGTTCAATAGGAGTCATTTTGACGTTGTGACCAACCCAGAGTAATGTGCCCAAATAAGTGCAAATCCGAATTTCATGTCGTTCCCAATCTTAGACTCCAATATGGTCCTTTTGCATAGAAAAAAAGAAACAGTTCTAACTGAAACATTGCTATAGGCAGTGCTACATAAAAAATTTCGAAAAAACTCATGTTGGAATTTTATTACTGCGTGTATAAGCTCCAATGGCCGGGGAAGGGACAAGTTGAAGTTTGTTGTGGGAATCCAGAGCATTATTAAAGGTAAAACAGATAATATATTGAATGATTTGGAAATATGGTACGCCCATTATTTCTAGAATGGACTACGACAACTGGGACGAGTCTTTTTATCTGGAGCTAATGAAGTGTCAGGCCAAAAATAAGTTTTTGTTTATAAAAACCGAGACTGGAAGTGACTTGATTTCCAATGGTGCGCTTGCAGGCCGAAGGTGTACTGTGCGCAAAAGCGCAATGAGAATATCAAAAAAGTTCTAAAAGGGGTGCCTTCACACTATGTAAAAAAATTCGATACGAGTGTTTATAGAAACTGTATATAAAATAATTTAGTTCCAAGAGCGAAGGTCATGGCCATTCGCTCTTTAAAATTTAGAAACTATACAGTTCGAGTAGAGAAAAATGTCATGTCGGGCATAAAATCTATATGCGCGTGAACGGTGTAATAGTATTACCAAACGGTCATTACCGGGTTTCAGATCGAGAAGTTTGTGTAGATTACAATCTCGGTCTTGAGAAAGATCAATAGTTGGTGGGAGGGAGCCCGTTCAATGTCCAGCTCAACAGCGTATTTTTTTAGTGTTTTTATAAGTATTTTTTTATAGTCGTTTTCTAGTGTTTTGTACATTTTTTTATTTTTTATTATTGTTATATATTTCATTTGCATTTATTTATATTTGTACAAAGCAGAATCGATGGTTTAAAAAGTGCTTAATATTATACTATGAATTTACCATCATCGCCCCTTTCCGTCACAGCAATGCCTTCCGGCCATCACAGTGGCCACCGCGTCCTCAGGAGAGATCCGGTCACGTCCGACCCTCTAGGTGTAACTCTTTTCTAAGTGCATTTTAATTGTCCTAGTCTTTTAATGTCTGTAAATATGCTGTTTTTAAAAAGAATTGTAGTGCATTTATTTATGTAATAAAGAAACCGTGTCTTTAGTGTTTGACAGATTTAACCAATTGAGGCAAGGCTCGATCAGTTTTATATTTACAGTTAGAGGAGTATATATCAATTTACAACTCAATTCGAAATCATTTCTCTGCGGACCATCAATTTCTGGCAAAACAATTCTTTAAACAAAAATAATTCAAAGTCGTGATAAAATATTTCTAGAAAATCTTAAAAATATCAATTATTGCAATAGTGTGTGGAAAGAGTCCTATGATAAAATAAAGAATATTGAACCAGTAATAAAATTCATACGGGGACTTGACGTGTTTAATATTAATGCACCAAACTCGTGGTTGAATAATGAGGATTTAGCTGAATCCATTGAAGAAATGTCTCAGGAAATATTATAATTATTCACGGTCCTGTCTCAGCATGAAAATATTTGCGTAGCTGTCGTTCTCCATAATCTCTTTTATCAGAGCAAATGTATGAAAACCTTTGCTTTTAATTGTACTTACTACATCACCAGTTTTCTTATAACCTTAAACAAGCAAATATATCCTGGTGAAGCGAAATTCTTTCTCTCAGCATAAAATCAAGCTACTAATAAACCCTATGAATAGAAATTAATTGGATCTCAATCCAAACAACCCCGAAGAATTATGTGTAGTCACGGATACTTTAAAATCCGTGACTACACGGATTGATGACGTTGAAGAATCTACATGTAAACAGACATTTATTTTCCGTCCTATGTATTCAAAACTGCGACTTAGGAAGGATATATTCAAACCCGGCATTGCCAATGAATTCATTAATCTCCTATCTGAGCTTTTTTTTAAATTTAACTTAAGGCAATGTTCAATTACAGAAAGTAGTAAGACCACCGATAGAGCAACATCTTTCACTTGTACGTTCTATAGCTTGCTAAGGTATACGACCTCCGTGAAAGACATACCCTCACTTCATTGATATCTCTACAAATATATGCTGATCCATGGCGGAGATCAAGCCCATTACTTCTGTACTTATTATAAAAATTAAATCCATCACTAGATGAGAAGCAAAAAAAAATGACAACCCAAATCCAACCCCAATTCCCCATAGATTTTATCCATCTTACACACAATATCCAGCAATGTCAATAAATCACTTGCCAGGTACAATCTACAATAATCCTCCCTTTTTTACGCCCTCCCTTAGCCCAATTCCTCTTGCCATATTTATATTCTGCAGTGGTGCATTGACGATCGTGAAGATCGTCAATAATTAGAAAGTAAGTAGTTAAGTATATTTAACGCTAGATTAGTTGGTTTAACCCTAATTTGGTGAAAAATGAATTTTTTTATGTATCCAGCTGGGAAATATTCTATTTTATATTCTATTTTTTTTAATATTCTATTTTATGTTCTATTTTGACGATCGACTAGAACCTCGAGTTAGAGTTGAAGTACTCATATGTGTATATGCGCTTACACTGAGTTCTGAGTCCTTTATTTAACAGTAAATCATAAACAAAAAACTACTTCACAAAAATCTCCTCCATAAGGCTCCATATCCGGGAAAGAACAGGGGAGAAAAAAAATACCAACTCAAAAAAAAGTATGAACAAAATCCTAAAAAATCCAGTCACCCACCTCAATAATCCTCAGAATCACAAGCTAGGAAGGGGGTAGCACATGATTTTACCAACTGAAATGACTATCCAACTCAATCCAGAGACATCAACTCCAAGGGAAACTGGAAAAGACTTAATTACTAGCTAGAAATTCTCTCAAATAATTTTTGAACATACCAAACGAGTGGCAGCCTCGTGTAGACACAGGGAGCGTGTTCCAAATCCTGTTGCAAGTTGTCAGAGGGTTAAATTCAGACCTCACCGATGGAGTTCGAAGAATCTGTAAGTTGCTGGAAGTGCGGAGATGATAAGTCGACTGATAAGAAAAAAAAGATATATTATTACACAGAGCAGCAGGAAGATGGCCGTGCAACAGTAAAAAAATGAAAGAAGAACAAGAAAGAAAATAGAGAGATTTCAAATCAAGCAAAGGTTTGAGTGACGATCTTTTAGTTTCCTCTATAAGAGTCCTTGCTTTATCATTAAGTTTTAAAAGTAGCATCAGAGAAGATGAAAAAGTTGACATCTAAATAGCAGAAGAATATGAAACATAAGACTGAACTAGGCTGTAGAACAAGATTCTAAAGATCGACCCTGGAAATATGTGCCTGGGCTTTCTAAGGATTCCAAGACTCCTGGAGACTTTCATTTTAATCAGGTCAATATGATACTTGAAGGAAAGATTTTTGTCAAACGTAGGGAATAGAACTTAACGATCCTTAGATCTATATAGAGAACCTCTTGATACGTGTATTTCATTTAAGTCAGGGCAAGCCTTTGAAACTCGGGAGAAAATGAGAAAACATGACTTCCCTACATTTAAGGCAAGATAATTAACATCGACAGACTTGCATTGGATAACTCTTTCAAAAAGGGAATTCATCTTTGAACGAAGATCAGACTTAGTTCTACTAGCTGTGCCAAGAGCACTGTCACCAGCAAAAGCAAGTCTGGGCCAGAAGATGAAGAACCCCTCAAACCATTGACAATACTGGCTATTTCAGCTTCAGAGACAGGTTCCAACGCCATTGATTTAGGACAAGGTATTCCAAGGTAAGACCTAAAGTCAGGTAGAGAAGAAGAAGGACTTACAGAAGAGGCGGTAGTTTTGCCGATATTAGGAAAATAGGAAGTAAACGCATCTTGAACTTTTAGTTCACCCTGAACATTTTTGCCTTCCATCACAATACGTGAAGGAACAAAAGGAGGCAGAGAAGATGGCCTGATAATAGAATGGATTACTTGCCATGTCTTCCTAATGACTTTACCACGCGCAAAGAATTTTCTGTAATAAAATAACGATTTGGCCTTTCGGCAAAGCGAATTGTAAATTTTTCTATACGCTTTAGAAAGTTGAAGTTGAGAATCACGAGAAGATGGCTTAGAGGACCTGTAAGCCTTCCAAAGATTGTTTTTCTTCCTCCACTTTTTAAGGAGTCCTGGAGTCATCCAAGAATTCAAAGGGGTTGTTCTTTTCGATGCTTGATTCGACTGGAGCTTATCATATGCATCCAAGGTATTTTCTTTCAATGAATCATAAAACGAATTAAACAAAAAATCTATATCAGATTCATTTTCATAAATACTCCACAAACAACCCGCCAACCGTGACCTAAGAAGATGCAAACTCTGATCATTAAATTTTAATGAGGAAAAACAAGCTCCTTGATTCTTCTTTGGCAACGTGTCGGAAAAATCCTACGTGGAAAAAACAGGAACATGGTCTGAGATATCACTTGTCAATACAGAATTTTGAACCAAGGGCAACGATGAAAAAATATTATCAAGCAAAGAAGCAGTGGTACTAGCAATGCAAGTTGGAATGCATGCAGAAGGTAATGTTCCACAAGCAAGCATTGTTGAATGAAAATCCAAGGACGAGGATGACCTTCGGTCACACAAATAAAGGTTGAAGTCACCCATAGCGACAAGTTCACATGAATGAAGTTGATTTTTTTCCAAAACTTCATCAATAATCTTAAGGAAAGAGGGAACAGACCCACTAGGAGACCGGTATATACTACCAGCAATCAAAGTTTTAGCTTGGGTTTAATCTCAATAAGTATGGATTAAAAAATTCCTTCTTCATTTCTTGACAGGTCACGTGTAACAGAGTACGGAAGAAATTCCGAAACATAAACAGCAAGGCTACCTATTGCCATCCTGCTTCGATTTAAATATTCCATCTTGTACCCAAAGATATGCAATAGAGATTCATTTTTCGAATCAAGGAAAGTCTCACAAAGACCAATAAAATCAGGGTGGCCACTACGCACTTTTTTCAACTCATCAAATGAAAAACAAAGGCCCTGTACATTAAGCTGAAGCACAGAGAAACTACCATCTCGTTTTGATACTCGATGTAAATCCGATACATACTTACAACCAACTGAAAAATGGGGATTTGATGGTGATTTATTAGACTGACCTACTGAATTATTGATCAAACTAAGAATATCTATTGGGTTATTTTCAATTTGAAGTAGTCGCTCACCCAAGGAGGAGATTTCAACCAAACTAGAGCCAAACAAATTCAAAATACTTACAAACTATGATCCATCACGCGCCACTCACCACCCAGCTTGGTATTTCCATAACAATCACATGTGGACAGCAACTTGGCAAACAAAGCGATGAAATCATTTTTTGAAACAAATGAAACTGCAACACAAAAAGTAAAGTCCAAAAACAGAGAACTTGGATAAGAGAAAAACTTGTATATAAAATGAAAAACAACGAAAACATAACTAAATCTCACCAGCCAGGGGAAAAACTTATATATCTTATCTCACGAAAAAAACAACTAACAGTATGAAACAAATATCTAAAGAATGAACGGAT
Organism: Artemia sinica; assembly: GCA_027921565.1. Classification (NCBI taxonomy): domain Eukaryota; kingdom Metazoa; phylum Arthropoda; class Branchiopoda; order Anostraca; family Artemiidae; genus Artemia; species Artemia sinica. The sequence goes on from CM051264.1 coordinate 27,527,923, forward strand.
AACACTAATTACTTTTCACCTCCAACTAACACAGGGGGAAAGGGAACCACACAGGCTGTATAACTAAATAGTTTTAAGGGATCGAAACACGAGTCCTCCATTCGCAACCTAGGCTTATTCTTAGAAGACTTTTTCCCTTCTATCTATACACTAATCCTTTCCGTTTTCACTCGGGTTTCAGTAAATTTTGTAGAAGTATCAGATGACGTATGTAGATTGTAGCCGAAAGATAACAGTTCTTTTCTTCGGCATGCAAATTCACGCGGGAGATCAGAAGTGATGCTTTTTCCTGATCCTTTCACCTTACCACAGTTTTTCATAATAGCGTCTTTATCTGCTAAATTAGCCAAAGTCACGAAAACTGGGCTGGCTTTTGCTGTAGACCTAGATGTTGCCCTAGTACTAGAGCCTGATGGTTTATTTTAATTCAAACAATAGCACTTGACGAAGGGCATTGAATTCGCGTTACTGATCCTATTTCAGCGAGAAAAGCACGGGCAGTATTTTCTGAGTTACTAACTTGAATAGTTGGTATGCCGTGAAGTAGAATGTTCTGTCTTTTTGAAACTAGCTCAACTTGAAGACATGACTTTTTCAGATTTATTACTTCGGTTTTGAGAACCGTATTTTCTTCTTTAAGCTCCAAATTCTCATTTCGCAAAGCCTCAATCCCCTTTTTCAGGCTAAGAATCTTCGTCATAAGCTTGGTGTGTTTCTGATCAAAGTACAACTTCGTGAGAGACATCATAAAACTATTCAATAATCTCCCCTAGATTGGCTAATTATCAAATTAGAAATACATTAAACAGAGACTTACAGGCAAGGACCCTGTGCTACTCAAATAAATCCAGAGAGACCCGTGTTCAAACAGCACAAAACAGCTAACCTATATCCTAGGTTTTCAATAGTATCCACCACCACGCACTAGATCAGAACGGAATGAATGCTGGCAAGTGACTGACACGGTATTAAATAATACATTTCATTGTCTAGAAAGTTCTGTTTAGGAAGGTGCTGTACAAGGAGGGGAAAACTTTTAAAATCGTCGCTTTTCTGCAATTGAAATAGTTGACTTAGAGATTTGGGGAAGAATCTATAGGAGTCTACAAAATGGATCTTTTTCAAGCACATTTTACCATTATCTATTGTTCGCCATTTGAGTTCTAAGAGCAGCAGCTTTTCAGATAATTTGGGTATGATATTTTATGACAAAGAACCCTCTACCCGTAAATCCTCCATTTGAATGAACATTCTATTTGCACAATATATGCTTTAATCCCATCCCTCCCATCCCCTCCCAAGTCACTCTTTCAAGAAGGGCTCGAATCTTGCCCACATAGGACTGCACCCTGTTTATCGTATCAGTCATGATACTAACCAATGTTAGTGAATTTAAAGGATCTCCAGACACAGCCCTTTAAATATGTACATTATGCAAGGCAGAGTCAGTTAAATAAGTCGGTTAAAACTGCCCCTATAATAAGTCGGAATGCCCCTGCACTTACCTGCAAAGATGATCTCTGACTTTGACCCTGTCAAAGCCGGTTGGAAGCGTCCTCGAGGCTGACCAAAGTAGTGATGATCCGACAGCGTTTCTGAGTTCCTAGCGATGGCAAATATCAGACCAAGTGAAGCGCAATCCCTTGCAATGCACCGAAGTGGATGGAGGAAGCAGACGTCACTCTCTACGCCGAGTACTACCCGGCTGGAGACCTAAGTAAGTAGTAAATAAGGACAATTCAGGGGAGGGTTAAAAAAGAGCACTTACTGGATTTTATGTGTTTGGACATAATCTATAATCAACTTACCCAAAAGTGTAATTACCCAAAATTCTTATTACCCTCGTCAAACTTACCCAAAAGTCTTATTGGCAATTAAAGATTTTTAAAAAGACTAAAGAAATTTAGTCAAATATCAAAAATATTTTTAGATCACTTTCAGAAAATACCAGCAGGCCAAGTGGAAAATAGACGAGAGTGGAGGGACTCAAGCGAAGGCGTTTTAATATCACTGCAATTCCCTCACCATCAGCAGTTAGTATGCAAATGGGCAGTGGACACTTCACTACGGTTGAAACTTTGAAACATATGTATGAGAATATTGTTGAAGTGGAAAGTTTAAGATCACCCACCACACTTGCTCAAGTCACTGGACTTGGAAAGAAGCTAGTGGCAGAGTATTTACAGAATAAATCAGGTTAAACCCTGCATCGTAGTCATAGAGCTCATGGTAGTCACTTTCGAAAAATTAAAGCCTTTTTCCCATTGCAAATATTACAAGCAGATCTTTTGACTCTAGAAAAGATTCAATGACGTCACAATGAGCCAAGCAAGTACATTCTACTTGCAATGAGTGTTTTTAGTCGCTATGCTTATGCCATTCTACTGCGTCAAAAAGAGGTGATGAAATTGCTGAGGCTCTTGAAATCATCCTTGAACAGGATTGTTATAAGAAAATTCAAACGGATCGGGGTAGTGAATTTGTTAGTTCTCATGTAAAGAAGTGTCTATTGAAATATAATACAATGCTCTATCATAGTCATAGTCCAATAACGGCAGCATTGGCTAAAAGATTGATGAGAACTATCTGACTTTTCATTTCAAGTTATTGCACATTGAAAAATACTGCTGCTTTTATTCATGGTTTGGATAAAATCTTGCTGATTTATAATCAACGTCCTCGACAATCCCTGTCACACTCTACCCCTATGGATGTTCTTTGAGGCGGTGACAATACACTTTATACTTTTCTTAAACAATATTCCAATGAGAATGGGGGGAAGGAAGTGAAGAAAAAGAAGAAACACAATGTTAGTGATACTGCTTGAATGAATAGAACTGCTAATCATAGGCAGCAAGATATCGCTGCATAAATAAAGAACGATGTTGGAACAATGTAATGTTTATTTTTTCTTGGTCTTAGACCGGGGCACTTTGTATCGAAGGAGTTGTCGTAGAAACTTCGAAAAGGGCTCATTCGATTGGAAATTGAAGTGGCTAGTGCCATTTTTAATAGTTGAAAGTGATTGGAGGGCAACTAGTCCCCCTCCCATTCCCATCTTTCCCCAAAAAATATCCAATCAAAATTTGCCCTTTTTAATAGTCGAAAGTCATTGGAAGGCAACTAACAGCCCTTCCACGCCCACCATTTCCCGAAACACATCTGACCAAAATTTTGAGATAGCCATTTTGTTCAAAGTAGTTGATTTCCAGATAGAATATATGTTTTTGAGGAGGTCACTCCCCACAACTCTCAGGGCAAGGGTTTTAAGTTATGACCTGGGGGCATATAAGAACGAAGTTGGCACAATGCATTATTTATCTATTTTCCTTTAGACCAGGGCACTTTGTATCGAAGAATTTGTCGTAGAAACTTCGAAAAGGGCTCATTAAATTGGAAATTGGAGTGACTTGTGCACTTTTTGATAGTCGAAAGTGAGTGGAAGGAAACTAACACCCCTTCCACGCCCACTATTTCCCGAAACACATCCAATCAAAGTTTTGAGATAGGCATTTTGTTCAGTGTAGTTGATTTCCAGATAAAAATTATGTTTTTGAGGAGGAAACTCCCCCACAGCCCTCAAGGCAAGGTTTGTAAGTTATATCCTGGGGGCATATAAGGTTCTAATAGAAAGCGTTGTCATTGAAACTTAAAAAAAGGCTCATTCGATCGGAAATTCAAAGGGCTAGTGCCCTTTTTAATAGTCGAAAGTGATTGAAGGGAAACTAACGCCCCTCCCACGCCCACCTTTTCCCCAAACACATGCAATAAACATTTTGAGATAGCCATTTTGTTCAACGTAGTTGAAACTTTCTAGAGATTAGTTCTTTAAGGATGACAACCACCCTCACCCAGCCCTCAGGGCAAGGATCTAAGTTATGCCCTGGGGGCATATAAGGCTTTTATAGAACGCGTTGATGTAGAAACTTCAAAACGGGCTCATTCAGTTTGGAATTGAATGGGCTTAGTGCCCCTTTTAATAGTCGAAAGTGATTGAAGGCAACTAACACCCCTTCCACACCCACCATTTCCCCAAACTCATACAATCAAAATTTTGAGATAGCCTTTTTGTTCAGCGCAGTTGAAAGCTCTGGAAATTATACTTTTGAGGAGAACACCCCCTCACAGTCCTCAGTGTAACGGTTATAAGTTTTGCCCTGGGAGCTATAAGGTTTTTATTGAATATTTGTCGTAGAAACTTGTATAAGGGCTCATTCGAATGGAAATTCGAATTCTAGTGCCCTTTTTAATAGTCGAAAGTGAGTGGAGGGTAAATAACCCCCCTCTCATGCCCACCTTTTCCCAAACACATCCAATCAAATTTTAGAGATTGCAATTTTGTTCAGCGTAGTTGATTTCCAGATAGAAATTATGTTTTTGAGGATGATGCTCCCCCACAGCCCTCAGGGCAAGGGATGTAAGTTGTGCCCTGGGGGCATATAAGGTTTTTATAGAGAGAGTCTGTCGTAAAAACTTCAAAAAGGGCTCATTCGATTGGAAATTGAGAGGGCTAGTGCCTTTTTACTAGTTGAAAGTGATTGAAGGGCAAATAACCATCCCCCCTCTCAGGTCCCCATTTTCCCCAAACACATCTATTCAAAATTTTCAGATAGCCATTTTGTTCAACTTTGCAGAAAGTTCTGGAAATTAGGTCTTTGAGGATGAAAATCCCCCCCCCCCAGCCGTCAGGACAAGGGTTGTAAGTTATGCCCTTGGGGCACATAAGGGTTTTATAGACAATGTTGTCTTAGAACCTTCAAAAATGGTTCATTCGATTGGAAATTGAAATGGATATTGCCCTTTTTAATAGTCGAAAGTAATTGGAAGGCAACTAACCCCCTTCCAGGCCACCCATTTCCCCAAAAATATCCAATCAAAATTTCGAGATTGTCATTAGTAGTGGGGGTCAATCTATTCAACCGCAGCCCCCTCCCAGATTTCAACCGCAGCCCTCTGACGTCACGGCATCCACGGGGAAAATAACAGTGTATTTCTACCGCGGCTCTCTGACGTCACGACATCCATAGAGAAATTAGCATTGGATTTCTACCACAGCCCTCTGACATCATACCTGTCAATATTCCCACCCATAGAAAGGTCAGGTGGCACACCCTCTTCCCTGTTACTAGGCAAAATCATGTCTAGACACAAACCCAGGTGGCTGAAATCCCATGCCTTGTTACTAGACAAAATCATGTTTAGACACACCCCCCCCCCAGGTGGCTGAAACTTTTGATCGATGATCAGTTTCTTTCTAGAAGTGGGACAGTCAACATGGATGCTTATACACTATTGAATGTTAAAAGTGTTGATGAAACGGGACCTAAAGTGCCTAAGGTGGCGGTAGAAATTACCAGGGGTTCCCGACTAGCCCTAGAATGGGACACGATGTATAAAGGATATGTTATAACATGAAGCAAATTCAAGTCGGAAGAACAATTCTGTTTCGCGGCTAAGGTAAATATAGCACATATACAGAGACTACAAAATGGATTAAATGCGCTGGCGAAATATATTGAATAGAACAATCTATAGAGTCTGTATTTGACAGCGAGAGCGATGATTTGAGAAACAGAAAATCATGCGTAATGTAGTAGAATTAGAAAAGTGGTTAGTTTTATATGATGACTTTCTAGAAATATCTCTTCAAAGATATTTTCTAGAGAAATGTTTAACGATATAATGGGAAACAATTCCCCTTCTTTGGACCCCTTCTTCCCCTTCCCCTTATTCTTTCCCCTTCTTCTTTGACCGTCGTCGTGGTCCCCAGGCTTTTAATCAATTTATAGATATATTGACTGAGACAAAATGTTACTTTGGTTTTGCTCTTAACCACTACACAGACGACGATCTTGTAACCCTCCTAGGAGACATTATCTGAGAGTCAGTTCGTTTTTGGAAGTGGACCAGTCAACATCAAAAAAATGTTTTACACATGCCCATTATGCTTGTTTACTTTGGGCAGTTGGTCATCCTATGAGAATTGTACTTTTGCTGATGACTATAATGAAAAGTGTAAATTATGCAATCCGTGTAAATTGAATAGAGGATATGCTGTGCAAATTAAGACTGTAACTCTTGTCATGAAGAGTTTCGTGACTCTCATAATAGGGGATTCTTATGCTGCAATTGGTACTATGATAAATGTGATCAATGGGAAAATACTTAGCCTGGCCTAATTGTGAATTACCCTAAACGTGAGTTCAGTTTATTTTTAAGAGACTGGTATCGTCGTGGCTTTAAATTATTTTGGGAAGAAGAACGTGGTTTAAGTTTCAATTGCTGGAATAATAAAAGAGTCTGGTTTTTACGACATCGCTGTGAAGATGCTGGATATTATGATTATAAACTACAGACTTTTATTTGGCTGTTACAGAAAGTGATTCTTCATATGAGAATTTTGTATGTAACATTGCTTCAAAAAAGTAAATTGAAACACGTGATTTTTTCATATGAATCAGAGTAGTTTTATTGGCTTTACAAAGAGACTTAATAAAAATGAAGTTACCCAATATTGTAGAAAATTTTAGCCTGACTATGCACGTCAAGACGAATACAAGTTGAATCCTGACGAGCTACCAGCACTTATCCTTTCGGATTATTACCTATACGTAGAAGAAGAAATCTAAAGTACACAATGTTTTGTGCATAATCTTATTAATAAACAAATTTACATACATTTTTAAAGCATTTCACTCTTAGGGCACTGAAATTTATATTATAGAGGTAAGAAAGAGTATTTTCTACTAAAAAATCGTTTAATCGAGAATTGTCACCATAAATCTTGATAGATTCGGTGTAAGTATGCCCACGACTTCGAAAAATAAAATATAATTGGACATGAAAACCACAGGTTTTCGTTGGTAAATTTTGTACCCACTTCCGATTTTGAATAATAGATTTTCCACTCTGCTCAAGAACATTTTTAATATGAGGTGTGTAGAATGTATACGGCATGCCAAACGGATCAAAAATTCTATATTGCTTCTTGTTTGAAAGATACATAACCATTGCCCCGTCTTTACGCTCGATTGACTGCTATTAACAATAATATGGGTATTGTCAACATGTCGAATATGCTCCAGGAAATCTGAAGGTATGCAATAGGATTTATATTTGAACATGTAGGGGTCCATGTTAAATACATCAATTATTTGTTCTGTCTTCATGGCGCCAAGTCTGATAGAACACTGCCGTCAGAAGTAATTTCCCAATAGGTTTCCAATTGAATTAGCGAGAATAATGCAATTCCTTCCTCCAACGGTTTAGCAAAGGTACACTCTATCCGTACATTTCTCGCCCGGATAATACTCATATCTTGAGTACCAGACAAATCTAATACAATATTGCCATGCGTTTTCGCAAACATTTCTTCATTTATACCATTTTCGAATAATTGCGAATCTCGATCTAGGGATTGCATTGTCAATTCATAGAGGGTTCTTTAGGATTTACCAAAGGATAGGTTGTAGAGTAGAATTCCATTTACTTTACATACAAGCGATGAAAGCCCAAATAATTCAAATTTATGCGGGGGATCTGTCCATTATCAAACAGCGCTAGCGCTTTTTACAAAAGGTAATTCCAATTTTGAAGGAAATTCTCCATTGATAGATGACGCATCGGTGTAAGTAGGCGTACCTGTAGCAATATGACGCTGATTCGTGATTTTATGAGGAACAAGTAGTTTGATATTGTTACCACTGGCTCTTAATTTTTCAATTGCCAAAGCCACAGAACTCATTACTTGCTGTTTTCGTACATGAACTATTGCCGACGTGACAGAGACTGTTACATCCGATGCAGCGTCCAGTACTTTTCGTATAATATAATTGGACGGAGCGAGTTGTAGTTTTATATTAATCTTTACATTAGAAGGCAACCATTGAGGTATATTAAATATCTCATGATTTAGTTTCCCAACTAAATGTGAATCTTAAGTTGTCGCCTCTCTAAGAATATTGGTAGGATCAGTATTTGTTTTATATTCATATCCAATAGTCATACCTCTCAACTGCTTATAGGATATTGATGTCATCAATATGAATTGTATATGACTTACATAATTTCAAAGATTATTGCTCGTGCTCATCAAAGTTTCATTTATGTTGAACAAAATTGCAATCTCTAAACTTTGATTGAATGTGTTTGAGAAATGGTGGGCATGAGAGGGGGGTTAATTACTCTCCACTCACTTTTGACTATTAAAAAGGGCAAATTCAATTTCCAATCAAATGAGCCCCTTTTGAAATTTCTGCAACAACTTCCTATATAAATCTTATATGCCCCCAGGACATAACTTACAACCCTTGCACTGTGGGCTCTGATGGGGTTATCATCCTAAAAGATCTAATTTCCAGAACTTTCGACTACGTTGAACAAAATGGATATCTCAAAATTTTGATTGGAATTGTTTGGGGAAATGTGGTTGTGAGAGGGGGGTTAGTTGCACTTCAATCACTTTCAACTATTAAAAGAGCACTAACCCTTTCAATTTCTAATCGAATGAGCCCTTTTTGAAGTTTTTACATATCGCTTTCTATAAAAACCTTATATACCCCCAGGGCATAACTTACGACCCTTGCCCTGAGGGCTGTGGGTGAGGAGGGGTTGTCATCCTTAAAGAACTAATCTCCAAAACTTTCAACTACGTTGAATAAAATGGCTATCTAAAAGTGTTGTTTGGATGTGTTTGGGGAAAAGGTGGGCGTGGGAGGGGGTTAGTTTCCCTTTAAATCACTTTCGAGACTATTAAAAATGGGACTAGCCCTTTGAATTTCCAATTTTATGAGCCCTTTTTCAAGTTTCTACGACAAAGATTTCAATAAAAACTTATATACCCCCAGGGAATAACTTATAACCCTTGCCCTGAAGACTGTGGGGGGAGTGTTCTAATCAAAGATATAATTTCCTGAACTTTAAACTGCGTGGAACAAAATGGCAGTAGTGAGGGGGTTCCAGTTTCTATGACACTCATACGGACTACTCCTTTCTTCTATAAATTCAAGAAGAATGTTTAACGGTGATTGCCTCTTTTGGCAACCAGGTTTCGCAATTTTAGGCGAAATTCCCGCCCCGGGCAAGATTTGGCACGACCAGGTGTCGCAATTTTAGGTAAAATTCCCAGGTGTTTCAACTACTTGGAATGATGTCCGTATAATAGAAAAGTTCCTACCCTCTTGGACCTGCTTCTAGGCAAAATTCTCTTCCAGGCAAGATTAGGCATGTTCAGGCAAGATTAGGCAGGTGCAGGCAAGTTTCAGAATGTCTAACCAAGATTTTGAGGACACATCTTTTTACTAGGCAAAATCATGTCTAGAAATGTTCCCAGATGGTTGAAATCCAATTCCCAGGTGCTAAAACCACGACCAGGTGTCGCAATTTTAGGTAAAATTTCCAGGTGTTTCAGCCACTTGGAATGATGTCCGTATAATAGAAAAGTTCCTACCCCCTTGGACCTGTTTCTAGGCAACATTCTCGTCCAGGCAAGATTAGGCATGTCCAGGCAAGATTAGGCAGGTGCAGGCAAGATTCAGAATGTCTAACCAAGAATAAAAATGTTGATTGGATGTGTTTGGGGAAATGATTCCATTGAATCCATTTGAAAATAGAACATCCCCCTCATAAGGTATAATTGACTGCGAAGGCAAGCCTTCCGCTTTGCTAGTAATAGATGTCTTTGTTTAGAGTGCAAGAGACACAAGTCTAATTTTACCAACCCCCCTAAATTAAAGACATTGCTTTCTAGCCTTGTGCATCAAAGTCAAAAACCGTAGTTTTCACGCTCCCCCTGCGAATATAAAAGAAACTTTTTCGAAAGAAAGGTATAGAATTAAATAATAGACAATAGTAAAGCTATATAAAAGAACAATGGCTCTCGTTTTCCCGCGAGTCATTTCAAGATTTACCTAAAAATGTGCACTCTAAAGGACTGTTAGCACCCCTTCCCGGCTTTTACATAATTTCGACGTCCTAAAATATCTCTATTACACATTAATTTTGCCAAGACAGTTCAGCTTAGAAAATTCAATAGCCGTCAAACCTTGCAATAACCCCTTCTTCTCCACCAGACATCCCACAGAGAGGGGTTACACCCTTGTTTTGTTTAATTTAGACAAAGCTTGCACGATAGATTTTGAGACATTTGATGGATTCTATGCTGAGGTTTTAAAGGCACGAGGGGGAAATACAAGATTGCAAAAAATGCACTATTTTGACGAAAAGAATAATTTCTTTTTGAGATTAATTGTTATCGAATTAGGGCTGGAAGGTTGGGGCTGGTAAACGATTAAAAGAGGGTATTATAAGCTTTAAAACGAGTACAAACAATGCGGTATGTATGGACTTGGGTTTGGAAGAGGAGGGGGGGCTAGGGGATAGAGCCTTGCTCTCGATTAGCAAATACCTGGAGATAGGAAAAGTTCTAACATAGAAAGACACTTACTTCCTGATATGAACGAGACATATTCACTTTTTAGAGTTTGTTGTGTCACACTTTTGCTTCAAAAGAATACTGATGAGGAAGTGTCTCTTCCCACTCTATATATAGCATATTTTGGTGGGATATGTTTTTTCCTAGAAAAGCTTTGCAGGGGGTTTCAACCCCCCAGGAGTGTGTCTAGCCATGATTTTGTCTAGAAAAAACAATGCAGGGGATTTCTAGCACTTGGGAATTGCAGTTCAACCATCTGGAAACGTGTCTAGACATGATTTTGTCTATAAAAAACAATGCAGGGGATTTTTAGCACCAGGGAATTGGATTTCAACCATCTGGGAACATTTCTAGACATGATTTTGCCTAGTAACAAGATGTGTCCTTAAAATCTTGGTTAGACATTCTGAATCTTGCCTGCACCTGCCTAATCTTGCCTGAACATGCCTAATCTTGCCTGGACGAGAATTCTGCCTAGAAACAGGTCCAAGGGGGTAGGAACTTTTCTATTATACGTACATCATTTCAAGTAGTTGAAACACCTGGGAGTTTTACCTAAAATTGCGACACCTTAAAGTTCAGGAGATTATATCTTTGATTAGAACACTCCCCCCACAGTCTTCAGGGCAAGGGTTATAAGTTATTCCCTGGGGGCATATAAGTTTTTATTGAAATCTTTGTCGTAGAAACTTGAAAAAGGGCTCATAAAATTGGAAATTCAAAGGGCTAGTGCCCTTTTTAATAGTCTCGAAAGTGATTTAAAGGGAAACTAACCCCTTCCCACGCCCACCTTTTCCCCAAACACATCCAATCAACATTTTTAGATACCCATTTTATTCAACGTAGTTGAAAGTTTTGGAGATTAGTTCTTGAAGGATGATAACCCCTCCTCCCCCACAGCCCTCAGGGCAAGAGTCGTAAGTTATGCCCTGGGGGTATATAAGGTTTTATAGAAAGCGATATGTAAAAACTTCAAAAAGGGCTCATTCGATTGGAAATTGAAAGGGTTAGTGCTCTTTTAATAGTCGAAAGTGATTAAAGTGCAACTAACCCCCCTCTCACAACCACATTTTCCCAAACAAATCCAATCAAAATTTTGAGATATCCATTTTGTTCAACGTAGTCGAAAGTTCTGGAAATTAGATCTTTTAGAGTGATAACCCCATCAGAGCCCTCACTGCAAGGGTTGTAAGTTATGCCCTGGGGGCATATAAGGTTTATATAGGAAGTTGTTGTAGAAATTTCAAAAGGGGCTCATTTGATTGGAAATTGAATTTGCCCTTTTTAATAGTCGAAAGTGAGTGGAGAGTAAATACCCCCCTCTCACGCCCACCATTTCTCAAACACATTCAATCAAAGTTTAGAGATTGCAATTTTGTTCAACGTAGTTAAAAGTTCTTGAGATTATGTATTTAAGGATGGCAAACCCCCAGAGCCCCCAGGGCGAAGGTTGAAAGTTATGCCCTGGGGGCATATAATGTTCTCATAGATAGAATTGTCGTAAAAACTTCAAAAGGGGCTCATTCAATTGAAAATTGAGAGGGCTAGTGCCTTTTTACTAGTTGAAAGTGATTCAAGGGTAAATAACCCCCCTCCCCCTCTCACGCCTACCATTCCCCAAAAACATCCAATCAAAATTTTCAGATAGCCATTTTGTTCAACTTTGCAGAAAGTTCTGGAAATTAGGTCTTTGAGGATGACAATCCTCCCCCCAGCCGTCAGGACAAGGGCTGTAAGTTATGCCCTGGGGGCATATAAAGTTTTTGTTGAAAGCGTTGTCGTAGAAACTTCAAAAGGGCTCATTTGATGGGAAATTGAAAGGGCTAGTGCCTTTTTTAATAGTTGAAAGTTATTGGAGAGCAACTAACGCCCCTCTAACGCCCACTATTTTCCCGGACACATCCAATCAAATTTTTGAGATAGCCATTTTGTTTAATGTAGTTGAAATTTCTGGAAATTAGGTCTTAGAGGATGACATCCACCCTCAGAGCCCTTAGGGTAATGGTTGCAATTCATGCCCTGGGGGTATATAAGGTGTCTGTAGAAAGTGTTGTCGTAGAAACTCAAAAAGGGCTCATCCGATTGGAAATTGAAAGGCCTAGTGCCCTTTTTAATAGTCGAAAGGGATCGGAAGGCTTGATATATTTATGTTAAATATCAATGTGGGTATAATGTATTATTTTTTTTGTTACTGTTGTTGTTTAGACCAGGGCACTTTGTATCGAATGAGTGGTCGTAGGAACTTCGAAAAGGGCTCATTCGATTGAAAATATATAGGGCTGATGCCCTTTTTAATAGTTGAAAGTGATTGGAGGGAAACTAATCCCCCTCCCACGCCCTCCCTTCCATTTGCCTTTATGTTTAAAAACTAAATATTTTCATAAGATTAAATAAAAATGCACTGTGCTATTGCTAATTTCCAATAAGATATCTCAGCAGTATCCCAAGAACGACTGAGGGTATTATGCTCAAACTTTTGGGGCTACTTCTGCTCTTAAAGTTTAACGAAATCAAGATAGCGTAAGTGCATCCAAGCTATCAAAAAAAGTAACAGATTTTTTTGCGAATGGTATCAAGTTTTCTATTTCAGGTCAACTAGTATGTTGTATGTTGTTAAAAATTGCTGAAATTTTTTCTCCAGCATACAAATAGCAGGCGAATCTATAAATTCTTTAAAAAACGAAAAGATTTAAAGTATTATTTTATTTTTCCCTGAAAAGACTGTGTAAAAATAAAACGAACAGAAATTAGTTTTAAAAAAACTTTTTCCACAAAATAAGTTTTTCAAAGAAAAGTAAAGAACTCCATTGAACAAAAATGGGCAAAAATAAAATAAAATAATCTACCAAGCGTAAAACTACCCCAAATCAGCATCGAGGAATAAATGAAACCCAAAACGAACAAGTCAAACTCAAAACGAGCAGAAATTAACATAAGTTGGGCTCAAAACCCCTATGCCTTCCCAAGGCCAGAACGTAATTTGCACTTTACTGAAAAAATACAAATTAATATGCATTGTCAGTTTAATATACATATACTGATATTTAGTAATCAAAACGTAAATATTATTTGATTTATTAAAGTTATAAAAGTACAAACATTTATATTTTTTTAAGTAAAGTGCAAATTATGTTCTGGCCTTGGAAAGGCATAGGGGTTTTGAGCCTAACTTATGTTAATTTCTGCTCGTTTTGAGTTTGACTCGGTTATTTATTGTAATTTCTGTTCGTTTTGGGTTTCATTTATTTATCGATACTGATTTTTTGTAGTTTCACGCTTGGTAGATCATTTGATGTTATTTTTGCTCTTTTTTGTTTAATGGAGTTCTTTACTTTTGTTTGGAAAACTTATTTTGTGGAAAAAGTTTTTTTAATTAATGTTTTTGAAAAGCGTAACTACTTATGGTCCACTGAGCTTTTGAAAATCTCAAGAATCTTAGACACTACACATATAAGGTCTACGTGACATGAAAGATCATGAGATTCTTGATGGTTTTTATGACTAGGAATTACAAAAAGTTTATGACATGGGAGTGTTCAGATTGAAAAGATATCAAAGACTCGTACTCGCAGGGGCAAGAGACAGTTGCTTCTTCGGTGGCTAGGATACAGCTCTAATTTTGATTCGTGGATACCCGCTGAGGACGTGAAGAATACCCGATGATTTCTATGTGACATTTATGTCCAACGTCTCAGAAACCTCTAAAATGATTTGAATAAAACAAGCGATTTTTGGACAAAACTTCCCCCCACCATCAAATTTGACAATGGAAAGTATGAAGTTGCTCTTCTCGATTATATTCTCAAAAACACAAATTATATCCTGAGAAAAGACCGCATGCATGAGATAAAAGTTATACCATTCGATTGGCCACTTTTTGTCGTGAATGAATTTCGTAGAAGCACTTAAATCTAGTGAATATCCCCATGTCATACTGAAATACAAAGAATTTGGTAGTATGACTGATTTGTTTCGTACAATCAATAGAAGAGTCACTGCTGGGATGAAAGGTACATTCTAATTTAATATTCAATTGAACACGGTCAGATTTACATTAGATCACCCGTTGACAATGAACTGATTCATCTCAATTGTAATCTGACAGAAATTCTCGGCTTTAAACATAATATTATCAATGGTAAAAATGCTCGAATTGTTATCGGGACGAATCGTGTTATTTTTGCAGAATATTCACCCACTTTCGCCTCGGAGTCTTGTATATTTCTTTATGCATCCTTTATTTAAACATCGAGAGTTGGTAATTCAATGTTTCCCTCCTGCGGGTTCTTGAACGAAAGACCAGCCATGAACATTTTCATCACTATAATATAAAGTACCTTCAGTATGTTCCTGTAAACACTTAGTATTTGGAATTTAGTCATTTAACATTAAGAAGTGAATTACGTGATCCTCTAGCAGTAAAAAAAGGTTTGGCTGTGATTACTTGTCATTTTTGACCTATTCAGCAACAAAGAGATGGCTAAAAGAAAAAATATATTTGTTTGTCCTGATATTGATTGCTAAGTTACTATTTTCCAAACACGACAATTGGGTCATGGCATTGATTATTACAAAGTTCGTTCGTCGATGTCGTGCTGCGGTCTTGGCAGTTGATTTGCTAAACTATTTCGCTCTGTACTACCTCTGGCTAAAAAATATATTGCTCAGGTTGCTCTGGATTTTGCATCCTCCACGCTACACGATTGGGGGGCTGGCAAAGATTTTAAAGAAAGTGTTTTACAAAATATCAGGTCCAGCGCACGATCTCTTGGTGAGCAATTGAAATAACGTCAGCGTGGAAAGGATTTAAAAAGGTTGAGAAACGCCTCATCGCTCATCAGATTCTACTCAGGTCAGAAACGAGATAAATAACTCTTGTCAGACAAGAAGAAAAAGAAACTAAGAAGAAAATTTTTTAGATCGAAAAAGGATTTTTATTCCTAGACTGATATGACATATCTACCCACAAGTAATCTCTGTCCACTGTCACCACATCTCTATATCTTTCTTCGATGCAAAAGAGGTAGGTGTCAGCGTAAAACATGGATACTATGAACAATTCTACCCACAACAACCATTCTCTGAAAGCTTACATTTTCAAATTTATTCCAATGAAGACTACTTCGTAGATTTATCATCCACATTTATTGATTTAAAAGTTGGGGTGAGGAAAAAGTCTGACAATCTAGCTCCCACCACTACCGATGGATTATCCTAAGAAAATGGCATACTACACAATTTGTTTAAACAAATATGAGTCTATATAAATGGAACATTGGTGAGCACTAGCAATAGTCTATCTAACTATGCAAGCTACATAAAACTTATGTTGATAAATTAAAAGTCATATAAGAAATTGAGAGGTCTGGCAATGGGCTATGACTATAGATCAAATTTTGATACTGATGGTGACCTCACATGGGCTGTGAGCAAGGAGTATCATTTAGTCGGTAGACAATTTCATGAAATAATATATCTCAATAGATGCCACCCAATATTAAAATTGACATAAAGTTAAAACTCGCTCCATTCAATTTCATTTTAAGAAAAACACTTGACGCATCACCCGATACAAATGTCAATATCACCTCGGCAATACTTCATGTACGAAAACAACAGGTTAATATTTCTGTTGCTTTGGCAATTGAGTAATTAAGAGCCTCTGGAAATAATATCAATCTGCTCGTTCCTCATACAATCACCAATCAACGTCATATTGCCACTGGTTTTAGTACTGCACCGACTCTTAATTTATCAATGGTGAAATTCCTTCACAACCTGCTTTGGCTTTTGTAAAAGGTATCAGTGTCATAGTATCATGGACGTGTTTTCCACATGAATTTGAACTGTTTGGACTGTTCTTTCTTGTACGTAAAGTAAATGGAATTCCTCTCCACAATTTATCCTTTGATAAATTCTATAGGACCTTATATGAATTGACAATACAATCAATGGATCGAGATTCTCAATTGTATGAAAATGGTGTAACCGATACAATGTTTTCAAAAAGTCACGGTATCATGGTTTTGAATCTGTCTGTTACTCAAGATATGACTATAGTCCGAACGGGCACTTTACGTTTAGGTGTACTTTTGTTAAACCATTCACATAGTTTTGTCAATTGTTAAACCATTAATCCCACTGAATCAATTTGAAACCTATTGGGAAATTACCCCCGACGGTAGTGCTGTATTAGACTTGGCACCATGAACACAAATCAAATATTCTATGTATTTAACTTGGATCAATACATGCCGAAATATAAATTCAATTGCATACCCTCGGATTTCTTTTAACATCTTAATAGAGCTAACAATACCATTATCATTGTTAATAGTAGTCCATCGACTGTACAGATGGGGCATTGGCTATTAGTCTTTCAAACAGCAAAGAATATAGAATTTTTTTTCCTCTTGGTCCAGCATACGTATTCTACACGTCTAACATCAAAACTTCCTTGAAAGAAGTGGGAAAACAATTATTCAAAATCGGAAGCATGTACAAGATATATCAACCAAAACTACCACTTCTACTACTACTAACAACTCACTGCAGCACCAAGCCTCCTGAGGCCAACAAAGCTACGCACGCTCCTCCTCCACCCAAATCTATTCAAAGCCTCCCTTTTTATACCCGCCCACGAAGTTCCCATTTCCTTTAAGTCTTTTTTTATGACGTCCTCCCACCCCAGAAGAGCTCGACCTGCTTTCCGTTAAGCCCTAGACGGTTGACCGATAAAAACAATCTACGGCAATCTGTCATCCTTCTTTCGCACAACGAACCCTAGCCACCTCAACCTTTCTTTCATTATAGCCAAAGAGAGCCGTATTGAACTACATTTGTCGTATAGCCTATTGCTTGAAATACGGTCAGTCAGCCCAGTATCCAGAACAATCCTGAAGCAATTTCTCTTGAAAATATCTAGCAAATCTTCACCCGCTGTTCGGAGCGTCCATGCTTCAGAGCCATATTTGACCACTGTCATCACTGTAGCTTCTAATATTTTAATCTTGGTTTGCAGGCTTATCTTCCTATTCTTACAAACTTTTTTTAACTGTGAAAAAACACCCTGAGCCTTGGCTATACTACTTTTAACATCTTCACTGTTCCCACCATCTTTACTAATAGTACTAAGAAGGTAACTAAAGCTGCCCACCTAATCAATCATTTCATTACCCAACGTCACCTTTTCATCTTCACTTATTCATAGCATTAGTGACTTAGTCTTCTTAATATTAATTTTTGAAACCTATTCTAGCACCCTGAACTCGCAAAACCTCTTAAACTTCATTCATTTTGCTCACACTTTCATCTATGATGCTTAAATCATCAGCATAATCTAAGTCCAGGAGACATTTCTGTGGTCTCCCATTGCCTTTCCTCTGCTCCTTAAGACAAAGTCCATCAAAATAATCCATATAAAGGGGGATAGAACACAACCCTGCTTAAGTCCTGATTTAATACAAAACCATCTGCTAACCTCATTTCCTGCCTTAACCGCAGCAGTGTTATTCTCGTACTTAGCACTAATCATTTTAATGCATGTGCCTGTATTTGTTTGTATCTAATGTATTAATGTTTTTGTAAACCAAAGGTGGGTTTTTTGCATTACTATGTTTTATTTTTCGATGACGTGACTAGACTTACAGTGAATTTCTCAACATTTATGTAGATACTCCTGGATTGAATGAACTTCATAGAAGAAAATATCTTCTCCGACCTATAGTGGTTTCAGTGCCATAAAAATAAAATTTTTCAATAGTATTTGTAAATTTGGTTATTAATAAAATATATTTATTTACTATAAAAAGTCTCTTCTTCTTCTATTTAACAGCAGGCGGGCTTCTCAGTAAAACTATTTAGCCCTTTTCCTTTTGCTTCACTCTGTGGGCTACAGAGCTACTGGCTTGATTGCCTCATATTTATTAGATATATTCAGACATCTTTCAGCAGATCTTTCGACTCTAGGAGTTCAAATATAAGATGATAGATGTCGATTTCTATGCTCTGTGTGCAGGTATAGTTGGCTAGGCTCTTGGCTGATAGTGGGATTTTGTGGTGTTTGAAGTATTTTAACAGTTTACAAAGCAAGGTATGTTGTGCAGACGTCAGCATATTACATTCAAATAGGCAATGGTCAATTGTTTCATTATTCATATTACAATGCCTGCAAAGAGGGGACAGGGGAATTGAACCACTTGAATTAGAAAGCTTATATGAGAATGCAAGGAAATTTAGTACATTTGTTCCAGAACGAATTCTATGATAAAGTTTAGAAAGATACTTATTGGGAAAGGGGGAAAGGATAGGATTAATCTTATTAAAATTAATATCTGATAGCCTCCATCGGTAAATATCTCTAATTGGAATTGGTCTCCCACTTGGCTGGTCAATATTTATAGCATTTTTTGCTATTTCATCAACCTGATGATTACCACTTATGCCAGAGTGGCTAGGAATGTACTGAAAGTAATTTTTTATGCCACTTGAAGCAAGATTATCAATAATACTGTGACAATGATAAGTGTCAATGTCCAACTTATATTGAGGAGCTGAGGCCAGCAACTCAAGGCTTGATAAAGAGTCGGAATAGATGATAATATTATTCGAATTTTCAATCAAAGGTTGGTTTTGCTTAAGGTGTTCTAATGCCATGATTATGGCATTTAACTCAGCAGACATTATAGATAAATTATTAAATAATCTCTCGCCCATTGCAATTTTCAGGTGAGGAAGGAAAACACCACTTGCAACCTTCTCATTCATTTTTCACCCATCAACAAATATTTGGAAGTGATTTTTATAGGTAATTGTATTAAGTTCTGCAAATTTTTCTGGACAAAAGCAATGGGGGTTAAATCTTTATTCCATTTTGAAAATTCAGTATTTATTATGGGAAATGACCAATTCCATGGGGGGGATTGGGGGAAAGTAGGTGCAATAGACTTTGCTGGTACAGGGAACTTCTTTTGAATATTGGCATACTCATCTGCAATACCTCTATACATGGCTGGATTTCTTAACCAATTATGTAATGTGTGTGAGCTATTTGATTCAATTTTTTTAAGATGTTTTATCAAGAGAAAGCTACGTCTCTCCCTTATTGTTGTTAATCCACTCTCCATAAGAAGAAACTTGGTGCTTGTGGGTTTCCTAAGACCAAATATGAGACGTATTATATCATTTTGTGTTGTTTCAATTTTTTGCATCTGGGTCTTTGCACATGCACCATAGACAATGAGCCCATAGTCAATATGGGGTCTTATATGTGATTTATAAAACTGGAGTAAGGTTTTCTCCTTACAACCCCAGGGTGTGGAAAGAAGTCTTTTTAGTATATTTGCTTTTCTATAGCATTTTTTTATTGTGTTTGAAATGTGGAGGTGGAAATTAAGTTTTTGGTCAAGCATGAGACCTATGTAATTAATATTATTATCTTCTGGAATAGTTGTTTTATTTAGAGTTAGTTTTGCATTAACATGGTTTCGCTTCCGGTGAAATTGTATTATTTTTGACTTGGTGGGTGCAATGGGTAAATCTGAATGTTGAGAGAATTTTTCAATCTGGAAAAGTGACTTTTGCAGATTTGACTGTGCTATCTGAAAGGTTGCCAGATGACCATAGCACCAGATCATCAGCATATTGTAGATTCGTGTGGGGTAGGTTCATGTCCCAGAGATATAGGGCACAAAGGAGGCAACTGAGGACTGCTCCCTGAGGTAGGCCTTTGGATATTGTCTTTTGGGGTGAAGAGGCTGAACCAACACAAACAATGAAACTTCGCACTTCTATGAAGGATTTAATAAAGGATACTAACTTAGGAGGTACTCCAAGGTTTGCAAGTTTATTTAAAAGGATTTGGTGGTTCATATTGTCATAAGCTCCTTCAAAATCTAGGAAAGCTGCCACTAGGATATTATTTTTTGAGAAAGATTCATTTATTGCATTTGTTAGCAAAATGAAAGCATCTGTTGAGGAGTGGTATTTCCTGAATCCATTTTGAGTGTGTGGGATCATGTTATTTTTCTCAACAAACCAGAGGAGTCTGTGATAAATCATTTTCTCCATTATTTTCCCCATTACAGGTGTAATCATTATGGGCCTATAAGACTCAGGGTTATCTTTTGGTTTATTTTTCTTTAGGATTGGTAGGAGGGACGAACATTTCCATATATTGGGGAACCTAGAAGATGCCCAAGCGTGATTATAACAATTTAGCAGTTCTTGTTTGTATGAAGGTGTGAGATTCTTTAGCCATGTAGGGTGTATATTGTCATAGCTACTGCTAGTTTTGGACCTAATATGATGTATTGCATTATTCAATTCCTGGATTGAAAATGGATTAGTTATGTACTCGGATCCTGGGCGTGGTTGGTAACTAGGGTTCATAGGAATTGTGGACTGTTTGCTTTGATTATTTGATGTTAGCTTATTAACAAAAAGAGTTGCAAATAGGTTAGCCTTTTCATTATCATTGTCATAATGGGTATTATTATGTATAAGCTCATACAGGAGTGGGTTGGGAGAAGTCTTTTTCCCACATATGTGGCTTATGACTTTATGTATAATTGGCTCATTTGTTTCTCTGGAGAGATTATTTGCAAAATTATTCCAGTATTTATATTTAGCATCTATTATTGTCCTTTTTAGATTATATTCTGCTTGTAATTTTTTTAAATATGTAGTAGGTGTTGGTTTTTTTTATGAATTATGTCCTAGCTGCCTTTTTTATCCTCCATTTATTTAGGCACTCATTTGTCCACCATGCTTTAGGAATTTGTTTAGGGAATGTTTTTTTAGGTGTTGTCCTGGGGATAGCATGATTAGCTGTATTTATTAGTAAAGATGTCAACGCTTCAGCATGTGTGTCAACTGTTGTGTTAGAAATGCATGAACTTTGGGTGAAACTTGTAATTTCATCATTTAGCTTATTTTGGAAAATAGACCAATTTGCTTTAGTGTTGATATATTTGGATGTATGAGATGAAATTTCATCAGGTTCATTTAGGGAGCAAACTATAGCAAAGTGGTCTGTACATAGACTATCAATTTTATTTATGTAAATTTTGTTCAAAAAATTTAAAGACACAATTTGTAGGTCACTTGTGGAGAAATTGCCACTTTTGGGGTTGAAATAAGTATTCAGGTTTGGAGGGGTAGCAACAACTAATTCATTATTATTTGAAGTCATATGCTCAATAAATTTACCAGCTTTATTTGCTGGTTTATTCCCCCACAAAAGGATGTGGGCATTGAAATCACCACAAATAATGATATTTTTTGACATATTAGAATTATTTATACAATTAAAGAAATCCTTGGCATCTGTAATTTGGCCATTAGGGTTATAAAAGCTTATTATGTAGGTTTTTAAATTATTCAGCCAAACACTTATACCAATTACATCAACATCATTTTCAAAATCTGGAATATTGATGCCACAAAATTTTATGTTTTTATTAACTAATAAAGCTACACCACCTCCTTTTCTCTCTGAAGATCTATCCTTTCTCAGGATAGTATATCTCAGAGACTTAATTTTGTTGATTTTGGGTTAAATGAGTTTCCTGGAGGCAAGTAATATTAATTGAATTATTATTCACAAATGATATTAGTTCATTTAGCTTATTTTCTGTGAGTGATCTTACATTCCATTGGAGTATTGATAAATGTTGTGTTGTTGATTTATTCTTCATATGACTGTGTATCAATGTTCAGCTTTGTTAAGAGTAAAGCAAGATCTTTTTTTGCTTGAATGAGCATATCATCTGGGATGTAGATTTTTGCCAATTCTGCAATAATTTTTGTTTTCTGTAGTTGATGTATGTTCATGGCCTGAACTGTATTACAGTTTAGAATGAATAAGCATATATTTGGGGATTGCATTTTTGGTAGTGCATCCTGTTTGTTGGTTAAGGGATTGATTCCTGGTAGTGTTTCTGGTTTGTTTCTTCTTGGGAGGGAGGGCCAGGCTGGCCTCATCTCACGGGACAAGGAGGCTTGTTGGCTTGGTGATTCTCTCTGATAGGGATTTGAGCTAGGGGGCTTAGAAGATGGTGTTTTATATGGGGTGCTTGATGCATTGGGGGCATTTGACTTGGGGGTTTTGGTTGGTTTCATTACAGGCTTTATTTGGTATTGTTGGGCAGCATTTGCTTCCATTGCTGCAAAGGGGTATGGGATGGCCTTCTCTGTTGATATTTGGAGTGTTAGAGCTCTTTTCTTGTATGCAGGGCATAATGATTTATTTGTAGATTCATGTGGGCCTTTGCAATTGATGCATGTAGGCTGAGTGTTGTTGCAAGTTGTCAGCTCTTTAGGATGGAAAGATTTACAATTACTACACTCTTGGAGAATTTCATTGCATTTGTTTGTCGTGTGTCCCACACGACAGTCTCTTGTCTTCATCATTCAGATTTCTTCTTCTTCTTCGTCATTTAGGTCGTCGTCAACAACGATTAGTGGTGGCAGACCATTGGGATTCAACTTGTACTGATCCTGGTGTGCAAAGTCAGGGTCACATTTTCCACAATATAATGTAACATCATTTTATTCAATCTCTTTGTGAAATAAATGATACTATTATGATTCATATTGTAAAATTCACGTGTTTCCATTTAACTATTTGAAGTAACACCGCACACGATACTAGCATATGAAGAATCACTTTTTGGAACAGCCAAATAAAAATCAGTAGGTTTATAAGCATAATTACCATTGTCCTCTAAACGATGTCGTAGAAACCACACTCTCCTTATGTTTTTACAATTGAAACATGCTCCAAATTCTTCTTCCCCAAAAAATTTAAATCCACGACGATACCAATCCCTTAGACATAAACTGATATCACGTTTAGGGTTTTTTTTCCCGACCCTACCAGGGTAAGTATTTTCCTATTGAAAAAACTTATGAAAATAAAAATTGTAGCATAGATATCCCTTAGGGTGAGAGTCACAAACCTTTTCAAGACAGAAATTACAATCCTTACTTTGTAGAGCATATCCTGTATACAGTTTTCATGGATTCCATAATCTACGCTTTTAATTATAGTCGTCAATTGTAATGCAGTTCTCGTATGACGCTGCCCGACGTATATAAACATACTGAACATGCGAAGAACATTTTAAAATTTTGTCTGTCTCACTGCCAGAAAGAAACTAACTCACGATCAATAAAAGGAATGTCTTCTAGGTAAAAAAAACTTATTTGACTTATTTCTTGTTGTCTTACAAAATGGCCGTCTTAAACGAATTTCTAGGGAGCGGTTAAAAGCTACCACAATGGCATTTTGTTTGTTTCAATTAATGCATCAATAAACTGAGTAAATGCATTTAGTCCAGAATGTAAAAGCCTCATATAATAGTCATAAGATGGAGAATCATTTTTCATGATAATTTCAAGCAATTTTTCAGATAATATTTTTTTTCGTACAGTTAACAGCTGAAATTGAACATTTTCAGATTCAAACACTTTTCTAATGCTACAAGATTCCGTAAGATTTTCTGTTTCTCAAATCTATCCATTTTCATTCTTGAAACTCCCACTGCCAATTATATACTAAACTAACAATTGCTAGTCTCTAATATGTGCACACTCTTAACACCTATTGGTCACCTCTAGAGAGAGGTGTAAACGATCAAATATAATATCTAAACAAAACAAATCATTATAATACATTTTTATTGTTGGAAATGTAATAAAAGAATGTATTTTCACTCTTTTCTCCTTAAGTGAGTCGATCCAGTTTTCTCAATGCGTTTCATGATAGCGTTCAATCGATGTTGTAGTCTCGATATATGTATTATATTCACTTTTGCGGAGAAAAATAATTGTTCGTCTGACTTAAATTTATTCAATGATGTAACATATCTATCAAACATCTCATCTCACTCAAATTTTAGCTGGCAATCCTTTCCTGTTTCAACTGCTAAATTGGAAGCTTTTGTTTTAATAACATCACTATCAACTCCTTCATGTTGAAATAGTGTAAAACCACTCATTTTTAAAATATTTGAATGTATTTTTTCCAACTTGAAACAATGTAAACTGGTCAAGTGTCTACGTGGAATTGAGATACTAACTAACATACCATCTAACTTTTCCATCAACGATCACGTGATGGGTGCTCTGTGCCTGGCAACTCGTATCCAAAGCCACCTTTCACTGAAAAATAAAGGAAATTCCTTATCGTCACGGAAGCTTGTCTTTCTCTATCTGTGCCTATGGGTTTGAGTGGATTTTTGCATGTCCCGGTGTCTGTCTTTGTGTATCTGAATCTGTGCGTTTGTATGTGTTTTTATCTCTCTCGTTCTCTGTGCCTTTGTGTCTGAGGTGGTGTTTTTTTCCATATCTGTCTTTGTCTGTTTGTACGTCTGACTCTGTGTGTTTGTAGGTTTTTTTGTCTCTCTCTCCCTATGTACCTGTATGTGTGAGTGGCTCCTTGCTTTCCTCTTTCTCTGTACCTATATGTCTGAGCGGAATGTTTGCGTGTCTTTGTGTCTGTGTTTTTGTGTTTGTGGGTCTGAATCTTTGTTTTTGAATGTTTTTTGTTTCTCTCTGTGTGTTTGTGTGTCTGAGCGGATGTTTTCTTATCACCGGGTCTGTCTTTGTGTATAAGTGTGTCTGATTCTGTGTATTTGATTCAAAGTAACGTATGTTCGCCGAGCTTTGGGCAAAACAGAGTACAAAAAATCATATTGAACCTCACATTTGATTCAAAGGAACGTATCTTCATCGACCTTTGTGAAACACAGAATACAAAACATTTAGAAGCACACATTTAACTCAAAGAAGCGTACCTTCATTGAGCCTTACGAATCTTCATCAGGCTTTGTGCAAAACAGAGTACAAAGCTTTTTGAACCACACGTTTGATTAAAAGAAACGAATCTTCAACGAGCTTTATGCAAAACAGATTACAAAACATTTTGAACCACACATTTGATTCAAAAAAACATATCTTCATCGAGCTTTGTGCAAAACAGAGTACAAAACATCTTGAACCAAACATTTTATTCAAAAAAAAACGCATCTTCATCGAGCTTTGTGCAAAACAGAGCACAAAACATTTTGAATTTGACACAAAGTAACCTATCTTCATTGAGGTGTGTGCAAAACAGAGCACAAAAATTTTTAACCACATATTTGATTAAAAGAAATGTTCCTCATTGAGCTTTTTCCAAAACAGAGTACAAAACATTTTGAACCATACATTTGATAGAAAGAAACGTATCTTCATTGATCTTTGTGCAAAAAAAGCAATATTTTCTGAATCACACATTTGATTCAAAGAAACGTATCTTCAAAGAGCTTTTTGAAATACAGAATACAAAAATTTCGAAGTACACATTTGACTCAGTGAAACGTCACTTCATTGAGCTTTACGAACCTTCACCGAGCTCTGTGCAAAACAGAGAACAAAATATTTTGAACCCACACATTTAATTCAAAGAAACGTATCTTCATCGAGCTTTGTGCAAAACAGAGTACAAAGCATTTTTAAAAAAGTCCAAAAAGTTTTAAGTTCAAAAAATTCTAAGCCCCCCAAAAATGTGATTCCAAAAATTCTAAGTCCAAAGATTTTGCATCCAAAAAATTTTCCAAAAGTTCTAATTCCAAAATTTTCTAATTCCAAAAAGTTTTCCAAAAATCCTAATTCCTAAAAAATTCCAAAAATTCTAAGTAAAAAAAGGGGGACGAGAAGTTGAAGTTGGGGTATTAAAGTTCCCTTTTGGGTGTAACATGGATGATCATCAGTTCCCTCTAATAAAAAATGCCATAGCAATTGATTAATTGGAGAGTATAAGAGTAGGGAGGGGGTCACCATTACTACGGCGCATCTCTGCTGCCATCTATAACCAGTCTAACTGTACAAGATCACGTGTCTCTTTCTAGGCCAATCAGGGACTTAGAATACTGCGGGGAAAATGCACATGCGCACTGAAAACGAGCATGAAAATTTTATTGATCCAGGGAGTTAGAAATGACATCACTAGATTTCTAGGAATTATGCAGGACTCTAAAGAGATAGAAATTTTATTTTAATAATGCTTCATTTTCTTTAAGCTTAGCGATAAATTCAGGAATTATTATTATTTCGAAGCCTTAATAGTATAACTAGGACACCTTAGATAATTTTCAGAAATTCAAACGAGATACAATGAGATTAAGACAGATTGATCAAGCAAACACAACTTAAAAAAACAATAGGGAAATTTTTTTTTCAAGACAGTGCAATTTAAATCGGTGAATATTTCGGCCCTATGTCCAAGGGCCGTCTTCAGCACAACATTAAAGAAAAATATATATATAAACGACTTACATTAAAATAAGAAGTTTAAAACTAAAAATGCTCTTAAAAACTTTTAAAACAGCCCCGGAATCCTTACTTCAATGAAGTTCAACCAGGACTGATAAATAAAATGATGAGAGAGGATGAATTCATTCAAACAAAATAAAATGAATTTATTAACTGCAAGTTTTCAAAGCTAATCTTGCTTTTTTATCAGCTAGTCTTAAAGGCCTTTTTGTAACGGGTTCAATACTATTGCCAATAGGTTTAAATTGCACTGTCTTGAAAAAAAATTCCCTATTGTTTTTAAGTTGTGTTTGTTTGATATGGAAAGGCAGTGTGGTCTTCGTCAATATTTAAGACAGATTGAACACATTTAACGCGGGAATGGTTTCCTGGGAATTTTAAATGTGTCAATGCAGGGATGCCAAAACGCAGGAATATTCAGAAATTACGTTTAGGGGATTATTTGGGCGAAACAAATTAATCGACATTTTAGGGATTATTTGGGTGAAACAGTTTGAGATATTTTAGAGGATGATTTGGGGTGAAACTCTGTGGTCGATATAATAGACAAGTACACAATATGGGATAATGTGAGACGATTATGGATATGAACATCAAGGACAGCAACAATCAGTGACCCTAGCCATCAAGGACCTCAACCTCCAAGGTCCCCTATCCCAACCCCCAGGCACCCCCCTCCCCCCAATTTTTACCCCCCCCCCCCCAATTTTTTATATTACTTTTTTTGTGCGCTTGCGACACAGAAGGGGCCCCCAAACCTTTTTTGGGACCCATCCCCCCATTTTATACTTGAATTTTATTTTTTTTAACACGAAAATTTTATTTCAACTTTTTGTTTTACATGTCTTAGAATGAACAAGTACACAATATGGGATTATGTGAGACGATTATGGATTTGAACATCAAGGACAGCAACCATCAATAACCCTAGCCATCAAGGACCTCAACCTCCAAGGTCCCCTGTCTCAGCCCCAAGGACCCCTCCTCCAACTTTTTTGGGGCCCTACGTGCCAGAACTATTACCTGTGTAAAAATAATGTGATAATAGACAGTGAAATTGCCAGAAAAATAAAAAGGGCACTGGCAGAAAATATCACTAAGGAATATAAAGATGAATCGATGAAAAACAAAGTGCCAGCAAACGTTAGTAACATCATTGATCAAACAGTCAATGAACCAAATAATACCAAAGACGAAACGCATATTGAGCCTGTCGATGACAATCCAGTAAAAATTGTGTATGACTCAAAATAAAATAATGATTATTCTACTGATTACGAACTAAGTGTGCAATCACCCGGCCAGATACACAAGCAAAGAGAGTGAGAGAGACAAAAAGGCAAATACAAATATATAGATTAAGACATAAAAACCGACAAAGACATGCACTGAGATAAGCAAACAAACGCCCAGACACAAAGCCAAAGAGAGTGAGAGAGACAAAACACATGCAAATATATAGATTCAGACATATAAACCAAAAAGACAAACATGAGGACAAGCAAACACCCGCCCAGACACACAACCAAAGAGAGTGAGAGAGAAAAAAACAAATACAACTATATAGATTCAACCATAGAAGTCGACGAGAGAGAGAGAGAGAGAGAGAGAGAGAGAGAGAGAGAGAGGGAGACAGAGAGAGAGAGAGAGAGAGAGAAGCAAATAGCCGCTCAGATACACAGGCACTGCGAAAGAGAGACAAAAACACCTACAAACACACAGTGTCATGCACACAAACATGCAGAAACAGGCAAGAGGATAAGCAAAACTCCGCTCAGACACACAGGTGTACCGTGAGTAAAATGTGATATATTTAAAATACAAAAATAAAGTTCCTTCTTTTTAAAGATAATTCCGGCTTCCTCTAATTAAGTTTAAATCTAGTTTCAAAAAAAGAAAAGTTCTTAATCAGCAAAACGAAGACTTGCATTTTAGCCTCAGACAAAGAACGGCGCTATCCAGTTTTGAATTTCGCCGAGAAGAGTGGTAATAAAAAAACTACAAAATACAATGTTTTCGCAGGAAGTCTAAGTTATAAGAGTTTGTGAACGTTTAAATCATCAAAAATATTTAAGACAGATTATTGGACGGAGGGTTTGGTCCGCCTCAGGACTTAGGCCAATTGTGGGTTGGCTCTTAGAGCGCAGGACAAAAAGCTATGTTTTGATAGTGTGGTAAAAGTGCTTTTTGGATGATTATTAAGTGCTGAATTATATTGGCATTCAGGCATTGCGATTCAAATTATTATGCAGTCATTGTAGAGACTTGGTTATTATTTGCCGTCAGTTGAAGTGAGCATTGCTGTACACCTAAATATGTAAGTCATAATAAAACTATTGCCTTTCTATTTGCGTTTATTATATTTTATATGTCTGTATCTAGTCGCACGACAGGTAGCTAGTTCGCATACTTCCAAGTTAGCGCTCCCCAGGGATCTGATTTTTACATACTATAACAGGTAATTGATTTTGAGATAACCCAAGGAAAGGAGGTTACATTTATATAATTACATATTTTATTTTCTCTTGATGATTGAGGGTGGCACGGTCATAAATTTACTTTACTCCCCATTGCTGTGGCGCGATCATAAACTTAATTTTCTCATTATTTTTATAGCTTGCCTAGCCTATTAAGTAGCCAAAGAAAAATTACCCCGGAAGAACTGGCGCGATCGGTATACCGCTTTAAATCATAATATTACATATGGCACAGTCCTTAGCGCTATAAGTAGCGCTATCGGAGAACTTATAAGGTGCAAGCTCACAGCTTTAAAGTACAATTTTAGATTTGACGCGATCAATCTTCATTACTACAATTGTCTCAGTCATTTCTTTTTATCGCTACGTATGGCGCAGTCATTTCTTTTTATCGCTACACAGGCACACACAGAGAGAGAGGGAAGGAGAGAAGAGTGAGAGAGAAAAAACACATATACAAACACACAGCGATATATCAGACACACAAACACACAGAGACAAGCAAACGCCCGGTCAGACGCAAATGAATAGAGAGAAAGAGAGAGAGAAACACTTACTAGCACACAGTGTCAGAAATAAAAACACACAAAGAAAGAGACAGAAACATGCAAACACCCGATCAGGCACACTTGCAGAGTGAGAGAGACAAGCAAATATCGGCTCAGATACACTGGCTCAGACACAGAGAGAGAGAGAGAGAGAGGGAGGGAGAGAGAGAGAGAGAGAGAGAGAGAGAGAGAGAGAGAGAGAGAGAGGGAGAGAGAGAGAGAGAGAGAGAGAGGGATAGAGAGAGAGAGAGAGAGAGAGAGAGAGAGAGAGAGAGAGAGAGAGAGAGAGAGAGAGAGAGAGAGAGACATTCAAACACACAGATTCAGACAAACAAAGACAGACATGCGATAAGCAAACACCTACTCAGCCCCCCCCCCTAAAAAATCCTGGATCCGCCCCCGAAACAATTACACCTATTCCACCAGTTATTCTTGTTTTCACAAGTTTCATCAACCCCCCACCCTTTTTTTTATAAAATCCTACTTAGGCCAATCAGTTGAGTCCACTGTATATAAATAATAGATTGTCATAATTTGTATATAAATTAAGTCATACCTGTGAGATGGGACAGTTGCAAACCAATTGGCCGGCTCACTAAGTTTTTTTCTGCTTTCGCAATTTCGAATAATGCACTTTCTAACCATTTCTCATTGATTGACGCAAACACAATAATCCGTAAGTGCACAAATAAGTGGGAGGAGCTTTTTGTTCACACCGAGAGTGAAGAGCCAGAAATCATCTGCGGTAAACTTACTGCTAATTATATAAACTTTGCTCCAAACAAACTGGCAATCTAAAAATTTGGATCGTGTACATTTGCAAAAAGTGTGTGTGTGTGAGGGGGGGGGGTAAATATTCTCCGATCCCTTTTGACTTATGAAAAGGTAACTAGAACTTTCAATTGCCAATAAAATGAGCCACTTCTGAAGTTTTTACTACCTCTCATTACATAAAAACCTTATATGTCTTGGGGCATAGCTTAAATCATTTGTCCCCAGGCTCTGGGGGCTTGTGTCAACCTTGGAGTTTTCATTACCTGATGTTTCACCTATTTTTAACAAAACGGCTATCTAAAAATTTTTATCGGATGGGTTTGGTGAAAAAGAGCATGGGGGGGGGGGGGTAATTGCCCTTCAATCTTTTTAGACTCTTTAAAAGCGAACTAAAACTTTCAATTTTTAATCAAATGAGAATAGTTTACTATACTCTGTACTATAACCTACCTCTCAATTACTTGGACTATCTGTCTTGGCTTTTCTCTTTCTACAATTGGCCATGTCTTGATGCAACCTACTGCAAAATAATTGAGTACTTCAATTTACAATCCAGAGCCAAGACCCCCGAGGCTCTAAAGATATGGTCAATAGTCTAGAGCTAATAGCCTGAGGCTTTAGTGTGCTATGCCATACTCTCAGACGTACATAATTAGCATAAACGGTTACTGTCCATGTAACATAGCCGACAAACCTAATTAGGGCTATTGAGCTACTTACATTACCTACTTCATTGGATCATTAGCATAATCCAGCCGGCATCTTATTTTCATAGACCTGTCTGGATATGATTAAAGAACAAACTTGAAATAGGTGTTTTGAAGATTTAATTATATGAATAATTTTTTTATTTGGTTAGAATAACATCTGGTCTTATCACACATTTGGGTATAGTAAACTGGCGAACTTATGTTCCCCAATGACTCAACTGCCATGGCATTTTTTTTATTAGAGGGAAATTATGGTCATCCATGTCAAACCTCCAAGGAACCTCCAATACCTTTCCCCCAAGTTAATGCCCCCTTTTTTTACTTGTAATTTATGGACTTAGAATTTTTTTCGATACAGAATTTTTTGGATTTATAATTTTTTGGACTTACAATTTTTTGTTGACTCATAATTTTTTTGACTCTGATTTTTTTGGACTTAAAATTCTTTGGGACTTAGAATCAAAATGCTTAGTGCTCTGTTTTACACAAAGCTCGATGAAAATACGTTTCTTTGATTAAATTTGTCGTTTAAAATGTTTTGCACTCTGTTTTGCACAAAGCTCGCAAAAGATACGTTTCTTTCAATAAAATGTATGGTTAAAAAATTTTTGTACTCTGTTTTGCACAAAGCTCGATGAAGATAGGTTTAATTGAATCAAATGAGCGGTTCAAAATGTTTTGTACTCTGTTTTTCACAAAGTTTGATGAATTTACGTTTCTTTGAATCAAATGTGTGGTTCAAAATGTTTTGTACTCTGCTTTGCAAAAGGCTCGATGTAAATTCATAAAGCTCAATATAGATACGTTTCTTTAAGTCCAATATATGCTTCGAAATGTTTTGTACTCTCTTTCGCACAAAGCTCAATGAAGATACGTTTCTTTAAATCAAATGCGTGGTTCAAAATATTTTAATAGTCAACCAGACACACAGGCAGAGAGAGAGAGAGAGAGAGAGAGTGAAAAAACACACTTACACAGAGTCAGACACAAAAACACACAAAGACAGACACAGAGACAAGCAAACAACCTCTCACACAGGCACAGAGAGAGAGAGAGAGAAAGAGAGAGAAAGAGAGAGAGAGAGAGAGAGAGAGAGAGAGATAGAGATAGAGAGAGAGAGAAAGAAAAGAAACACAAAAACACCTACTGTGTGTTAGTTTATCAGCAGAGTGAAGGCAGTTTAAAATGAATAATATGAAAAAAAAATCAAGTAAATTATTGCTCCTTTACCTCCTTTACTCAACGCAGTATTAAAAAATTCAAGAACAGTTAGTGAACTTTTTAAGTCAATGGACCGGTAACTTGCTTTGACCTGGAAGTGATTATTTTGTTTAGCATAAAAGCAGTTTGTTTTAATTTTGATAAGTTAGTAGCTCTACTGATGATGATGACCGACTGTGTCATCGAAATATTTAGAGTCTTTGTTTTATATTTTCGTTTCACTGTCTAATAAAAGGACCTATCCCTATTTGGAATTCTTATTTTTTTCGTCATAGAAATGGCAGTGTGGTCATGGAGAATAATAGTAACGTCGTATATGTGGGGATGACAGACCAACTTCAGAATCAGCAACATTTCATTTGCTATTAGATGAATAAAATGATAAATTTAGCACCTGTAAATTCAGCATTATTTCATTTTTAATTAGAAGAATAAGCAACGCAGTATTACAAGATTCAAGAACAGTTAGTGAACTTTCTAAGTCAATGGACCGGTAATCTGCTTTGACCTGCAATTTCGAACAAACTTGTACCACCTTTACTCAACGCAGTATTAAAAAATTCAAGAACAGTTAGTGAACTTTTTAAGTCAATAGACCGGTAACTTGCTTTGACCTGGAAGTCATTATTTTGTTTAGTATAAAAGCAGTTTGTTTTAATTTTGATAAGTTAGTAACTCTACTGATGATGATGACCGACTGTGTCATCGAAATATTTAGGGTCTATTTTTATATTTTCTTTTCACTGTCTAATAAAAGGACCTATCCCTATTTGGAATTCTTATTGTTTTCTTCATAGAAAAGGCAGTGTGGTCATGGAGAATAATAGTAACGTCGTATATATAGGGATGACAGACCAACTTCAGAATCAGCAACATTTCAATTGCTATTAGATGAATACAATGATAAATTTAGCACCTGTAAATTCAGCATTATTTCATTTTTAATTAGAAGAATAAGCAACGCAGTATTACAAGATTCAAGAACAGTTACTGAACTTTCTAAGTCAATGGACCAGTAACCTGCTTTGACCTGCAATTTCGAAGAAACTTGTACCTCCTTTACTCAACACAGTATTAAAAAATTCAAGAACAGTTAGTGAACTTTTTAAGTCAATGGACCGGTAACTTGCTTTGACTCGGAAGTGATTATTTTGTTTAGTATAAAAGCAGTTTGTTTTAGTAGGAAAGGGTCAGAAGGCCCAGGGCGAACACCGTGCTGCCATCTATAATTGAGTCTAACACTGACAGGTCATAATTTATTCATGGACTATTGATCCACTAACGGGTCAATGACACCTTTTCAAGGTCAATTTATTTGTTGTTTCTAAGTGTATTGACTCCGGGACGAAGTTTGCACATGCGAATTGAATTCTAGCGGAGCAATGTATTGATCGATTCTAACGGGACAAGATCACGTGTCTCTTTCTAAGTCAATCAAGGAAGTTACGTATGGTTTCCCATTACATCAGAATTCGCCCTTGAGATTTTGTATATAACGGACATGCGTTGTGGTTAAACTATCATAATGTTTTAAGACATCATGGATAAAGCATTGAATATTGATGAGTTGGAAACTTTGGCTACATCGATTTATAATGTGAGTTCTTTAATAATAAATTTTCTTATGTTATTTCCAAATAAAATCATTTTGCATAGTCCCACTCCAGTAGATTCAAATTCAGGGTATACCCCCCCCAATAAAATCACCACTACGTGATGTTTATGCTCGATAGAAAGCGTAAAATACACTCTTTTTTTTACCATGTAACCCCCCTCCCCCCATGTTTACGTCTTTAATTCTTTAATTGGAAATAATTCTGTTTTTGATAAATTTATTCTTTCTGTATCCTACCTAAAAGTGACAGCCAACTTCTGTCAACCCTTAGCTATTAATATACTGTTTCCATTTAAGCCACTAACCTGACTTAAACATTTCCGATAAGATTTAAATAGGGATAATTATTGATATCTGTCAAGTGCATCCTGCTTCTTAATTCTCTTGAATTACGATAGCGGTTTAACCAAAAGGGGGAATCGTTTTTCCATACTAAATTTTTTCTTCTTTTAATGAAAATTTTGAAGAATGCTTTAGAGTGCATATTATTCCTTTTTTCTAGCTTTCTTTCGATAAAGTGTCTTTTATATTCTCAGAGGGAGAGGGGGTGAAAACTATGGTTTTTAACTTTGATAGTATTAGGCTAGAAAGAAAAGTCTTTAGGAGTTGCATGAAGACTATATTATGCGTAAATTAGCTAGCATTTTTAACCTATGATTGCAAATTTTAGGCCTATAAGCTGCTGGGTTAACGATCTTTTTTTTGTCTAATTTAAAGCCTATATCTAAATACCCTCTGCTTCTAGAGCTTAAAACATTTCGAAAGTTATGCTATGGGTTTTTAGTTTCTGCTTTACTGAAAAGGGAGAGGGCCATCTTTGAGATAAATGCTTTCTAGAAAAAATTATGCCTGGCAATAAATTCTGGTCAGGAGCGGGGGTACTAATTTTTCTTCTGTAAAAAGGGGAATCGCTTTTCCATACTAAATTTTCTCTTCTTTTAATGAAAATTTTGAAGAATGCTTTAGAGTGCATATTATTCCTTTTTTCTAGCTTTCTTTCGATAAAGTGTCTTTTATATTCTCAGAGGGAGAGGGGGTAAAAACTATGGTTTTTAACTTTGATAGTATTAGGCTAGAAAGCAAAGTCTTTAGGAGTTGCATGAAGGCTATATTATGCGTAAATTAGCTAGCATTTTTAACCTATGATTGCAAGTTTTAGGCCTATAAGCTCCTGGGTTAACGATATTTTTTTAAATCTAATTTAAAGCCTATATCTAAATACCCTCTGTTTCTAGAGCTTATAACAATTCGAAAGTTATGCTAAGGGTTTTTACTTTTTGCTTTACTTAAAAGGGAGAGGGGCTTCTTTGAGATATATGCTTTCTAGACAGAATTATGCCTGACAGTAAATTCTGGTTAGGAGCGGGGGGTACTAATTTTTCTTTTGTAAAAAGGGAAATCGTTATTCCATACTAAATTTTTTCTTCTTTTAAGGACAATTTTGAAGAATTTCATCCCCCAAGCAAGAGGGCGAGGCTAAATGAGGTGACTCCTGTAGGAGCATCACGGCCTTCCGTCATAAGGTATTCTGGGTTGTCCAGGGACGCACTACACCAAGCCTCCACACCATCTATACAATCCGTAATTGCTGAACCATCCAGGTCCACGCTTTACCAACCCCCTGTGTTTTCTATGCAGACAGCAATACAGTTTGGTCGAAAACCGAAAAGAGAATTGGCGGCTGATGAACCCCGCTGGCTCATCTGTACAAACCAGTGACATCGCCGCCGCCACCACATCTATGCAAGCCACTGATTTCACAGTCCCCTCCAACCTCCAACACGCGCTACCAGGACCATCTGGCACACAAATCCAGCCGGAATATGGGAATGTAAGCATTTTTACCTCTACTTTCTATCTGCTTATAGAAATATCTACCTATTTCTTCCATCTTTTTTAGGTCTTTCATTTCACCATTTTTCAAAACAGTAAAAGCGTGTCAGAGATATTAAAAGACATTTTTCGCTATTTTTTCAACCCGATAAAATATAACCTTCTCCCTTTTGAATCATGTCAAGTGCATGCATTCATCCTGCTAAATTCTCTTAAATTAGGGTAACGAAGCCAAAAACGGCACTATAATCCGGTCATACTTTCCCATAGTAAGTAGCAAAATCTTTGCGATATAAACTGCTTTATTAATGAATGATTAACCTTGCTTCTATAAATATAATAAAAAAAATTCTATCGGAATGAGTTGTGTATCATGAGAGGATATGGCCTGAAAGGGATAGGCTATCCATTTCAAATCCAGTAAAAACCCCAGGTTTTTTCAAAGCAGATAGAGTATTAATATGAAATTTTTTGAGGGGTTGTTTGAACAAAATCAAAACCTACTATGTCATCCTTTAGATTGTAAATATCTTATATTAAGTTGGAACTGTCAGAATATATATAGAGTAGGGAACAGTGAATTAACCAAATGCTACTATGTGCATACTGCTACTACTACTACTAAGCGCGTTTTAAATAATACGTAAATAATAATCCAATTTTAAAAAATAGGGTGATTTAGACACTTTGAAAATAAGCTATTTTCTTTTATAGGCTGCATTGGTTCCATATTCGCCATCCCCCCCTGCTCGTCAGTTGGAGAAGAAGACACGCCTGTGGAGTTCATTTGCAACAATTCACCATGGAATGGTATCGTTAACGAAATTCATGTCAATATTGATGATTTTTTAACTTATTATTTTAATGTAGATAGTGGCACAGTTGAGCAGAGGGACTTACCTTTGCTAAATCCAAACACCTTACAGCTTTTAGATGATTTTGCCCGGGAATTAACAGAGAACCCTCCCCCCACTGATTACATACTTCCACTTCAAACTACTGAAATGGTTTCCCATAGCCCTATTATTTAAAACCGTGGGGAAGGGGTGGTGATAATATACAAGAGGGGTAGAAGGATGAAATGGCTTTGAACAACCCTATTGATGAATAATGTGGGGGAAGGGGTGGTGATAATATACAAGAGGGGGATGAGGAGGGTGACAATACCCAATTTATGGCTTTTCCTGACTTTCAGCTGTCAAATTCAATTTTAAATACAATATTTGTCTAAACTGCGACTTTTGGGGATCCTTTTAATTCGCTTATGGGGGGTAATTTTGTATTTGACCCATTAGAAATTGTTCATATATATGTAGATAGAATTCGTGCACTCTTAGAAAGCCCGATTCAGTTGTGGGGAGGTAGGGATTCAAATAAGGTTTCAATTGTTTCAAAGGTGTTTTATTTAAATGAGGGTAAAAGCGAGGTTTATCATCATTATGTACATACCGAGATGCTAGTGGTCTATCCGCATTTAGAAAATTGTGAATCAGTTTTTATGGATTGGATAGACCACATTATTACGCATCTCGAAAATTATAGCGAAAATGGGAGTGGGTCTGTGGTTCTTTTTGTTGAAAATTTAAGCATTAATATTTGTAAATTTAAAAAAGATTTTATTTTAAGAGGGGATGGGGCGTCTGAGGGTCAATAGTTTTAAAATACAATCCAGATTTAGAGGGTTGCAAAGGTGTTCAACGAATCTGTTTTGAAACAGGTCAAAAATGTTTCATGTACGCTTTCCTAATATCAGCTTTCCGACCTTTGAAAGATGAAGCCACAAAGAAAAATTTGGAATACTGGGCTGTACATGGGAAGGAGGGGTTCGATTTTCCCCCGGTAAATTTCACTTGTTTAGAGGGAAAATACCCAGTAACGCTCAGGTCCATTGATATTTTCGAAAGGGTCAATGCCCATTTAAATATCGGCATTACTGTGGTTCAATATGAAACTGAATTTGAGGATGGGGCTCGTTCTAATAAGAAGGGGGTGGTGTTCCCAGTAAGGGACCCGTTAATTGAATTGGTGAAGCTCTGGGTTTGGTTGTTGTACACACCACCTAGAGAACCTAATGCAATTGGCCATTTTAATCCTATTACAGACATCAGTAGATTTCAGGGGGAGGGAAAGAATAAGGGGACACGTTTCTACTGTCCAACATGCCTGTCTAGATTTTGGACTGAATTAAAGCTAGAAAATCATATGAAGCATTGTAGACGGCATGGCTATCAGTCAGTGGAAACGGTTTCAGGTGATACGCTTTAAAAATTTCCAAAATACCCTCCTCCAAAGCAATAAAATCTCTTTGGATTGGGAAGCGAAGTTAGTGGAAGTGAACGATCCTCGATTTCCGAATCGAATCAAAGAATATCGAGCCATTGTAGTTTCCTACGCCCACGCACAAAGAGACAGTTCTAACACTATGCAGTTGTTAGAAATAGTTGAAACGTTGGATGAGGGTGAGTGCATGGTCAAGGCACTTACCAAATTAATTGATACCACTAATGGAGCTATTTCTCGTTTGAGAAATACCCATTACCCAATGTTGTTGTCTGCAAAGGATCGTCTCGCGATGAAAAATAAAAAAAATATGCTGGGTTTGTAAAGGGGAGTTTGAAGAGGGGGATAAGGGGAAAGGGACTAGGGGAAAAGAGGGGGGAAGGGGAAAGTCAGAGACCAAAATCACTTGTGGCAGGAAATATCATCAGGGGGTAGCAATTTTAGAGGGGTAGCACATCAATTATACAATGTGAATGTAAGCCAGCAGTTTTTTATTCCGGTTTTCATTCACAACGCAAATCATGATTTCAAATTTATTTTACCGGCTTTGGAACGTATGCACAGGGAGGGAGGGGGAGTAGATAGTCCATGGTTAAACAATTCATTTACCTATAACATCATTCCCAAATCAGCAGAGAAGTTAGTGCTTCTCGAGTTGAAATGGCAGGTAGTGAATAACGGACATACGTGCCTGAATAAAATCAGGTTTTTAGATTCTTTTAGTTTTTTCCCCAAGGCATTGAGTCAATTGATTCAAGTGCAGAAAAGCGACAATTTTAATAGTTTTCCTTTGCTTAAACAGCACTTTCCAGACAGTGAAATGTATGACCTATTGACCTGTAAAGGTGTATATGCATACGACTATTATTGTTCTGGCGCTCGCTTAAGCGAGGGGAAACTACCTCCAATTGAAGCTTTTTTTAATTCACTCACCAACAGTGAATACACAGCCGAGGAATATGAATTTGCCAAGAAGGTCTGGGCTAAGGGTAATTGTAAAAGTGGGTGGGATTTTTGTAGACTGTACTTGGCCTGTGACGTTTTAACTCTGTTAGATATTGTCTGCAAAAACACAGATCAAATCTATTCAGAGTTTGGACTAGATATAGGATATTATTTTTCCACGCCACATTTGGTGATGGAATTGATTTTAAAAATTAGTAAAGAGGAAATAGGGTTGATCACTGATGTAGATCAACACCTTTTTGTAGAAAGATCAATGAGGGGTGGGTATTTTTTTTCATGGAGATCGTGTTTTGACAACAGATCCAAGTGGACAAGACACTGGGGAAAAGTCAAATGCAGTTTTCCTTGACATGAACTGATTGTATCCCTCGGCAATTTCTCACTACTCTTTGCCGTGTTGGAACTATAAATGGCTTGAGAATCCTTGTGAGTTCCCCGACATTAACACCATCGAGGACAATGGGCCACGAGGATGGTTCTTTAAAATTGATGGACACATTGTTTTGGTGCTTCATGATTCAGTCAGACATTTTGTTTTTCCCTGTATCAATCGACCAGTGACAGAGGACTCACTGAGTCCTTACAATCGATTAGTTGAGGATATGGGGATGCACTGGACCCCCTCTAAGCAGAAACTGATTGCAGATCGGGACCCTAAAGAGAATATCGTTGTTCACCATGTACTTTTGCGCTGGATGGTGAACAATGGTTTCAAGATCGCCAAAATACGTAGGGTCCTGCAATTCCATCAAAAACCCTATTTAGAGACGTTTATCGACACCTTTGTCGATAAACGCTCTCGGGAAAACAGTAAAGAAGAAAAGGAAATGTAAAAGCTCATTCTGAATTCTGCGTTTGGCAAAATGTGTGAAAGCGTACGGAACAGATCTCGTTGTGACGTCGTGACTGACCCTCAAGAATGTGCACGAATTATTGCAGACCCTAATTTTACATAGTTCACGAGCATAGAGACAAGCATTGTTCTTCTACACAGGAAAAAGAGAAATTTGGTACTGAACAAGAATATAGCAGGAGGTAGTTCAGTACTTGAAATTTCCAAAAAGCTCATGTTGTCGTTTTTTTACAATGTGTGCAAGGTACAATGGCCAAGGGAGGGGAGGTTCAAGTTTATTATGGGGATACAGATTCTCTGCTGTTAAATGTAAAAACCGGGGATTTATTGGGAGATTTAGAAAATGGGTAACACATCAGTTCGCGGATGGATTTCACTAACTGGAATCCGTCCCTCTACCCCGAGTTGGTGAAACGCCAGGCCCCCAATCAACTACTCATGTTAAAATCAGAGACGGAGAATGATTTGATATCCAATGGGGTGTTCCTGGGTCTTAAAGTTTGTTGCGTTGAAACTCCTAACAGGGATGTAAAACAGGCGTGTGAAGGGGTGATTACACATTTTGTAAAGAACAATTTCAACATGAGTGTCTACAGCGACTGTGTAGAGAGTAGCCTAGTGCTGAGAGCACAAGTACTTGCAATTCGCTCTCTACAGTATAAAAATTTTACTGTTAGAGTGGAAAAGAATGCAATGTCATGTATATTCGACAAAGTCTTTGTGCTCGAGAATGGTGTAAATGTACTCCCCCATGGTCACTATAGAAGTTCAGACCGGGTTTAAAGTGTAGACTATCGCAACCCACTTGGTCTGGATAAATTAACCTAAATCTAACCTGATAAATTAACCTAACCTAACCTTTCATGAATTAACTTAAATGCTCCAGCCTAACCTTTCATGAATTAACTTAAATGCTCTAACCTAACATGCAGCAGCGACGGTGACTATTTTATACAGTTTCGATCCACAATCCCTCGGGGGGTGGGGGGTCCCGCCTGCGGCCGGCCTTCAGCCCCGCGATCCCCGGGGGGGCCACCCGATGCCGGCCTTCGGACTGCGGCTCCCGGGCGATGGAGGGTATAAATTGATAGTGTTCAACTGTGCTATTTTAAGTTGTAAGTTGTTTTTTTAAGTGTTGTACAAATAGTGCTGTTGTACAAAAATGTGTTGGTGTTTTTGCTGGACAAAAAGTGTTTTTATGACAATAAATGTTGTTGTACATATAGTGTTGTTCTTGCTGAACAAAAAGGTGTTTTTGATAATAAATATTGTTGTTGTTGTTAATAAATATTATTGTTGTTGTTGTTAATAAATGTTGTTCTTGTTGTTGTTGTTAATAAATATTTATGTTCTTATTGAACAAGTGTTTTTGTTCAATAAATGTTGTGCTTGTTGAACAGAAAAGTATTTTTATGCTAAAAAATGAATGAAATATTGTTTTTGTTGTTCTTGTTAGCGTACTAGATAGATCTAGGGGAAAATCATTATTACTACTTATTTATTGGACAAGTATGGTTTACAGTTAGTTTTAGTCTGACTGTTGTCAACAGCAGCAGCAGTATGTATAAATTTAAAAAACCATTCCGGTATTTTCTGTGTGGCCCATCAATGTCGCGGAAAACGACACTTTTAGCTAAAATAATTCAAAATTGTAATAAAATTTTTTTGGAAAAATCAAAAAAATTTATTATTGCTATAGTATTTGGCAGGAATCCTACGATCAAATAAAAGCTATTGCCACATACTTACCAATACAATTCATACGGAGACTTGATGTTTTCAATAGTATTGAACCAAACTCGTGGCTGATTATTGATGATTTGGCTGAAGCCATTGAACATTTCTCAGAGGAAATGCTAGAGCTTTTTACCGTTCGCTCTCATCATGAACACATTTCCATAACCCTAGTTCTACACAATCTGTTTCATCAGAGCAAATGTATGAGAACCCTTGCTTTGAATTGCACCATCTATATTATCTACCGAGTTGTTCGTGATTTTAGCTCGCTAATAACTCTCAATAAGCAAATATATCCCGACGCTCCCAAATTTCTGCTGTCAGCGTGCACTCATGCAACAAATAAAGCCTACGGCTACATTTTGCTAGATCTTAATCAGAACACACCCGAGGATCTACGTGTAGTCACAGATATTTTCAACAAATAAATTACTGTATATCTTCCGGTGAACAGTAGAAAAAGCTATTAGTTTCCATTATGACACTGAAGAAACTACACGAACAACGGCATTTATTTTCCGTTTTAGGCATTTCAAAATATCCACTCAGGAAGGCCATACTCAAAAAAGGTGTTGACAATGATTTCATTAATCTAATATCTGAACTTTGTTTAAATTTAACTGAGGGCAATGTACACTTGCCAGAAGGTGTTATACAACAGACAAAGCAACATCATTCCACTGTACGCGCCTTGGCTTGCAAAAAGAAGGGAAAAAATTTTTTAAAGAAAACGTCTCCTTCAAGCGGGCGGTAGCTTTTTTACACTTTTACTGCCAATAATTGCAGGACTTGTAAACCGTTTTCTATAGAGGATGGCTAAACCCTATAAATTGACGCCATTTGAACTTGTCCTCTCGCCCGTGGAATATTTTGAAGACAATCTAAGCAAATTCATTAATGATGAGAATATTGCCGATGATAATAAGCTAGTTTTATTTCAAGATGCATTGCGACGTGTGGACAAACATAGACCATATCGTGAGAGACCCGCCGTCACCTTTACAGATCCCCCTAAACAGGAAACATTTCCTCAAGATTCTGCACAATCAAAGGAGAAGGAATTGAATTCCATA
The DNA here is from genome assembly GCA_027921565.1 of Artemia sinica. Lineage (NCBI taxonomy): Eukaryota > Metazoa > Arthropoda > Branchiopoda > Anostraca > Artemiidae > Artemia > Artemia sinica. The sequence goes on from CM051264.1 coordinate 27,570,759, forward strand.
GTGTCAACAATTGGAAACCTGTTGCCAGTGACCTATCGAGAACAGAGTAAAAGAGTATTAGCAAATCTCATGTTGGAAAGTGGTGGTGATGATCAAGTTCAAGTCAATAGCACAGGGAAACGAATTATAATTCAGGGAAAAAGTTATAATTTAGTTGATTTAATTTTTGATGTGGTGACGAATCGTAAAGGACTTTTATCTTTTGAAAATAATCTATACACCTTTCTAAATGCATCAAACTTCCCCAGAAGTCTTATTGGCAATAAGCAAATTCTGAAGAAACTAAGAGAATATAGTCCTCCCACAACACCAACACCACCATTTAAAAAGAAGATGATTCAATATTGGAAATTACTAGCAGCAGCAGCAGCAATGATTTTATAACACCTGTGGGTGCTAGTCAAAAGCGAAGACGGATTGATTTAACCCCCAATGTGCAAAGGGGAGTGGACATTACACTACGTGTTTGCATTCAAAATGGTTGAAGTTCTGAAGCATTTCTATGAAAATATTGGTGAAGCGGGAAGTCTAAGTTCCCCCACAACGCTTTCTAAAGTTGCCTCTGACATAGATGGCAGCACATTAAAAAAGCAAAAGATTATCTAGAAAATGAACCGAGTTACACACTGCATCGGAATCACAGGCTTCGTGGTAAACAATATGACAATATTGACAAACTAAAGCCTTCTTCCCTCTGCATGTAATGCAAACTGATCTTTTAACTTTAGACACGATTCAACGACGTCACAATACACCCTGCAAATATATTCTAGAGGCAATCAGTGTCTTTATTCGCTAAGACTATGCCATTCCATTGCAATCAAAGAGAGGTGTTGAAGTTGCTCATGCTTTAGAAAGTATTCTTGAACAGGATTGCTATAGAAAAATTCAATCAGATCGCGGTAGCGAATTTGTTAATCCTCATGTGCAAAAGGTTCTATTGAAATATAATACAACACTTCATCATAGTCATAGTCCGATAAAGGCGGCATTGGCTGAACGGTTGATAAGAACGATTCGTCTATTAATTTCAAGATATTGTACACTGACAAATACAGCTGCTTTTATTCATTATTTAGATAAAATCATGTTGATTTATAATCAACGACCTCATCGATCATTGTCCAACTCAAGCCCTCGGGACGTTCATTGCAATGAAAATACATTTGATGCTTTTCTAAAGCAATATTCCAATGTTAATGAGAAGAAAAAGAAGAAATTCAATGTTGGTGATACTGTTCGAATTAATAGAACCACCAATATTTTTGAAAAGGGGAATTATTTATGGAGCACCGAACTTTTTAAAGTGTCCAAAATCCTAGACACTACACCCACGACATATCGACTGCGAGACACCAAAGATGATGAGATTCTCGGCGGTTTTTATGAATATGAACTGCAAAAACTTAGAAACAGTAGTGAAATTTATCAAATTGAAAAGAAATTAAAGAGTCGTACTCGTAGGGGCAAGAGACAGTTGTTTGTTCGCTGGCTAAAATACAACTCTGATTTTGATTCTTGGGTCAGTGTTGAAGATATTAACAATGCCCACTGATTTTTATGCGACTTTCATGTCCAATGTTTCTGATCCTCTCTACAATGACTTGAATAGAACAAGTGATTTTTTGACAAAACTCTCCCCCACCATCAAATTCGATGATGGAAAGTATGAAGTGGCTCTTGTCGACTGTATTCTTAAAAATACATGTGATATCCTGAGAAAAGATCGCAAATATTACATAAAAAATTAGACCCTATGATTGGCCACCACCCTCAGGTGATCAAGCACAATCTCAAAAGATCAATTGGATGAATTATCCATATATTGAATTACCCTATGAAGAGCTCACGTGTATGAATGATTTATGTCGTTCTATCAATAAAAGAATTTCCACTCGTAAAAAAGGAGCTTTTCATTTCAACTATTCAAAGGAGGAGGGCAAGATCTACATTAGTTCACCTATTGCCAATGAAAACGTTATTCTCAATGGTAATCTGAAAGATATTCTTGGCTTTAAGCTCAATATATAATCAATGGTAAAAGTGCTGGAAACACTAATTTCATTTTTGCTGACTACCCGCCTGCCTTCTCCACAGACATTTGTATATTTCTCTACGCCTCATTGTGGAAACATCCCGGGTTGGCAATAGCAATGTTCCCCTCCTACGAGTTCTTGAACGAAAAACCAATCAAGAACATATTCACCATTACAATATAAAGCATTTTCAGTATATTCCCGTAAACACTTCCTATTTGGAACTCTGTCAGTTAACACTAAGAACTGAATTAGGTGATCCTCTAGCAATATCAAAAGGTTTGGCCGTCATTACATGCCATTTTCGACCCATCGTTCAACAAGATGTCTACTAGAAAAGTGGTATTCATTTGTCCTGATATTGACTGCTATGTTAATACTCTTGGCCCAAGACAACAGGGTAATGGAATGGACTATTACAAAGGTCGCTCGTCAATATCTGGCTATGGTCTTGGCAGTTGGTTTGCTAAGCTGTTTTGCTCTGCACTGCCTCTGGCTAGAAAGTATATTGTATCGGCTGCAACAGATTTTGCATCCTCTACGCTATACGATTGGAGCTCTGGCAAGGATTTAAAAAAAAGTGCTTCGGAAAATCTTAGGTCCAGTACACGAACTCTTGGCGAGAGATTAAAACAAAATGGAAAAGGTTTAAAAAGGTCGAGAAACAATGCATCACTCATCAGTCTCTACTCAGGTCAGAAACGAAAGACATCACCCTTGTCAAAGAAAGGAAGGAAAAAGCCGACACGCACTGTAAACAGTAGAAGAAGAATCCCCAGGAAGAGAATTGTTAGATCGAAACTAGATTTCTTTTCCTAAGATGTCATACCTACCGCATAAGGATTCCCAACCTTCAATCACCTCCTCATTGAATCTATTCAATGCAGAAAATGTTGGTGTGGGTGTAAAACATGGATACCATGAATAATTTTATCCTCAACAACCCTTGTCCGATAATATCCACTTTCAAATTTATTCCAATGAAGACTACTTTATGGACATGTCTTCGACATTTATAGATTTACGAATGAAAGTCCGGAAATCCGATAATGCATTGCAAATTCTTGCCGATGGAATATCCTATGAAAATTGTATATTACATAATTTATTTCGTCGAATCAGTGTCTACATCAATGGCACGCTGGTGAGCACAAGCAACAATCTCTCAAATTATACAAGCTATATGCAATTCTTGCTGATGACACCCAAGTCATACAAGGAATTGAGAGGCATCTCCAATGGATATGAATATATTACTAATACTGATAGTACAGATGCACTTAAAAATGCGACAACTAGTGAATTACATCTAGTTGGAAAAATATATCATGATATATTTAATATACCCCAATGGCTACCACCCAATATTAAAGTGGATATAAAATTGACGCTTGCACCATCCAGTTTCATATTGAGAAAAGAACTTGCTGCCAATCCTGATGTAACTCTCTCTCTCTCACCTCGACAATACTACATGTACGCAAACAACAGGTTATGAGTTCTGTTGCTTTGGCAGCGGAAAAACTGAGAGCCAGTGGAAATAATATTAAACTACTTGTTCCTCATACAATCACCAATCAACGTCATGTTGCCATGGGGTCACGCACCTTCACCGACTCATCCTTTATCAATGGCGAAATTCCATCAAAACTGGCCTTGGCATTTGTAAAAAGCGCTAGTGCAATAGGATCGTGGACTGGATACCCACATAAATTTGAAACGTTTGGGCTTTCATCTCTTGTCTGCAAAGTAAATGGAATCCCACTCTACAATCTATCTTTTGATAAATCCTATAGAACATTGTATGAGTTGACCATGCAAACCCTAGGTCATGATTCACAACTATTTGAAAATGGTATAACCGAAGAAATGTTTGCTAAAACACATGGTATCATTGTATTGGATTTGTCTGGCACGCAGGATATGAGTATAGTACGTACGAGGAGTGTGCGTTTAGAGTGTATATTTGCCGACCCTTTACCGGAGAGTATTGCACTTATCTCGATAAATCAATATGAAACCTATTGGGAAATCACTCCCGAAGGCTGTGTTCTACTAGACTTGGCACCATGAACACCAGTCAAATAATCAATGTATTTAATATGGACCCCTACATGTCCAAATACAGATCCTATTGTCTGCCCTTTGACTTTCTTGGAAAAATTCAAAGTGTCAACAATACTCTAATTATTGTTAATAGCAGTCCGTCGACTGTGCAGACGGGTCTCTTGTTACCCCAACAGTTGAATCATAGACCAGATTCTTCCTCCCAGAATAATTTAAATCCACGACGATACCAATCTCGTAGAAATAAACTAAAATCACGTTTGGGATTCTTTCCAATCATACCGGGGTAAGTATTCTCCCACTGATCACATTTGTCACAGTGACAATTGGAGCACAGATGTCCTCTAGGGTGAGAGTCACAAATCTCTTCAAGACATGAACTACGTCCTTTAATTTGTACTGCATAGCCTCTATGTAATTTACAAGGATTACATAATTTGCACTTTTCATTATAGTCATCAATAATTGTACAATTCTCACAGGATGTCCAACTGCCTAGAGTGTACATGCATAGTGAACATGTATAGAACATTTCTGGTTTCCGATGTCGACTCTCTCACAGCTAAAACGAAACTGATCCTCGTTCGATAAATTCAGAGGGAGGAATGGTGAGAGGAGTAACTCTGTGACGTTACCTCTTTCGAAGGCGGAGCCATCTATATTGAATTTATGGCAATGTTTTCAAAAGTATATCCACGATATTATTCTGCTTTGTTCCAATTAATATATCAATAAATTGAGTATAAGCATTTGAGTCACATCGACAAAGTTTCGTACAATAGTCAAATGGGGAAGAATCAGTTTTCATTATATTGTCAAGTGTTCCCTGAGAGAATATCTTTCGTTGAAAGGATAACTCAAGAAAATTATCATCCAAAATCAAATGTTTTTTCATAATCACAAGATTCGATCTAATTCTCTCTTTCTCGAATTTATTCATTTTTTAATCCTATCACTCTCACTGCTGACTCTAGACTTACCATGATTCGTTAGCCTAACATTCTAACAAAAAGAAAGGGAACATTTTCGATTTCGAAACAATTTATTGTATAATTACAACAATAATACTGCACATGTACAATTAGCGATACAGCTTATTGTCTTCGATATGCTTCAACAAGTCAAACTGTTCTCACTCCTCTAATTCTATTCACACACTAATAAAACTATAGCGAAAATCCTTTCCCTATATTCTCTGCAATCCTGTCCCACTAATATTTCCGACTCCTTAATTGGCTTAGAAAGAGACACGTGACCTTGTCTCGTTAGAATCAATAATTCACCGTCAGATTATGCAAATCAATTTCTCAGAAAACTACTTCCCCTCTACTGGATCAATAAATTGCCCCGTTAGAATTCAATGCGCATGTGCAAACTTCGTCCCGGAGTCAATACACTTAGTACTCTTAAAAAAGCGTCTTAGCCTATTGTTCTAATTAAACGGCCCTTGTCTTTCAGGAGTCATCCTTAAAGAATTGGGAAAAAATTCAAACTTTAGTGTAAAGAGCGAGGTGTTGAGGAGGGGGTAACCCCCTTTATATACGTAATAATTTCTGTCTTTTTCAAGTTTTGATATTGCTCCTTACTTTCAGTTGAAAAGACTTTTTTTTCTGATCGTTTTAAAAAAATCCTAGGAAATCTGGCCCCACCTTCACGGAGAAACCCGCTCCCCATGGAAATATCCTCTAGACAATTCAATCCCGGTGAAAATTTACCCGGACAATTACTCTTAACCACTCCGTGCATAAAATTGAGACGGGAAAGAGAAAGCAAGACATAAAAAAAAACTTTGCATAAGAATTCTGGCAAATTCCCCTAGTGCATAATATCCCCTGAAAATTTCACTCCCAGCAAACTTTCCTCTCCATGGAAAACTTACCCTTGGAAAACCTCCCAGCAGAAAATTTGTCCCCCCCCCCTCCCAATAATGTATGCATACATCTCAACAACAAACACTATGTCCGAACAATGGGCAAATTTATAATCTAAAGACCTATCCCCTGGGGCTGTGGGGGGGGGGGGCATTTTATACCCAAACGCATGCTTATTTTGCCTTTTAACTATGATGAACAAAATACCTTTCTTAAAATTTTGATCAGACGATTTTAGGAAAAAGGTGCGTGGGAGGGGCCTAGCTGCCCTCTAATTTTTGGTCACTTAGAAAGGGCACTAGAACTTTTGATTTTCGTTCGAATGAGCCATTTCTCGATATTCTAGGATCACTGGGTCGATACGATCACCCCAGGAAAAAATAATAAACACGCATCCGTGATCTTTTTTCTGGCAAAAAATACAAAATTTCACGTCTTTGCAGATGGAAGCTTGAAACCTTAACAATAGGGTTCTCTGATACGCTGAATCTGATGGTGAGATTTACATTAAGATCACTTGACTTTTAGGGCGCGTCTCTCCCTTTTTTCAAAAATCAGGAAAATTTTCTCCGGCTCGTAACCTTTGATGGGTAAAACTAAACTTATTGAAATTAACATATTTGAAATCAGCATAAAAAGGCAATTCTTTTGATATGTCTTTGGTATAAAAATCCCGTTTCTTAAAGATTCGGTTGCTATTCAGCCGGTTCGCTCCTTACCTAAAGTTCGTTACCACGAACTGTTTGATAACGTAATTAAAAAACAATTTTATCTCATGACCAGTGAAGTTCTTCTTTGGTACTTGTATTTGTGAAATTTCTGAATTTTGAAGACCAGCATTGATGACAAAAAGACAATTTGAGGTTTTTTTGAAGCCTATTTGCTAAATCGTAAAAAAAACTCCTGTTTAAAAAAACAGAGAATAAAATGCATTGTTTTACAGATAAACTCTTTTCATGAGGATCGGAAAATTTTCAAAATCTATCATCAAAATGTCTCCAGGATATGGAAAGTCCAGGAGACTTTTTCCTTCCCATTTGATTCCGTGATCTCCCATTGCCTTTCCTGTGCTCCTTAAGACAAAGTCCATCAAAATAATCCATATAAAGGGGGACAGAACAAAACCCAGAGTTACTCCTGATTTAATACAAAACCAGCTGCCAACCTCATTTCCTACCTTAACCGCAGCAGCGTTATTCTCGTACATAGCACTAATCACTTTAATGTATTTGTCTGGTATACCAGACAAGGATAAAACCTTTACTAAAGCTCTTTTATCAACAGAATCGAACTCTTGCTCATAATCTATAAAACTGAGGACCAAAGGTGTTTGAAAACTCAGGTACTTCTCAATTATTAGCCTTAAAGTGAAAATTTGGTCGACATTTTTTGTAGACCTCTACCTTTTCTAAAACCGCATTGTTCTTCTCTTAAAACTTTGTCTACGGCATCTCTCAGTTTCAAAAGTATCATATTACTAAGTAATTCACTACCCACAGAGATGAGACTAATGCCTCAATAATCACCACACTCACTTTTATCACCAATCTTATAAAGTGGCTTAATTAAGGTTTTCCTAAAATCGTTAGGTACTTCTAACGACTGGAAAAGGGTACAGAAAATCTGCAACTGCAAGTGCCGCCATGGCTTCTGACTCAGATAGTGATGTTTAGTGTCGTGTTTTTGATATTTTATGATGCTTGGCTTTTGTAGTATAAATTAGTTGGAACCTCAAATAACTCAAAGTTTATATAGCCAGTTCCAGTTTTCAAAATAAAAGATGATTTAAGGTGATTTAAAAAATAATGAAAGACATGGCCTCTATTGTACCATTTGTGGGGATATATGAAACTCGACCTTACAAGGTGAGTAGAGTATCTTTTAAAGGCATTTTGGAGAAAAATATTGTTTCAACATTAAAATCTCCAGTACTTGTTAGACCAGGCCATAACCCCCAAATTCATTTCTTTAATCAGTCTCAATTTAAAAATATTTTTTTTCGTTATTGTTTGTAGACGGTAGCTTATATTAGGGAGGGCTATAGGAACAATCCTCCCCTCTATCTTGATCTTCATAAAGGGAAAGGGGGATTTTTATGCAAACTATTAAATGGAAAATCAGTCTCAGCAACTGCTTTTCGGTAGTATGCTGTAAGAAGCAAGGTTAAAATGCAATATTAGCCCCTGATTTGTATTAAAATAGTCATTTGGGATCAATTTCAAGTGGTTCTATAAATGTTCGTAAATGGCCGAAACGACTTTTGTTGGCCTGTAGTAAAATGTTTCTGTAATAATATATGTTACTCCGAACAATTTCGCACTGTCAGGAGTAATGTATTGTATTAGGAGAGAAATTAAAACAAAGAAATGGAGAGAGAAAGTGAATGAAAATGTCTTATGCAAAATTTTCATAGATAGTACTTTACGTCACCGACGATCCGCGTGTTACGCGAAGCGTAACACGCGGAAAAAAAATTTTGGATATGGTACAATTTTTTTGTCTTTGGTACATTTTTCATGCAATTTGTGGTACATTTTGTTTTGAGGTGTTGGTAACACTGGTATCATTGCTACTTGACGAAAAGAAGAAAATAGATAAACTTCTACTAGCCTGAGATAATGGGGTAAATTCTGGGTTGCCAACCCCAATGATTTTTTTTCTTGTCTTCCAATTGTTTTTCGCTTGTGAGTTTCAGTGATATTTTCAGAACTTGTGGTTTGTCCTTAAATCTAGTGTATACATGTGATTGAACCCTCTAAACCAACTCAAACCCTGGCCTAGCCTATCAATAATTTCAATTAACACTGATTAAAAGTTCGACATTTGCTTCTTGCTTTGCTTGCAATTCTCATATTTTATTGGGTAAATTTCTACCAAATCATATTATTGAGTTAGGAATAAAGTGAATACACCATTTGATGCCTTTTTTTATGCTGATTAGGAATATAATAATCATTTCTGTCAGAAATGAATTTCAGCCCCCCCCTATATATGCCAATTCAGGGTATATTTCTACATTAGGGGGTGGGGTGAGGTAAAGTTTAAACTTACCTCCCATTTACATCAGAAACAAAATTTGCCCCCCCCCCCAATGTAGAAATATATACCCTGAATTGGCATATATAGGGGGGGGGCTGAAATTCATTTCCAATAGAAATGATTATTATATTTGTAATCAGCATAAAAAAAGGCATCAAGTGGTATATTTGCTTTATGCGTAAGTCAATAGGCCTAATATGATTTGGTAGAAATTTACCTTTTATTGGAATGTGATAAAGTTAAGGCAAGATCTGATTGTCTTGAGAATTTCACAAGCTTTAATAGACATCAAGGCTTTTGGGGAAGGTGCCCCATACAGTGTTGTTACTAGCCAAAATGTTTTGGGAGGAGAAGCAAGCCAACTGGCTGGTCATTTTTACCAACCATTGTTTGTCAATAATTAGCATAATGTTTGTTTTGAATGCTAGGCCTATATATAAAATCACTGCACAAGTTGGTATAACCACTGTATTTACCAACCAAGATTTAGATTTTGGTGCATAGGCCTATCATGTCACTATTTTAGTGCTGTTTATTTAACCTTGTCAGGACAACATTTATTTCTTATTGGAAAATCTTTTTTTCAGTTTGAAACTTGTTGACTTTTTTTTTGTATTATTTTTAGATATTTTTCCAATACCCATTTCTTACTATTCATTCCACATTGAAATGGGATCTCCATATCCTGTCAGTCTGTTAGCTACCAAATGCATTTTTGCTGAAAATTACTATTGTATTAAAAGAATGACACTTCACAACAGCTTATCATTCAAAACTAATATTTATTCAAACATTTTCACTTTAGTTTGTGTGATACTCAAGAAAGCATTCTTTTTCCTTGTTGCAGCATAGTAAAACCCCACAAGATCAACAATAACTGTTTTGGACAAGATTCCTTTTTTTACTTGTTCAGACTTCACAACAAGACCTAGAGTGTTCAGATGACCAGACAGGTAAATGTGTTCTAACATTCCCTAGCCAAACATCATCCAGTACACTGAAAGCTCCTTTCCTTCTTTTTATGTTCTGATTTTTATCAGTTGCTATGTTAGTTTTGAAACAAGAGTGTCCCCTTGTCTTCTCAATAGGCAGCTTCACAAATAACTATATTAGGCCTCTGGCTAATCTTCTTTTTAAGTTTATCAGTAGGATTTTTTCCTCTTCTGGCTTCATTACTTGAAGCCAGAGACCAAAGAACAGCTTATGCCACCACTTATAGTACTTTTGATTGTATCCATAAATTCCATGCAACATGTCAGCATGATTGACTCCTCCCATGTATGTGTTATAATTGCTGACCATTTTTGGACAAGATATGGCCAATTTGCTTCCATCCTTATTCTTCTTACTAATTGTTGTCATCTGAGTTGAGTGCCAATTGGATGCCAAAAAGACACTTTTATTGTATATCCACTTCACAACAACAATTTCATCCTGAGAAACTTGCCAATCTGAATCCCCTTGCTCTATTTTCTTGTCCTCAGTTAGCTCAGGGAAATGCTTTCTTGTGTTCCTTATTGTCCTACATGCACAAATACCTTTTTCTTTCAAGTAGCACAATAGTTGAATCAAAGTAAAATAATTGTCAAAATACACAATGTGGTGTTTAGACAAAAGGGGAGCAGTTAATTTGACAACTACTCTCCCTCCCAATTGCACCTGTATGGATGCTTCCTCTTTCCTTGATAGGTTTCAAGTATGTAAATGTAGCCAGACATACAAGAAATGCACCAAATTTTATATCCTTGCTTTATGGGTTTCATTGGGTTATGATGCTTCATACTAGATCTAGCCTTTAGTAATATCATAATCTCATCAATGAGAGAGCCTCTGCCTCATTCCAAACATCTGAGAACTATTATGTTCAGTTTTCAAATGAACAGTCAAATCTTGAATAGCTTGTCCTTACAACCTTTGGGTATTGCATGGTTGTCATTAAGATGGATAAATTGTTGAATATGGCAGAATCTGTCTCTAGTCATGCTCTTACATATAGCTTGGACCTACACATTGTCAGAGCTCTCCCAGTACATTTTTATGTCTGGGACTGTATGGTATGACATGATTATGTTGATGCATAAGAAACCAAAGAGTTCAGTCATGCTTAAGGGCTTGAAGATCTTGGCAGAAGCTAATTTATCTATCTTTTGCTTTGAGTACAGGTTAGTTTGCTCAACAATCTGCTCTAGTAACTTCCTGTCCTGCAACCAAAGGAAGAAGTCAGTTGGTGTGCTACAATCTTCTTCTTCTTCTTCTAATTCACAGCAGGTAGGCTATTCAGTTGGTACTATTTAGCCCTCTTCTTTTTGCTTCACTCTGTGGGCTACAGAGCTACTGTCTTGGTTGTCTCTTATTTATTAGATATTCTCAGATATCTTTCAGTAGATCTTTTGACTCAAGGAGTTCAAATATGAGATGATAGATATCGATTTCTGTGCTCTGTGTGCAGGTATAGTTGGCTAGGCTCTTGGCTGATAGTGAGATTTTGTGGTGTTTAAAGCATTTTAACAGTTTACTAAGCAAGGTATGTTGTGCAGACGTCAGCATATTACATTCAAATAGGCAATGGACAATTGTTTCATTATTCATATTACAGTGCCTGCAAAGAGGGGACAGGGGAATTGAACCACTTGAATTAGAAAACTTATATGAGAATGCAAGGAAATTTAGTCCATTTGTTCCAGAACAAATTCTATGATAAATTTTAGAAAGATACTTATTGGGAAAGGGGGAAAGGATAGGATTAATCTTATTAAAATTAATATCTGATAGCCTCCATCAGTAAATATCTCTAATTGGGATTGGTCTCCCACTTGGCTGGTTAGTATTTATAGCATTTTTTTGCTATTTCATCAACCTGATGATTACCACTTATGCCAGAGTGGCTAGGAATGTACTGAAAATAAGTTTTTATGCCACTTGAAGCAAGATTATCAATAATACTGAGACAATGATAAGTGTCAATGTCCAACTTATATTGAGGAGCTGAGGCCAGCAACTCAAGGCTTGATAGAGAGTTGGAATATAGGATAATGTTATTTGAATTTGCATTCAAAGGTTGGTTTTCCTTAAGGTGTTCTAATGCCATGATTATGGCATTTAACTCAGCAGACATTATATATAAATTATTATATAATCTCTTGCCCATTGCAATTTTCAGGTGAGGAAGGAAAACACCACTTGCAACCTTCTCATTCATTTTTGACCCATCAACAAATATTTGGAAGTGATTTTTATAGGTAATTGTATTAATTTCTGCAATTTTTTTCTGGACAAAAGCAATGGGGGTTAAATCTTTATTCCACTTTGAGAATTCATTATTTATTATGGGACTTGACCAATTCCATGGGGGGGATTGGGGGAAAGTGGGTGCAATAGACTTTGCTGGTATGGGGAACTTCTTGTGAATATTGGCATACTCATCTGCAATGCCTCTATACATGGCTGGATTTCTTAACCAATTATGTAATGTGTGTGAGCTATTTGATTCAATTTTTGTAAGATGTTTTGTCAAGAGAAACCTACGTCTCTCCCTTATTGTTGTTAATCCACTCTCCATAAGCAGAAACTTGGTGCTTGTGGGTTTCCTAAGACCAAATATGAGACATATTATATCATTTTGTGTTGTTTCAATTTTTTGCATCTGGGTCTTTGCACATGCACCATAGATGATGAGCCCATAGTCAATATGGGGTCTTATATGTGATTTATAAAACTGGATTAAGGTTTTTTCCTTACAGCCCCAGGGTGTGGAAAGAAGTCTTTTTAGTATATTTGTTTTTCTATAGCATTTTCTTATTGTGTTTGAAATGTGGAGGTGGAAATTAAGTTTTTGGTCAAGCATGAGACCTAGGTAATTAATATGATTATCTTCTGGAATAGTTGTTTTATTTACAGTTAGTTTTGCATTAACATGGTTTCGCTTCTGGTGAAATTGGATTATTTTTGACTTGGTGGGTGCAATGGGTAAATCTGAATGTTGAGATAATTTTTCAAACTGGAAAAGTGACTTTTGCAGATTTGACTGTGCTATCTGAAAGGTGTTGCCAGATGACCATAGCACCAGATCATCATCATATTGTAGATTCGTGTGGGGTAGGTTTATGTCCCAGAGATATAGGGCAAATAGGAGGCAACTGAGGACTGCTCCCTGAGGTAGGCCTTTGGTTATTGTCTTTTGGGGTGAAGAGGCTGAACCAACACAAACGATGAAACTTTGCACTTCTATGAAGGATTTAATAAAAGATACTAGCTTAGGGGGTACTCCAAGGTTTGCAAGTTTGTTTAAAAGGATTTGGTGGTTCACATTGTCATATGCCCCTTCAAAATCTAGGAAAGCTGCAACTAGAACATTATTTTTTGAGAAAGATTCATTTATTACATTTGTTAGCAAAATGAAAGCATCTGTTGAGGAGTGGTGTTTCCTGAATCCAGTTTGAGTGTGAGGGATCATATTATTTTTTTCAACAAACCAGAGGAGTCTGTGATAGATCATTTTCTCCATTATTTTCCCCATCACAGGAGTAATCATTATGGGCCTATAAGACTCAGGGTTATCTTTTGGTTTATTTTCCTTCAGGATTGGTAGGAGGGACGGACATTTCCATATATTGGGAAACCTAGAAGATGCCCAAGCATGATTATAACAATTTAGCAGTTCTTGTTTGTATGAAGGTGTGAGATTCTTTATCCATGTAGGGTGTATATTGTCATTGCTGCCGCTAGTTTTGGTCCTAATATGATGAATTGCATTATTCAATTCCTGGATTGAAAATGGATTAGTTATGTACTCGGATCCTGGGCGTGGTTGGTAACTTGGGCTCATAGGAATTGTGGACAGTTTGCTTTGATTATTTGATGTTAGCTTATTAACAAAGAGAGTTGCAAATAGGTTAGCTTTTTCATTATCATTGTCATAATGGGTATTATTATGTATAAGCTCATACAGGAGTGGGTTGGGGGAAGTCTTTTTCCCACAGATGTGGCTTATGACTTTATGTATAATTGGCTCATGTGTTTCTCTGGAGAGATTATTTGCAAAGTTATTCCAGTATTTATATTTAGCATCTATTATAGTCCTTTTTAGATTAGATTCTGCTTGTAATTTTTTTAAATATGTAGTAGGTGATGGTTTTTTTATGAATTCTGTCCTAGCTGCCTTTTTTATCCTCCATTTATTTAGGCACTCATTTGTCCACCATGCTTTAGGAATTTGTTTAGGGAATGTTTTCTTAGGTGTTGTCCTGGGGATAGCATGATTAGCTGTATTTATTAGTAAAGATGTCAAGGCTTCAGCATGTGTGTCAACTGTTGTGTTAGAAATGCATGAACTTTGGGTGAAATTTGTAATTTCATCATTTAGCTTATTTTGGAACATAGACCAATTTGCTTCAGTGTTGATATATTTGGAGGTATGAGATAAAGTTTCAGCAGGTTCATTTAGGGAACAGACTATAGCAAAGTGGTCAGTATGTAGACTATCAATTTTATTTATGTAAATTTTGTTCAAAAAATTTAAAGACACAATTTGTAGGTCAATTGTGGAGAATCTGCCACTTTTGGGGTTGAAATATGTATTCAGGTTTGGAGGGGTAGCAACAGCTAATTCATTATTAGTTGAAGTCATATGCTCAATGAATTTACCAGCTTTATTTGCTGGTTTATTCTCCCACAAAAGGCTGTGGGCATTGAAATCTCCACAAATAATGATAGTTTTTAACATATTATTATTATTTATATAATTAAAGAAATCCTTGGCATCTGTAGTTTGACCAAAAGGGTTTTAAAAGCTTATTATGTAGGTTTTTAAATTATTCAGCCAAACACTGATACCAATTACATCAACATCATTTGCAAAATCCGGAAAATTGATGCCACAAAATTTTATATTAATTTTAACTAATAAAGCTACCCCACCTCCTTTTCTCTCTGAAGATCTATCCTTTCTGAGGATAGTATATCCCAGAGGCTTAATTTGTTGATTTTGGGTTAAATGAGTTTCCTGGAGGCAAGCAATATTAATGGAATTATTATTCATAAAAGTTATTAGTTCATTTAGCTTATTTTCTGTGAGTGATATTACATTCCATTGGAGTATTGATATATGTTGTGTTGTTGATTTATTCTTCATATGACTGTGTATCAATGTTCAGCTTTGTTAAAAGTAAAGCAAGATCTTTTTTGCTTGAATGAGCATATCATCTGGATGTAGATTTTTGCCAATTCATTAATGATTTTTGTTTTCTGTAGTTGATGTATGTTCATGGCCTGAACTGCATTACAGTTTAGAATGAATAAGCATATATTTGGGGATTGCATTTTTGGTTGTGCATCCTGTTTGTCGGTTAGGGGATTGATTCCTGATAGTGTTTCTGGTTTGTTTCTTCTTGGGAGGGGGGGCCAGGCTGACCTCATCTCACCGGACAAGGAGGCTTGTTGGCTTGGTGATTCCTTCTGATAGGGATTTGAGCTAGGGGGCTTAGAAGATGGTGTTTTATATGGGGTGCTTGATGCATTGGGGGCATTTGACTTGGGGGTTTTGGTTGGTTTCATTACAGGCTTTATTTGGCATTGTTGGGCAGCATTTGCTTCCATTGCTGCAAAAGGGTATGGGATGGCCTTCTCTGTTGATATTTGGAGTGTTAGAGTTCTTTTCTTGTATGCAGCGAAAAATTATGATTTATTTGTAGATTCATGTGGGCCTTTGCAATTGATGCATGTAGGCTGAGGGTTGTTGCAAGTTGTCAGCTCTTTAGGATGGAAAGCTTTACAATTACTACACTCTCGGAGAATTTCATTGCATTTGTTTGTTGTGTGTCCCAGTTTGTGACACTTCTGACACTGGATAGGCTTAGGTTTGTATTCCTTGTGTGGTTTGATTTGCCCAAATAGGAATAATTTTTCTGGGATATTAATTTTTTCCTTCAGTGTGAATAAGAAGGATCTACTAGTTTTTAGGCCATTAGAGTTAGGTTTGCCAAGTTGGGTAACATCCTCAACTGGGATTGTGTTTCCAGCCCTATCTGAGAGGCCTTCTTTTAACTCCTGAGTGGATATCTCTGGGGGAACATTATAAACTACTATTTTTGTTGGTGATTGTTTTGGGTTCCAATTAGATGCAATAATTGGGGTATTCAGAAGGGATTTTAGGTTAATTATTGTATCTGCTGATTTCTGATCTTCTACAGCTATTAGCAGAGATCCATCACGGTTAATATTAAGAGAGAACATTGATTTTAGCAATTTAAAAATTGCAACTCTTATTGCAGTGATCATTTTTATTTCAAAGGGGGTAGTAGGAGTAATTTTAAGGTAAATTCCTAAGTTTTTGGAGGGAGGATCTTGGGCAGGGAGAGAGGAAATGCTTTTGATTGGGGAGATTTTTTTCCTTTTTTTAGAGCTTCTAGAGAGGACCTCTTGAAACCCATTATCATCATTTATGGTTACATTAGCCCCTACACTTATCATTGTCCTATTCTCTGAATTGGAGCTATCATTTGAGATAGTGTGCTTGACCAGCCAAGATGGGTATCTTTCACTATGGCACTTTCACTGGAATTTGATTTGGGATCTGGTGGGACTTTTTTTTGGAGGACTTCTAAACATTGCCTATTGGAAAAAGCTTTAAACAAAAAAACAAAAACAAAACTAAAACAAGAAGGGAAAATAGAATGATATCAAACCGTCTGCACTATACTATGGGGAGGAGAAACACCACAGTATAGCCCTGAGGATGAGTTGAGCAGGATTGGTTTGGTACAACTGCTGATTAGAAGCAATAATAATTCACAAGAAAATATATTTTAATTTTCTTATAAGGTTGCTGTCGACTCTGACTGTGGATTAGTGGAATTAAACAATCATCAATCTTCTTCTTCTAATTCACAGCAGGCGGGCTATTCAGTTAATACTATTTAGCCCTTTTCTTTTTGCTTCACTCTGTGGGCTACAGAGCTACTGGCTTGGTCGTCTCTTATTTATTAGATATTGTCGGATATCTTTCAGTAGATCTTTTGACTCAAGGAGTTCAAATATAAGATGATAGATATCGATTTCTGTGCTCTGTGTGCATGTATAGTTGGCTAGGCTCTTGGCTGATAGTGAGATTTTGTGGTGTTTGAAGCATTTTAACAGTTTACAAAGCAAGGTATGTTGTGCAGACATCAGCATATTACATTCAAATAGGCAATGGTCAATTGTTTCATTGTTCATATTACAATGCCTGCAAAGAGGGGACAGGGGAATTGAACCACTTGAATTAGAAGACTTATATGAGAATGCAAGGAAATTTAGTCCATTTGTTCCAGAACGAATTCTATGATAAATTTTAGAAAGATTCTTATTGGGAAATGGGGAAAAGATAGGATTAATCTTATTAAAATTAATATCTGATAGCCTCCATCAGTAAATATCTCTAATTGGGATTGGTCTCCCACTTGGCTGGTCAATATTTATAGCATTTTTTGCTATTTCATCAACCTGATGATTACCACTTATGCCAGAGTGGCTAGGAATGTACTGAAAATAAGTTTTTATGCCACTTGAAGCAAGATTATCTATAATACTGAGACAATGATAAGTGTCAATGTCAAAATTGATCAATCATCAAAAAAGTCAAATTTTGGTCCACTTTCTTCCATAAATGTTCCCATAGTCAGGCTGCCAAAATTTGTTTCTGCCATTTTGGCAAAACCATATCAAAAGAAAATTTTTTGTTTACAGTTTTCCTGGCACTAGAAGAGGTAGATGTTACAGTTGAAGATCTAACAGCTCTCATGGTAAGCTTGGCAGGGCTCATATCAAACCTAGTACCAATTGGAATGGCCAGTGGTATGGTTTGAGCCTGGCTGTTTGTGAACAAGTTTGAGTTAGGTGCTGCTGTATCACTTTTTGGTTCTTCAAAACCAATTTCTGGTATTTGAACTGCATCCCTCACTTCAATGCTAAGGCCAGACTCAGGCAAGATGCCTTGATCATTGAAGAGGTTGCAAACCTGACCTTGATTCTGTGTCAGAGTCAGATGGCAATTTGTCTAGTAAAGTTGGCAGATCTCCTGGGGCTATTTTCTTCTTTATGTTGTGAAAAAGACATTCTGTAACTTAACACAAGGGATGCATACAGGGTCTACTAGTCTATCCTGTACAAGCCAAGGAACCCTTGTAATAATGTACACAACAATTAAGGTAATGAATGATATTACAATGGCAGACTCTTGAAAATTGAAGAGGGGAAACAGGCTCAATATATTTCCAAAATCCAGGGTAAGCCTTTTGTGGGTTGTTCTTCTTTTTAATGAAATGCCAAGAAAGGCAATTTTTCAAAGAAGATAAAAAAAGGGTAAGCTTAAAAATCTAAGGGGACAGACAAATGCATGGTACATTCCCCCCTGCCTCATCTACTACTGCTCAGACATTTTGCTATATGTTAGCTAGTTTTAAAAATCTTATGTCACTAATTTTGCAAAAACAGATCAAAAACATACTTCACTCAACACGTACTGTTACTAACTGAAAGAACCTCAGGGTCCCAGAGAAAAATAGTTGTGTTATTCCAAACCTAGGAAAAATGAACCAATTTCATGTAACTCAAACTACAAATAATTGTTTATTAAATTAGGAAAAAAAAAATTGTGTTTACCTACCTATATCAGAACAACCAAAATGCTTAATTGCAAAATAATATAATTGCACAGCAGGAGTAAGTAAAACTGCTGTGTTTACCAACCAAGTTCAAAATTTCTGTAGATAATATGTCAGTAGTTTCTTTGTCTTTATTGAACCAAACAAAGAATTTTAACAGCATTGGAAAAATTGTGGTGCAAAGTGTCCCTCCTCTTATACATGATGACCCTGGCCCCTTGGATATATTCTAAAAAAAATTGTGTCCTGTAGAATATAAAAATAATATCCAACTATGCTTAATATCAAAATAAAATATCCAGCTCAGCAGATAGGCTAATAGTATTTCTAAGAGTCTTACACATATACCTTCCTAGTTGAATATTTGATTGTCTATGTTGCATACTAAATATCTACCTAGTTCAATAAGGATTGAACTAAGTTCACAGCCTGAATGTTTAACAAGGTGGATAATAATATATCTTTGAATTTCTCATATATATCCAACTAGCCATAAAAATTTAGGTAAATATTGAGCAGTTCATATTATTGACCTAAACATGAAGTTGACATACCACTAGATGATATTTTTTATGCTCTTTCTGAATATAAAAATTGTTTTTTTTTGCAAATTCAGTTTCAAGCCTCTTTTGGATCCTTGAAAATGATAACTTTTTTCTATGTTTTTTTTTGAATTAAATAAACAATCATAACAAACAAACATACAATAGATATTAATATAAATTAATAAATCTTAAAAGGAGTAAATCTTGAAAAAAGATATAAATGAAGAAATAAATCTTAAAACAAGTGAAATTGAATATGCAAATCAAGCTCAAAACAAACAAAAATAACTACAAACAAGAGTTTAGGTATTGCCCCCTTCTCTCACTGTAAAAGTGTAAAACCTACTGTGTCATTGACACTTTACTAAAAACTATATGTGTTTTGAACAGTTGGAAAGTACAAATAAAATCAAACTGAATAATTGATATGATGATATTAATTGTTAAAAGATTATCAGTTCAAGATTTTATTTGACTAATTTTTATTTTCATTTTCAATGCTGTAATAACTAGAAAAAAAAAATTGTAATATAATTTGTTTTCAGTGAAGTGCCAATGATAAAGTAGGCTTTAGACTTTTGCAGTTTGGGAAAGAGGCAGTATCCAAACTCTTGTTTGTAGTGAGAGTATATTTGTCTTGAACAGCCTTGGAAAGAACTAATCAAATTAAACTGAATATTTGATATATAATGATATTGATTGCTGAAAGCTCATGAGGTCAAAATTTAATTTTACTGTATTTTTATGTTTATTTTCAGTGTTGTAATAAGTACAAAAGAAAATATCCATAATATAATTTGTTTTTCAGTAAAGCACCAATAATGCAGTAGGTTTTAGACTTTTACAGTGAGAGAAGAAGGCAATAGCCAAACTCTTGTTTGTTGTGATTTTTGTTTGTTTTAAGCTTGTTTTGCATATTCAAATTAAGCTTTACTCATTTTAAGATTTATTTGTTTATTCAAATACATTATAAGACCACACTGGCTATATGTGATTTAAGAAACCAAGAGAGGAAATTAAATGAATTTTTTTTTTTTTTTTTTTTATTGACTTGTGGAAAGATCCTGAACTCTCAAGCTGCCTTTTCCCAGCAGTTTAAGGTCTACAGGCCGGCTAGTACCAATATGG
The DNA here is from genome assembly GCA_027921565.1 of Artemia sinica. NCBI lineage: Eukaryota > Metazoa > Arthropoda > Branchiopoda > Anostraca > Artemiidae > Artemia > Artemia sinica. The sequence goes on from CM051264.1 coordinate 27,591,083, forward strand.
CTCTTCTTGCTTGTTCCAGCTCTCTTTTGCACAAGTTTTCAAAAAAAAAAAAAAAAAAAATAACTCAAAACACATCTAAATTTATTAACACATCAATTGCCTCTCTGTAAAACTTCTTTTCAGTGGAAGCTGGTAAGGGAACATCCAAAATCAGGTTAATATCTTGTGGAAGTTTAAAATTTTGAGCTATGGTATGCAGTTTATAAATTCCAGGAGTACTTGTAGTGCATTTGAAGAGAAGGTGTTGTGAAGTTTCTTCAGTCAAGTTGCAGAGTCTACAATTTGGGTCACAATGCTGCTTCTATCTGTATTTCTCTTGTCTCAGTATCACTGCTAAGCTTTTTATTTTAAAGTAGGCCTGATTTATTTCAGGCTCTGAAAATTGGAACCAAATAAGGAGGAGGCTTTCTATAAGGATGGCGGTTTCTGATTGCATCTCTAAATGCAATTGATTACTTCTGAGCAAGATGTGGGTTAATAGACTTTGCAGTCTCTGTGGCAAGACTGTCCACTTTTTTGTTATAGTGGATGCCTGCATGGCTAGCAATATGCTGGAAAGCCACTGTTGTGTCAATCTTAGATAGAGGACCAAGCTGTTCTCTTATCTCCTGTAAATCAGTGTCCTTTGCATTCCAGGTTAAGGTTTTCATTAGTTTAAGAGCAGTCTGAGAATCCAAAAAGATTGCTGCTTTGCTGAAGTGGGAAGGTATATTTTTTACTGCCTTTAGTGATTCAACTATTGCTGCCAGTTCAGCTGTCAAAACTGAGGAGTTCAGTGGGAGAGGCTTTTGAATGGACAGAGAGGTGTGTGGGATTATTGCTGCTGCAGCAGATTTATTCCCTACTAGGGATCCATTTTCTGAAAAATTCAGCCATAATTAGTTGATGTGGGATATTTTCCTTTTTGTCTGGTATAAGCTTTAGGTTGACATTTGGTTGGCAAAACTTCCATGGAGGAGGGAAATTAAACAAATCAACCTGAATTTTATCCAATGACCAGTTTGGACAGAGTGCTAAAAAAGCTTACCACAATGCAATCTCAATTTTATTCAGCTGCCTAGTGCTCCTATCACAAAGAGTGAAAATAGGGTGCTGCTCCCCATAGGCTTGAATCTTGGTATAATATTTAACAGTAGCTTTTGCTATTCTCTTGATTATAGGGACAACTCCTGCTAGTTTCCTGGTACAATCACTAGAAGTGTGTGGGTACAAGCTAAGAGCCAGTCAGAGTGCTATGTTCTGGATTGTTTCCAATTTTGACAATTTTTTTTTTTTTTTTTATTGGTATGGCCATAAGCAACTATCCTATACTCCATTTTTGGCCCTATATATTGTTTGTAAAAAGTACCCAATACAGTTGGTGAGTTTCCCCATTTTGTAGAAGCAAGTCTTTTAGAATAATAATCCTTTTCAGGCAGACCTCTTTTGTCACCTCTACTTGTTTATTCCAAGTCCATTGATGGTCTATATTCAATCTCAGTAATCTGCATTCTTTGACTAAATCAAGTCTCTCCTCCAATACTTCTTTGAGCCATTGGAGTGGAAATATTTTTATTATTGAACATCATTGCTTTTGTTTTTTGGTCTGATACACTCATTCCAAATGCCTTGGAGGATCAAACTAATTCTTTCAGAACAGTGTTCAACTTTCCAAAGGCTTCTTTATTGCTGTCTCCAACTTCTCAAATGGTGAAGTCATCTGCAAAGGTTGCTAGCCCTAAACTCACTTGAAAATCAAAGCTTGGCCAGAAACAGGAGGAAAAGAAGTGGGCTAAGTGGCAATCCTTGAGGCAAACCCTGATGGTGCCTACAAGGTGAGGAGTGTCAAACCCATCCTATAAAAACTTTAGATAGCCATTTTGTTAGAAATAGTTCAAAGGTCAGATAAGAAAAACTCCTGTGTCAACGCAACCCCCCATGGCCCGGCGGCAGGCATTGTAAATAATGCTCTGGGGGCATGTATGGTTCTTATGGAAGGGATTTGAGAGAGCCATTTTTTCAAAATGGCTCAAAGATCATATAACAAAAACTCTGGGGTTGACACAATCTTTCAGGGCCCAGGGTAGGCATTGTAAGTTATGCCTGGCAGGCATATATAGCTGTTATGGAAGGGATACTTGTATAAGCTTCAGAGAGGGCTTATTCGATTGGAAATTGAAAGTTCTAGTTCAGTTTTTAAGAGCCAAAAGAGAGCAGACGGTAAATATCCTCCCCCCCACGCCTCTTTTCCCCCAAATGCATCTGATAAAAATTTTGATATAGCAATTTTGTTAAAAATAGCTCAAAAGTCAGATAACAAAAACTCTGGTGTCAAAACAACCCCCCAGGGCCCATGGGCAGGCGCTGCAAGTTATACTTATGCCCTGGTGGCATATTTGGTTCTTATGGAAGGGATGCTTGTATAAACTTTAGAGAGGGCTCATTTTAATGGAAATTGAAAGTTTTAGTTCAATTTTCAAGGGTTAAAAGAGATTGGTGGGAAACTAGCCCTATCCCCATGCCCTTTTTTCCGCAAACACATCCAGTACAAATTTTGAGATCAGTATTTTTTAAAATAGTTCAAAGGTCAGATAACAAAAACTCCAGTGTTGACACAACCCCCAGGGGCCTGGGGGCAGGCGGAGTAAGTTATGTCCTGGGGGTTAAGAGGTTCTTATGAAAGGGATGCTTGTATAAACTTCAGAGAGGGCTTGTTTGATTTGAAATTAAAAGTTCTAGTTCACTTTCTAAGAGTCAAAAGAGATCAGAGGGCAACTAGTCCCTCCCCCCTCCACGCCTTTTTCTTCCCCAAACCCATCCAATTAAAATCTGGAGGTGGCCATTTTGTTAAAAATAGTTTCAACCATTAGATATTAAAACTTTGGGGTCAACACAAACCCGCAGGGCCAAGGGACAGGCATTGTAAGTTGTGTCTTGGGTGCATATATGGTTCTTATAGAAGGGATGATTGTTTAAACTTTAGAGAGGGCTCATCTGATTTAAAATGGAAAGTTCTAGTTCACTTTTAAAGAGTCAAAAGAGTTTGAAGGGCAATTAGCCTCCCCCCCTTCAACCCCCACACGCTTTTTTCCCCAAACCTATCCGAAATTTTTTTTTAGATGGCCATTTTCTTAAAAATAGTTCAGGCATCATATAATAAAAACTCCAAGGTTGACACAAACCCATTTTTACTTTTGTATTGTTACTTTGATACTAGTTTTGATACTTTGATGAATATTTGATAATGAAAAAAAAAGTTTTATTTTGAAATAAGGTATTTTTAAAAACTTGAAACTTTTTGCAATTAAAAACAAACAAAAATTAATTTTAAAAAAACTTTCCGAAAAAGACATTTTTCAAAGAAAAGTAAAGGCAATTTTAAACTTGAGATCAGCAGATACAATTACCTGTTAAAATTCAAACTTAAAACGACAAGAAATTACTATTAAACAATAAATGAAACCCAAAACGAACAGAAATTAAATAAACAATCAAAGCAAAAAAAACATACAACAAGTAATAATATAAATGAATAAATAAATCTTAAAGTAAGTAATGCTTAAATTGAATATGCAACTCAAGCTTAAAACAAAAAAAAATATTTGGTATTGAAGTATAAATGAAACCCAAAACGAACAGAAATTAAATAAAGAATCAATGCAAACAAACATACAGTAGATTAGACCCCGGCGCCGCGCCGACGAGGGAAGACCGGCGGTGGCGGGGCCAAAAATAGCGCGCCACCAGTGAGATGTCGGCGGCGCGCCGCGCGCGCGATCAATGTTGACTGCAAACATTAATGTTTTCATCAGTCTTCCTCAAATCACAGCTTAAATTTACAACAGATTCAAGCCTATTCATGAGTTCAAAAATTCACAAGTCACTGGCTGGAAACTGGTCTTCTTCATTATTCATCAAGAGAAGTAGAAATCTGGTAGAAACAAAATGGCTGTGACGTTTCAGAACCCTTGCATAATACGAGTAGTTGAAGTATCTATTAGCTATGTATTCTTAACATAAATAATTATCAAAATTAGTAGTTTTTTTTCATCGAGCATTACTGCATACAAAACTTCAAATACCATATCACAAAATTCGTCAGTTATCTGGGTAAAAACTTTGAATATAACTTTGAACTTAGAAGCTTAATTTTTTCATAATGCCCCTTGCCTATATCTGTTTTGTCACCTTTAAAACAGTTGAAATGGGCGACTTTGATATTGATTGTTTTTTTTTGCTCTTTTGGATTCCTAAAATGCCTTCCTTGTATAAAAAACTGGTTTTTAGTAACAAAAAAAGCAGCTGAACTGCTGCTTTTTTATTGGTTTTGCCTGCTCTTTTGGATATTATTCATTTTTTCTTCTGGGGATTCATTCCAAATTATAAACTGATAAATACCTAATATCAGTCAAATTATAAACTGCATCTAAAAGGAGTAAATTTATCAAATTGAAAAATACATGATGAACACTTCACATGAGAACATTTCAATTACAATGAAACAAAAAACACTTAAGGTTTATTGGGTATGAAGAAAAATGAAGTGCCAGCTATTTTCTTAGGTAAAAAAATGAAAAGCTCATTCATTTTAAATGTAATTAAATGAAATAATGTGCAGACTGAAGTAGCTCCAGGAAGATGTTGAGAGTTTCATCCTAGTTTGTCACTTTTAATCCAAGCAAAATGTTAGGACACTTAGTATCAGTTATTGAGTTTAAGCTTTGATTTCCAAATGCTCACAAAAATTACCAAATTTAAGAAAGTCGCAACAATAAGTCACATGTGGTCAAAATATTCAAAAACTCTTCTTTGATCCCCACCCAGGCTCAAAGCTTCTGCTATGGTCATTTCCATGGAAATCTCCAAAGAGTTTCTTTTTAAAATACCTTTCAAGCGTAGTTAGGCGTATTTAGCCTTTTTTTGCTTTTCTTCAAAGCCTCGAAAAAAGTGTTATAATATTCCAAATGTTACATTTGTTATATTTGTGTATATTTTTGGTAATCATTTGTGGGGTGATCCGAATTTTTTAAACCACTGTAGATACTTAAGAACGTTGCAACATCTAGTACCCTGAGGTCAAAGACTCCTCCTTGAACTTCCCAAATTGAAAGGTTTTATTATGACCTGGCCTTTTAATGTAACTTGGGCACTGGACAAAGGGCACCATTGTCACTCGAGCGCAACGTTAGGTGGGGATGTCGATATCGCTTTCGTCACACCAATTCGTTTTAGTGTGAATCTGCCTGGTACTTATGAATGAATGTTTTCAAAGTAAACCCGTTTCATCCATAAGAAAAAAACGGGTTGGACGCATATGTCCCTTTCCTTTTGGATGACAAAAACATGCAAGTGCTCTATCAAGTCTAAGTCATGAAAATCTTGTTAATTTTTGTCAACTTTTCAACTTTTTGTCATCCCTGCTTTCAATAAAAAAAAAAATCAAGGTACTATCACTTAAATATAATAACTCCCCCCCTCTGGATACCATCTTGACAGGATACCGTCTCTGCTTTAAATAAAAAGAAATAATTAACTCATTGGCACCCCTGCTTTCAAAAAAAAATCAAGATATTGTCATTTAAATATGGTAGCTCACTACACCCCCCCCCCTTCCCCTTGGGATACCACCTTGATAGGATGCCGTCTCTGCTTTAAATTAAAAAAAAACTTTTTGGGATCCCTGCTTTCAATAAAAAATATTCGAGATATTATCATTTAAATGTAATACCCCCCCCCCCCCTCTGGATACCACCTTGATAGGATACCTTCTCAGCTTTCATTAGAAAAATAATTTACTTAATAATTAACTAGGTCACTATATCGTTCAAACAAACACGCAAAATAACGTTAAACAGCTTAGTGTTTCTTGAAAAAAAAAATTGAGGGTATGAGTAAAGGGGTTCAAAGACAACAACAAAAATATCGAAATTATTCAGATATACCTCAAATTATTGAAAAACTGGGTCATAGATTCGCCGTGGCATTCAATAAGATCCAAAGAATCTAAGTAAAAGGGAGCACACACAAAAGCCAAATTAGGCCAGTAGCCTATGAGAAATAACAAAATACCCAAGACAATGAACAAGTCCTAATGGGGGGCCCTGGGTCTATCAAAATATTTCAATGGTTTCCCAGGGAATTTGATATCATTTTCTTCTGTCTGCACTTTGAATGAAAAAAATAAATATATTTTTGGCATCCCTGCTTTCAATAAAAAATGAAGTATTATTGTTTAAAAATGATAGCCCCCTATCCCCCCCCCCTATAGGCAGTAATTTACAATTTGTTTATGAAGCATATTTTTGGGATAACTTCCAGTTCAATGTTTAATTCCCCAACCTTGTACATAGCTAAATTTTGTCTCAATAGAAGGTTTTTTTTTTTGGGGGGGGGGGAAGGGTAAAAATGTTTCAGAAAGAAGATTGAATTTTCTATCAGGCTTTCAGCAACTGAGTATTAAACATTAAGAAAATTTTATCTAAAAACAGCAAAAAAAAAAATAATGCAAATTTACAATTCAGCTCTAGAAACAATTTATTGGTTGTCAGAAAGAAGAAAGAAGATTGTATTTTCTTTCAGGTGTTCAATAATTGAGTATTAAACATTAAGAAAATCTTATCTAAAAACAGCCAAAAAAATCTGCAAACTTACAATTCAGCTGCAGAAACAATCTGTCGGCTGTCAATTTCAAAATCCAACTGAAGGCTGAAGCTGTATTGTAGTGAATGCGTTCTATAATTCTATTCAACTTGAAAATAAAATTCTTGACTACGAATGATGTAAGAAATAGCGATTGGGAAACTGCATTCGAAATGACTTAAAATCATTTCATAAATATGTTACTTTTTTTTGTCAACATACCTATGAAGAACTGTGTATATTGCAATATTTGCAATTGCATATTGCATCTGTCTGTTTTTTATGCAAAGTAACAAAAGAGACGAAAATTAATGAATAAGAGAGTAGTGAAGAATTATGGTATGCAAAGTAATATTTGGCAGGGAAACTCACTGGTGGTAAATCGCTAGGGGGGGGGGGCACCGTGATTGTGTGATTATCGTGGATTCGGGGAACCAAATTTTTTTTCGGGGTGACGCATAGATTTTTGGGGAAATACTCGAAAATTTGGGGATAGTGCAAGCCCTCCTTGATTTCTAATCAGGCAAATCGAAATACTAAACCACACAAGAAGGAAAAGCCCCGGTTTTGCGGTTTACGCAATAAATAATTGCCGCAAAAATAATTTGAAGTCGACCGAACACCGCCGCCTCTGCCGGCGGTGGTGCGCCGACGGCGTTCGGCCGGGCCTCTCGTCAGCGGCGTTCGGTCGATCCGCCGGTGCGGCGCCGGGGTCTACAGTAGATACTAATGTAAATGAATAAACAAATCTTAAAACGAGTGAAACTTAAAATTGAATATGCAAATCAAGCTTGAAACAAAGAAAAATCACTACAATGAAGAGTCTGGGTATTGTCTCTTCTCTCACTGTAAAAGTCTAAAACCTACTGCGTCATGGCACTTTACTGAAAACTATTTGTATCTTGAACAGTCTTGGAAAGTATAAATAAAATCAAATAGAATATTTGATTTTATAATGATATTAATTGTTTAAAGATCCATCAGTTAAAGATTTTAGTTCATTGTAATTTTATTTTCATTTACAATGCTGTAAGAACTGGAAAAGAAAATATTTGTAATATAATTTGTTTTCAGTGAAGCGGCAATGACACAATAGGCTTTAGGTTTTTACAGTTAAGGAAGGGGACAATTTCAGGGGTCTTTGACAATTTTAGATAGAACTAATAAATTAAACTGAATATTTGATGCATAATGATATTAATTGCTGAAAGCTTGTCAGTTCAAAATTTTACTGTAATTTTAATATTTATTTTCAATATTAAGTACAAAAGAAAATATTTGTATTATAATTCGTTTTCAGTAAAGCACCATGACACAGTAGGTTTTAGACTTACAGTGAGAGAAGGAGACGATACCCAAGCTCTTGTTTGTAGTGATTTTTGTTTGTTTCACGCTTGATTTGCATATTCAATTTAAGTTTCACTCGTTTTAAAATTTATTTATTCTAGTTTCTTTGTATGTTTGTTTGCATTGATTCTTTATTTAATTTCTTTTCGTTTTGGGCTTCATTTATACTTCAATACCAAATATATTTCTTTTTTTTGTTTTAAGCTGGATTTGCATATTCAATTTAAACATTACTTGCTTTAGGATTTATTTATTCAATTATATTATTACTTGTTGTATGTTTTTTTGCTAGGATTGTATATTTAATTTCTGTTGGTTTTGGGCTTCATTTATTTTTAATAGTAATTTCTGGTCGTTTTGAGTTTGAATTTAAACAGGTATTTGTATCTGCTGATCTTTAGTTTAAAATGGCCTTTACTTTTCTTTGAAAAACTTCTTTTTTTGTTTTTTTTTTTAAATTAATATATAGAAAATTCAAGGCTAGGACTATTTTGTTTAATTAAAACATCCAAGAAAGGGAGCTTTCCTGAATCTTCCAATTCTATTGTGAAGTGAAGATTTGAATTAAAAGTGTTCAAATGTGCCAAAGCATCTTTTAGAGAGTTCTGTCCCTGTTTCCAAACAAACAAAATATCATCAAAAAAACGAAACCAGGGAGTGTTTCAAGGGGAAATTATTCAAAGCAGATTGTTGTATGAAATCCATGTACAAATTTGCCAAATAGGGAGACAAAACAGGGCCCATCAGTAGACCCATAATCTGAAGAAATTATTTTTCTTTGAACTTAAAATACAAAGAGAACTAGCTGCAAAGACAAACAAGCATCCTTGTTGTGTCAATTTCCAAGGTTTTATAATCTAACCAAGCAGAATTTCCCTCTAATTTCTTTGTAAGGCCTGTTCACATTTATGGGCATCACATGAAGTATACCTGGAATCCTGGATATTGCATCAATAATGATGCTTGCTTGTCTTTGCGACAAGTTCTCTTTGTATTTTAAGTTCCAAGTTTTTTTTCTTTTCTTCAGATTATGGGTCTACCAATGGGCACTGTTTGTCTCCATATTTGGCAATTGTTGATGGAAGGAGTTGTTGATGAAAAAATCTGCCATGTTTTTAATTTGTTCTATATGAATTTTGCCATCTAATAATCCTCATGCAAAAAAAATCCTTTGCAATGATTTTACTTTGGGGTTTTGCATTAAAAAGTTACTACCATTTAACCATAATTTAGCCTACTAAAGAAGAAAGATTTTTCTAAGCCATTGATAGTGTATTGGGGTGGCAAATCAACATTTTAGTAGCTCGGTCTTCCTTTATAGGGGCAGTTGGCAGGCCTTTTGTTCAATTTTTAAGCAACAAGAATTGAACCCAAGACCCTGTATTGCAAAGTAGAGCATCAATCCACTCTACTACCAGAGGGTCTTGGTTAACTTGTCATAGAAAATAGGCTTAATATCACTTATTATTAGAAAACTGAAGGGAAGTAATGTTTTCATAACTAGTAAGTTAACTACTAAAGGTTTTTACAGATATCTCTTCAAGGAGTTGTTCATATCAAATTCTCCAGTGAATTACCTGACATCTACCCAAGTTATGTAAAAATTGACCTTAAAGTACAATTATATAAACATAAGAAACTGACAAAACAACAGGGCTATGCATGATAATTGGAATACAGGGATGGAAGACATCCATTCACCACATAACTTTGAGGCTCTGGGCTCAAAAATCTTAAAACACAAATTTCTAAACTAAAGGCAGGTAGAACAACAATAAGGGCAGGCTGAGGCTGGTAGATCTAATAGCCTTGGGTTTTCCAAACTAGGAAAGGTTGGAAATACCTAATTTTGGGTAGATTTCTTAGTTAGACATTTATGATGGCCAAAAAGGACATCTATTGTTATTAAAAACGGATCAAAATACTAACTTATATAAGATATGAAATTTATTGTCATATAATGGATAAAATTTATATTACGTACTTGTGGCCAACCATACTGAACCAAGAGCCATCAAGTCATGGCTGTCAGCCTATACAGTTGCCATATCAGTTTCATTTCTTTTCAGCTAGTCAATTAGCTCTATAAGCTTCACAAAAAGTTGACCTATTGTTGCTCCTACCCTAAACTTAAATAAACAAAGAACAGGTGCAGTTCTACAAATTTAGTTTAACTCAACAAAGGATAAACTAATTTAAAGGTTTTGGTTAGTTGCTTTGGTTAAAGAAACCTAAACTCATATTCAGAATTCATTCATATGTATGAATGTAAAATGTGCAATAATCTTGTGGTGGTTGACACATCAGATGCAGCAAAAATATTACATGTAGAAGATTTTGCCAATGGTTTATGCTGTTTCATCTGTCATTTTTTAATTAAAGCCCGAAACTGCGACAGGAAGTGTATCTTCTATAGCTTTCATAGAATTTTTTTTCTGGGATTTGTTAACCTTTGTATTTATGTTCCATCTTTACTTAGGGAACAGCCAATATTTTCCTGTAAAGCTCATGTCTTCCATATTGATCCAAAAACTAAAAAGTCATGGGTGCCAGCTTCTACAACTGCCATATCAGTCTCGTTTTTCTTCGACTCAACCAGATCTCTCTATAGGATAATTAGCGTAGAAGGAGCAAAGGTATGTGTTTCTTTTTTCAAAACTCAGAATTGTTTGCAAATTCATTTCAACTTAATTGATGTGTACTGCTAGCCTAGTTGTTGCCATAAATGTAGAAATAACCTATATGCTTATGTTTTTTTATTTTGACTTTCTACTATCATAGAACACAGCTAAAATCTTCAGAAAGTAACCATGGTACATCACCTACAAAGTTACTGTAGATGTAGTGGCATAAATTGGGGGGGGGGGGCTATTTTGAAAAAATACCTTCTTTTATTTGAATTGACATAACTGATTTGATGCAGACGCTGGAAATTCATCTGTATTTACCTATTTAATATCTTAATATATAATATTTGTCAATAATCAGTTGCCCTTGAAGTTTAGATTATTTTCATTATGTAACTATCTTGCTAAATCATATTGTATCCTATATGCTGAATCTACTTTTTTTAAGAACATACAAGCAATAATTGTGTATATATGTGAATATTTTTTTTCTTGAAGACGGCTTGATAATTTTTTATGAAAATCGAAACATTAACATTTTCAGGCCTTTAAAAAGGATCTAGATAGGGCATGACTGGGATTTTTTTTTCTAGAGGTGATTGTATTGATCCTATGGTCCTGTAAAATTATGTACTGACATCGTGCAAAATTTCCAACATCAGACGTAGGCTATAATATTGTGTGGAAGGAAGCATTGAGTGCTCCCCATGTTGGTTATCTCAACAGCACAATCATTTTATAACTCCAAAATCCTGTAAAGAATGAACCACTAAACAAATATTTTCTGATATTCTAATCTTGGTTCACAGACGTACTTAATATTCTTACAACTGTGGGTCTTGATCATTCTATATCTAACATCATCACTATATTCATCATCTTTACTAATAATGCTAACTAGGTATATGAAGCTGTCTAGTTGATCGATCTTCTCGTTACCCAACATCACCTCTTAACCTTCACTTATTCCTAGTCTTAGCGACTTAGTCTTCTTAACGTTAATTTTTAAATCCATTCTTGTACCCTTTTCTTTTGTCCTGAGCAATTTCAAATCTGGGTTTTCATGGTGCTCATTTACATAATTGAAGTTTCTTAATATTTTCCGATTTTATAGTATTTGGAGTTTGAAAAAAAATATGCAAAATACCGTTTAATTACAATTTTCGCTATTCAACTTTGGCAAAACCAAGAGTTAATCCGAGCAAAGTCCTGATCAAAAATATTGTAATCGACATATCAAAGGAAAAATGTTGATTTGTCATATAATTGTCCCACAATACCAGACACCACGAATAATGGCCGCACTTGACCTGTTCCCCGTCGGTAGAGACGAAAACGTAATTTTCTTTCTGGATAGCCCTCGTAATTATAAAACCTATGATTAAAATATATCTTGTTTAGTCAAATCATATTAGTAAGGAGTCACATTCACGAGCAGTCACATATGCAAGTAGTTTTATTCACAATTGCAGTAACAAATGATCGTAGTTGCAAGTAGTCAGAGTCGCAAGATGTCGCTATTACAAGTAGTCGTAATCTTAGTCCCATGTTGCAGCAGTAGTTGCAGTTGCTGTCACAGATGATCGTAGTTGCAAGTAATCGTAATCTTAGTCCCATGTTGTAGCATAAGTTACAGTTGCAGTAACAAATGATCGTAGTTGCAAGCAGTCAGAGTCGCAAGGTGTCGCTACTGCAAGTAGTCGTAATCTTAGTCCCATGTTGCAGCAGTAGTGTTTAGTTGTCTTAATCACAGTCGAAGTAGCAGTAATACAAGTAGCAGTAGTAGCCCTCAAAGGTAATCCCCTTATCCGTTCCTAGGATATTGCAGATACTCCCTTTTGATAACCTGGATACACATAGTGTCTTTTGATTTAGTTCTACATTCCTTGAAGTTTCATCTGAATACATTTAATCTATTTGGACCAACCCAGGATTAACCATTTCCCAATTGCCCAGTAATAAATCCTTTTGTAAACAGTGAGTAAATTGTATAAATTGCAACCCTTGCTTTGAGATGATAGGGAGTCATATAATTACTGGAGGGATGGTTATTGAACTTTTGGACTCTTCTGAAATAAATGAGTAGGCCTATATAAAAAATTAATTTGCCATCCCTGAAGGAATGGTTTTTTGTTCTCCAGATCATTTTGAACAAAATGGATATCTCAAAGTTTGATTGGACATGTTTGGGGGAGGGCAGCTAAAAAGAACAAGGGGGAGAGGCTGGTTGCCCTCTGATATTTTTTCAACATCACCCTTAGTATTCCCTGAAAGTTTGAACTTACTACCTTCAGATATTCTTGATATATCGCAGATACGCCTTTTTGTTAACCTAGATGCACATAGTGTCTTTTGATTTAGTTCAACAACCTTTTCAACATTCCCTAAAGTTTTGTCTTAATGCCCCTAGCCTTTTTGGACCTGCCCAGGACTAAACATCCCCCCCTTCCTAATAATAAATTCCATACTATAGTAGTACAGTATATTTGGCACGAAAAATCCCACAGGGCCATGGCTACAAAAAAAAACTCATTGTAAACAATGAGTAAATTGCATAATTCACAACGCTTTCCCCAAGTGATGTGGGAACCTTTTATCTTTGGAGGTATAGTTATTGGATCTTTCGACTGTTCTGTACAGTTTAACCCTCTCAATATTTTGATCAGTGTTGAAAGTAGAGGGGGAGGGGGTAGGATGGGATCTCAAAAAGTTGAGGGGATTGGTTGCCCTCACAATCTCTTATAAATACCGTTTTACCATGCCATGAAAGTTTCAACTTAATACCCTCTGCTGTTCCCGACATGTTGCCGATAAACCCTTTTAAGAATCAGCATGGACTTGTTTTGATGTTGTTCAATATCTCCGTCAATATTTTGTAAATATTTCACCTTAAGCCTATTTGGAGACGCAGGGTAAAACATAGCCCCCTTTCCTTAAAAACAAACCCAATTTGCGAACAATAGGCTACTTGATTAACTCCCAAACCTCGTCCTAGAGGATCTGGAGTCACGTCAATTTCAAAATTTTGATCAGATGTGTTTGGGAGAAAGCATCTGAAGAAAACATAAGGGTTGGTTGCCCTCCCATCATTCTTGACTCTGAAAAAGGCTTTGGAACTTTCATTTTCCGGTTGATTGAGCCCCCTCCAAAGTTTCCGTGACCACCTCTGTTCATGTGAAGCAACTCTGGAAATAAAAATACTAATTGTGGTTGCAGCAGTAGCTGGAATCTAGTAAAAGACGAACACCAGGTCATAGTAAAAAAACTGGATTAAACCCCCTAAACATGGTGTCAAATCGAAACAAAAAGTACACCATTGGAATTGCCTTGGCCAAAAAACCCTATAGGCCTACGGGAAACATGAAGTCCCTTGGCATGACCAACAAGGAAAATCACTTTTTTCGGCTTGGGAAGCATCTTTTTTTCTTTCTGTTTTTTCTGTTTTCTCAGTTTATATATTGAAAGCCTTTTGACCCTTTGCCATAGGCAGCACTAGGGCTTTGCCTATGATAGTGTTTATGCCTACCATTTGATCAGATTTCTCACTTTGTATAGCCACTACTGGAGTTCGGAAGTTGCTGTCTCAGAAGCTACAGTACAAACATACGATTTGTGCTTTAAAAGAAATTAAAAAAGTTATCTAAACTCTGTAAGGAGATAAATTATTTGAAGTCTGTTTTTTATTATTCTTTGTACCCATTTTATTTATAACATGTATTACTACTACTGCTATTACTGCCTCTTACCAATTTAGCACTATGTTGATGTAGGTCATCAAAATGGTTGTAACAGGTATATACCCCTAACAGCTTAGAGTATTAGGTTGAACCTTTAGTGCATGTTGAGGGGATGTTGAATCAATCAAAAGGTACGTCATGCAAAAGGTAGTATTACTACTATTACTAAGGCTAAGGGTATTAATGTGACATTTTCAGGAAATGTTAAGGTAGATGTTGAATTCAACTAAACAAGCTTTGTATTCTGGCTGTCAAAAGACTGTTGTAGCAATATCTCAGGAACATTCTAGAGTATTAAGTTGAAACTTTCAGGCCATGTTGAGGGTGGTATTTAACTTATAAGAAGGCAATATTTATATACTACTGCTACTGCTTCTGCTAGCGGTAATAGTACTACGAATACTAAGGCTAATGGTATTAAGGTGGAGCTTTCAGGGGTTATAATTTTGGACTAATCAAAAGACACTGTGTGCATATATTTTATCGAAGAGATGTGTCCGCAATATCTCAGATACGGCTTAGAGTATTAAGGTGAAAATATCAGAGAATATTTAGGGGATGTTTAACGAATCGAAAAGGCACTACGTGAATTCTACAACTGTTACTACTAATACTACTCCTGTTATTACCACTATCACTCTCACTGCTACTACGACTACTACTATAGGTTATGCTAAGGGGATTAAGGCAAAACTTCGAGGTAATGGCGAAGGCGGTATGGAACTAAATCAAAGCACACTATATACATGCAAATTTTTCATGGGGCGCATCAGCAATATCTAAAAAACTGTGTAAACTATTAATTTGAAGCCAAGGTGTTTTGAGGAGGATGCTGAGCTGCACCAAAACATACTATGTACGTACGGGTTATAAAAGTAGTGTATTAGCAAATGGAGAGGATATAGCTTCATTATTTTAAAAGATTAATAGGGTTAGATAAAAAGTTTAATAGCATTGTTATAAAGGGTGACTTGAGTCTTTTTAGCTTGAGAAATAAACAGTTAGTACGCATGGTAGGTTATTAGGAACAAATTATTGCTATGCCAGATCATCGGTTAACAAAAAATGGTTTCAATGAAATGTTATTGGACAAAAGAAAAGATTCTTGGCCTGCGAAAATTAAGAGTATACTAGACACATGTGGGCTATCAGGCTGGTGGAATGACGGCATTGGACCAGGGGTGGAAACAGAATTGATTGCAAAAGCTGTGGAAAAAGTGCTACAACATCAAGAGATCCAGGTTTGGCAAGAAGACAAGGTTAAGACACAATCTCTTGGAATATATAGAAACATTAAAAAAGCCTGCGTAGAAGAAATATATCGAAAATTTGGGCTCCAAAATGATACTTTAAAATTGGTCTTATCAGTAAGAGGGAATTTTATGCCGCTTGGGGGGAGAAGAAAGTATATAGGGAGGGCTAAAGTACGGAGAGGTCCCTTCTCTTGTCCGATGTGCGGGGAGTCTGAAGATTTAGAACATTTTATGTGTTATTGTAAAGAATTGAAGGTACTTAGGAGGGAAATTTTTGGGAGGGATGTCATGGAAAGAAGGTGTTTAGAAAATAAAATAGGAAGTAATTGCAAAGTGGATATTAGAAATCTGGGAAATTTTGTGAGTGTGGGGATGAGACATAGGGAGTGTTTTCTATCGTAGTGTTATTTTCAAAAGTGTTTGAACTTATTATTATGTTCTATGCGTTTTGCTGTATTTGTATTATCCATGGCCCGTGGGGCTTTTGGGAGAAATATATATCCAGCAACTTCTAAGGGTATTAAACAAAAGCTTTCAGGCCCACTAATTTTACTACGACTGCCACTATTGAACTAAATCAAAGTAGATTTAGTGTACTCAGGTTATCAACACGCGATAGGTCAGATATCTTTGGACGGGAATAGTTTATATCAGGATATTAAGTTCAAAATCATTCGTCTTTTCTAATTATTTGTGCATTGTTTTGCAAGGTATCGCCATAAAGAGCTATAGGTTTTTCATTCAACATTAAACCTATGTTAAAGTACTAAACTTTTGGATCTCATCATTTTCCTATACTTTTGGCATAAGCTTTGAGCTACAATTTTGCAGTAATGAAGAGAAAATGCTCATTCATGCTTTACCTTGAATATCTACACTGATTAAGAAACGATGTCGTACACTAGTCCTAAACCAAAAATATTGGTACTGTGAACTTTCCATGATGATAAATGTACCTTAACTTTTACTTTTCAATATAAAATTTAACTGATTTTTATACTGTGTAGGCTGTGATAAATAGTACTGTTACACCCTCTATGACCTTTACCAAAACATCGCAAAAGTTCGGCCAGTGGTCTGATGTACGAGCTAATACAGTTTATGGTCTTGGCTTCCCATCCGAAGCGGAATTGAATAAGGTAATTTCTCTTTATATTAAAATATATTTTTACATTAGGTTGCTTAGAACAGTAATGTACATCTCTGGCATATAAACACATCACAGGATCACTGACATTTGTGGATCACTCCTATTTTGGATTCGGAAATGCCATAAGGTTTCCCTTGTCAATACACAAAAAGTACATCTTATTGCGGCACTATGTCGTGTAAACTGATAGCTTTGTAGCATCTTGTCGTGTGAACTGATAGATCTTATGTTTGTATTAATTAAAAAAAAAAAAAAATCGACAAAATAAGTTTTTCAAAGAAAAGTAAAGAACTCCATTAAACAAAAAATGAGCAAAAATAAAATCAAATAATATATGAAACGTGAAACTACCGCAAATCAGCATCGATAAATAAATGAAACCCAAAACAAACAGAAATTACAATAAATAACCGAGTCAAACTCAAAAAGAGCAGAAATTAACATAAGTTGTGCTCAAAACCCCTATGCCTTCCCAAGGTCAGAACATAATTTGCACTTCACTAAAAAAAATATAAATGTTTTTAGTATCAGTATGTGCAAATTATGTTGCTACAACTTTCTATATAAACCTTATATGCCCCCAGGGCATAACTAATAAACCTTACACTGAGGGCTCTGAGGGGGCTATGATCCTAAAATACCTAATTTCCAGAACTTTCGACTACGTTGAACAAAATGAATATCTCAAAATTTTGATTGGATGTGTTTGGGGAAATGGTGGGCACTAGAGGGGGGTTAGTTGCCCTTCAATCACTTTCGACAATTAAAAGGACACTAGCCCTTTCAATTTTAAACGCTTTCTATAAAAATCTTACATTCTCCCAGGGCACAACTTGCAACCCTTGCCCTGAGGGTTGTGGGGGGATGGGTCATCCTTAAAGACCTAATTTCCAAAGCTATCAACTACGTTGAATAAAATGGCTATCGAAAAATTTTGATTGGATGTGTTTGGGGAAAAGGTGGGCGTGAAAGGGGGGTTAGTTGCCCTCAAATCACTTTCGACTATTAAAAAGGGCACTAGCCCTTTGAATTTCCAATCGAATGAGCCTTTTTTCAAGTTTCTACGATACATATTTCGATAAAAACCTTATATCCCCCCAGGGCATAACTTATAACCCTTGCCCTGAAGACTTTGGGGGGGGGGTGTCCTGCTCAAAGGTATAATTTCCTGAACTTTAAACTGCGTGGAACAAAATGGCTATTTCAAAATTTTATTGGATATGTTTGGGGAAATGGTGAGCGTGGAGAGGGTTTTAGTTGCCTTCCAATCACTTTTGACTATTAAAAAGGGCATTGGCCATTTCTATTTCCAATCGAATGAGCCCTTTTTGAAGTTTCTATGACAACGCGTTCTATAAAAAGCTTACATGCCCTCAGGGCATAACTTACAACCCTGTCCTGAGGGCTGTTGGGGAGTGTCCTCCTCAAAAACATAATTTCTATCTGGAAATCAACAACACTGAACAAAATGGCTATCTAAAAATTTTGATTGGATGTGTTTGGGGAAAAGGTGGGCGTGCAAGTTGGGTTAGTTGCCCTCAAATCACTTTCGACTATTAAAAAAGGTAATAGACCTTTGAATTTCCAATGGAATGAGCCCTTTTTCAAGTTTCTACGACAAAGATTTCAATAAAAACATATATGCCCCCAGGGCATAACTTTTAACCCTTGCCCTGAAGACTGTGGGGGATTGTCCTGCTCAAAGGTATAATTTACTGAACTTTAAACTGCGTGGACCAAAATGGTTATCTCAAAATTTTGATTAGATGTGTTTGGGGAAATGGTAGGCGTGGAAGGGGTGTTAGTTCCAATTACTTTCGACTATTAAAAAGGGCACTAGCCATTTCAATTTCTAATCGAATGAGCCCTTTTTGAAGTTTCTACGACAACGCGTTCTACAAAAACCTTATATTCCCCTAGGGTATAACTTACAACCCTTGCCCTGAGGGCTGATGGGGGGTTTTCATCCTCAAAGACCTAATTTAACGAACTTAAAACTACGTTGAATAGAATGGCTATCTCAAAATTTTGATTGGATGAGTTTGGGGAAAAGGTGGTTGTGAGAGGGGGGTTAGTTGCCCTCCAATCACTTTCGACTATTAAAAAGGGCACTAGCCCTTTGAATTTCCAATCGAATGAGCCTTTTTTGAAGTTTTTACGACAACGCCTTCTATAAAAAACCTTATATGCCCCCAGGGCATAACTTACAACCCTTGCTCTGAAGGCTGTGGGGGAGTGTCCTCCTCAGAAACACAATTTCTATCTGGAAATCAACTACGCTGAACAAAATATATATCTCAAAATTTTGACTGGATGTGTTTCGGGAAATGGTGGGCGTGGAAGGGGTGTTAGTTGCCTTCCAATCACTTTTGACTATTAAAAAGGGCTCAAGCCACTCCAATTTCCAATTGAATATGCCATTTTCGAAGTTTCTACGACAACTTCATCGATACGAAGTGCCCTGCTCCAAAGAAAAAAAAATAATAAATAATACATTTTGCCAACATCGTTCTTATATGCCCTCAGGGCATTACTTATAACCCTTGCCCCAAGGGTTGTGGGGGAGTCTCCTCCTCAAAAATATATTTTCTATTTGGAAATCAAATACGCTGAACAAAATGGCTATCTCAAAATTTTGATTGGATGTGTTTGGGGAGTGATGGGCGTGGGGGGGGGGGGCTAGTTGCCCTCCAATCACTTTTGACTATTAAAAAGGACACTAGCCACTCCAATTTCCAATCGAATGAGCCCTTTTCTAAGTTTCTACGATAACTCCTTCGATAAGAAGTGCCCGGGTATGAAAAAAAAAACATTGTGCCAACATCGTTATTTACAACATCGTTATTATGTTATTTACATTCATAGGCAGCGCTATTGCGCTGCCTATGAATGTAAATAACAAACTTGCCTATTTGTATTAATTGTTTTCAAGATTTTGTTTTTTAGTGTTTCGGGTGCTATTGGGCCGAGTCACTCCTTATTTACTGCTCGTTACCACGGAATGTTTGGTTAAATAATTTTGGCATGATTTTGATATTCCTTCACTCTTGATGGGTTTTTCCGTGTGAACCATTTTATTTTAATGTTCTTATACTAGATAAAGATTAGACTTGTTTGATTTAGCTGTCTTAAAAGAAATTAAGATTCATATTTGGGTTTCTTCATCATATGAAAAAACTAGCGTCATCACAAGGCATGTAGGATGAAGTTGATAACTTATGTATATTCTTTCTTGTCACACTTCAACGTGAGTAAGGACAATAAAGCGTTTGGGGTGGACTTGTCAGAGTTTTGTGTGAGGAGAGAGAAGGTATGCGCTTGTTACCTCTTTTGGGACAGGACATTAGAAAATTCGTCTTTTTTAGCACCTTCACTCAGAATCTGTCTGACGAGGGAAGCTAGAGCAATTTGCATTAATTTATGATTTACAATGACCGTCGTAATTTAGATCGTTTTTTATTCCAAAATTTAGCTTTTCAGATTGCTGACGTAAGCTAGTTTAAAAAGAGATAAAATACGCCGAACCTCTTTCAAACTGAAAATAGCATAATTCAATCTCTTCAAGTCGTACTAGTCTATTAAAATCATACTATTTTAATGTAGAACCCCCCCCCCCCCAAAAAAAAAGAGTTTTCTGACGAAAGTAAAGGACAGAAATGAAATAAAACGAACAAAAGCTATTGCTTAAGTAAAGCAGGCTCTTCATACCTGTGTTTGAAGAATTATGCTGAGCAGCACTTTACTGAAAACACAAAACTAAAGTGGAAAATGGGGATGTTTCTTTAGAAGCAGAGAAGTCTTTACTTAACCTGCTGAAGTTAAAGCATTAATTTCTAAGGATCTCAATAGCCATCCACTGGCCATTATAACAATTATTTTAGCATACAGTTTAACTGTTTTTGAAAGCTCAAGAAAAATGACTTATTTTAGCATCTTGGAAGTAGTTAAGAGGAATATGAAATATCAGGTTGATTTATAACGCAACTGACCAACCATAATATCAACCGCCAACACTATAAAATTTTAGTCCCCAGACACTTATTTTAGTAAGAATTGAAATAAACAACTTTTAACGTGTTTTTGAACTTAATCTATAGCCCTAGACTTTGCTTGGACACGTTCAGCAGAGATTTCTTTGCAACGTAATCATCAAAGATCCATTTTGAAACTAAGTCCCCAGACACTTATTTTAGTATGGATTGAAATGAAAAACTTTTAACCATTATACAAACTTAAGAAACGTAGTTTGTTTTTCTTGGGGTATGGGGTATTGCTAGTCATGACACGAATTTTCGAACTTAATCTATAGCCCTAGAATTTGCCCGGACACGTTCAGCAGAGTTTTTTTTTTGCAACGTAATCATCTAAGATCCATTTTGAAACTAAAAAGAACCAAGTTAAATTAGTTTGTACCAATTTGGCACGAATAATTGGTTGGAAGTCGCACCCAGTTAAAAAAAAAAACAAATCATAATAAAAAAAAGAAACATAAATGCTTTATTTTCTATTGTAAAAAAAATCGTAGGCGGTAATTTTGCGTATTTTTATAAATATAGGGAATTATCATGAATCTGTTTATTTGAAGGAGTTTTATAAATGTATGTTACGTAACTCAGAAGCAATAATTTTTATTTCTTCAAGTTTCAATTTCGTTCTTTACTTCCATTAAGAAAACTTGTTTTTTTCTACGATGTTTTACCATAACGTCATGTTTTAGTCATTGGGGTGTTATTGCCATCTGTTTCTTTTTTTAAAGTTGTCAAATTTATCAAAAGCACAAAATTGGGTATTCTTTTGCCTACAGGCGGAATTTGGTGTGAATTTAGATTTAGGAGAGAATGAGAGAATTAGGAATTTTATTGTAATAATTGCGTAATATTTTAACAAATAAAAGAGTAAAATACTATTTTGGCTGCAAGCAGCCCAAGCTACTCGGATTACAATTAATGCTAAGAAATTTTGCTTGGTCGGCTGGCAGTATTTTTTTGTACTTCTCTCTACCAACAATTGGCTTAAAATACCAAATAGTGCCAATTTGGACAAAGATGAAAAGACAAACACAACTGTCACGCTATAATGAAGTCCAATGATCCTCCGTTTCCATGATGAGGGAGTGTAGGCACTCAGTACAGGGTTTTGACCATGACAAATAGATTGGCTGTCTCAGAATTTGCATTCTCTGTCCTTTCGATCCCATTTTAAGAAAAATTGATGTTTTGCGGGAGAAAACGACTTCAGCAAAGGAGTAATTTATTTTGTTGTGGGGTAATTTATTTTGTTGCTTAAAGGAACACTGTACGTAAGGAGCCAAGATGTTAGATTAACTAAAAAATTATCTCATGGAAGATGTTTAAGATACTATTTGTCTAAGTAAATTTTTTGTTTCAGTTTATAGAGAAGTTTCATGAAGTTAAAGAGGCCACAAAGAATATTGGTGCTGGGAACAAAAATACTTCGAATGGAAGTGCACCTACCGGCCAGGTACTTCAACCGACTAAGTAAGTTTGTATTTTATAAACAAAGGAATATATGAAATCTGTTAAATTATAAATTGCTTTCGGGCTTAAATTATGAACGTGTAATTTTCACTGTCATATAGCGCTGGATTTATAGCACGATCTAATCACAATGCATCTAATATTCGGGGCTTTTCAAATAAGGTTTATGAACAACCAATTACAAGTAGAAACAACAGGGAAATTTTTTCTGAAGACCATGGAATTCCAAACTCTAAATGAATATTTCCTAAAAATTTCCTTCTTGTTTCTACCTGTAATTATTTGTTTATGATGGAAAGGCAGTGTGATCTTCGTCGCTATTTACGTCTAGCAGTTGACCTATGATATCTTTTGTTTTATTAGTTTAGGCAAAAAATATGCTATTATTATCAAACAGCAAAAATTCTTAGAATCCTGCAGAAACGAAAACCTTAAGAAGGCCTTTGAGGCTAGCTGCCAAAAAGGCAAGATTAGCGTTGAAAGCTTGTATTTCATTACTTTATTTCATTTGAATGATTTGTATCAACTCACCTCACTTTATTTATTAGTCATGGTTGAACTCTGTTGAAGTCATGATGCTATGGCTGTTTTATAAGTTAAAAACTTTTGTTTTGTTTTAAAGTTCGTAATTTAATCTAATTTTCTCTTTTATATTTTCGTTTGTGTTGTGCTAAGGACAGCTAAATATTCATTTAGAGTTTGGAATTCCACTGTCGATAGAAACAATTTCCCAATTGTTTCTACTTGTAATTGGTTGTTTATGATGAAAAGGCAGTGTGGTCTTCTTCGCTATTGAAATAAGGTTTGAATTCTACATTAGCTCATAGGAAAGGAGCTGAGGATCAGCCCTTGTCCGCCTTCATAAAACGACAAAGATATATTAATACCAGAATCGTAAATGGTTTTTAGAATAAAACTCGCTCAATTTGCTAGAATAGTGCAGAGCTGACTTAAGTCACATGCAGATGCACATAAATAGAATTTAAAGGCAAGTAAAACACAAAAGCTAGAGAAGCGGCAATATCCACCTATAGAAAAACCCAATTTAGGGTTGAGACTTGGAACAAGGAACGAAAAAAAATTAATTAGTAATAAAATGACCAGTATAAGGGTACAAACGAATTTTTGTAAAGAAGTTTTACAAATATTTTATAGTGGAAGGTTACCATTAAAAAGAGGGAGAAGTGGTAGATGAAAGTCTAAGTTTAGGTCTTTAAGCCAGAATTTAATAGTCAGGAGAGGACATATTGTTTCAGGTGAAGTAACGTTGAGTTTGGTTAAACCTTTGTCAGAAGTGGGGTAAGATCATCCAAGCATAGTTTTACTATCTCTTTTTGATTTTTTTTTGTACTTTTGGTTGTAACATTTTAATTTTTAGCAACTTTCCTTTTCACTTTTTAGTTTTTTTCATAGCCATTTGTTTTTATTTATTTATTTTTTTTTTGCGACGTTTTATGCTAAACTCACACTTTTACTGAAGCTTTTAATCAGTTTTAGTTTTTGAGGCACTGATCTTTGGTTATTCCGGGATCCCATATACGATAAGCAGGCTCAAGACAGTGCCTTACTTAAGAATTAATCATTTGTAGATATGTATATAATCTTAAATCTTGACTTGAGAAGATTTCAGTCAGAAGATATATTTTTAATGAGCTGTGAAGTGTGTGGTATGTGTTTACCTCTGGATACCATCGTCGATTAATGCACTAACGATTGTTCAATTTTGTGGAACTAAGATCTTCCATGATTCAGAGGGAAAGAGGGACATTTATAAACATTGAACGTAACCTAAAATCGCTTTTGATGAGCTTAAAGTAAGCTGAACATCTTCTGATGAGATTATCCTACGGTCATGAAAAATAAGGAATCACCGTAGTCCACCAAGGTGGACTACGCTTTCCCATCTGGAACGTACTTGCACTCAACTTTCCCGGAGTGAAACCAATGCTTGCTCTTGAACTAAAACGCTTTGATGTAGGTCTGGCGGGACTCACGCTAATCCTCTCGTCGGAAAAGAGTCTGAGAATATTGGTGAAGGCTATCACCTGACTTGGTCTGGTGACCCAAAAACAAAGACAAATGGTCTAAGCTTCGTGCTGAACGCCAGAACCAGAGATGTCTTCTCTCTTACAAACAAACTCAGATATAATATTGACGGCTCAGCTCCAGCCCAAGCATGAAAAGTGGACAATTTTTTATTCTATGCCCCCATTAACCCGAGTTCTGCAGAGGTGAAGGGCAAGTTCTTCACAGAGCTCTCAGAGACCCTGTCTAGATTCTCATCCCACAACATTGTCACTCTGCTGGAAGACCTTCGCGACAGCAGAAGATCTCTGCTGGGAAACCTACGTGACGATCAATGACAGGGAGGGCATGTGAAGAAATGTTGTCGATCCTGTGATTCCGGGTCTGCTAACGACAACGGAGAGTAACTCCTCCAGCTCTGCTTCACGTATAATCCTGTCATAATAAATTCACTGTTTCAGAGACGAAAAATGTATAAGCACACTTGATATAGCAAGGATGGCCAGCCAAAGAAGATGATCGATTATATTTTAATTTCTGTACGCTAGCGCCCTTCAGTAACTAATTTCCGGACTTTTACGTCTATCGATCTGGGAAATACAGTCCATAGGATACTAGTGGTCACGCTAAGACTACGACTGAGAACACCTCCGCGAGCTGACGGGAGGGACGCCTTCCACCCTGAGCCCTGTTCAGTCTGCTCATGGTAGTATGCTGGATGATGATGCAGACCGATTCTCTGCCTGGATTAGCCACTTTTCAAGGCTTCTGAACGCTGAACCAGTTGCACATACAGACCCAGACCGGATTCAAACAACCATTACCATGCCTTATGTGGCTTCCGACCTCGTATAGTAACCGTTTACAGCTTCTGCGATCCGAAATGCTGTAAAACGTCTAAATAACAATCGAGTACCTGGCGTCTGTGGTATTCCCTCAGAACTCCTCAAGTATAGAGGTGCAGCGAGGGTCCTGTGGCTCAAGCTGATTTTTTCAGTTATATGGACCATGGTGTGCGTACCGACAGATACTGGTACCACAATACGGCTCATGGGCGCCGGCAGGGTGGGGGGGGGGCATGCCCCCCCCCCCCTCCCCTGGAAATTTGGGACTATAAAGTAATTATTAGAAACCAAAATAAAAAAAGCAGGATATATAAAAACAATAGAAAAAATGCGTTCTGCCCCATTGTTGACACAGATTTTGACCCTATAATGAAAGTGTAAGAGCCTACCTATTGATAACATTCGACCAAAGAATCAGTTTTTTATGGTGATCCTAAATATGTATTTGTTTATTAGTATTTAGTGCTGTTATTAGTACCCAAGAAAGTTGGTATAATTAAAGAAAACACAAGGAAAACAAGTTAATAAGGGTCAATTTCGGTAAAAATAATCCGTCAACTTTTGCTTGCATTACCGTGAGGTGATATATGAAGCCACTATAATCACAAATGTTTCACCTGAACGAAATGCTGGGAATTTTTTTATATTCCCCCTGAACGGATTGTTTTTTTTTTGTGTTTTATTGTCATTTATTTATTTTTTGAGGAGTTATTGTATTTATCTAGTTGTCGCTTTGAAAAAGATTTAATTTTTTACAGTTGTGAAGTATAAAGGTGTCAAATGTATTGGTTTTTGGTATTCAAAATTAAATTAAAAATATTGAATTACAAATTTTTATTTGATTTTTTTAATCTTAGTTTTAATGTTTTACTTTGAACAAAGTACTTTGATAATGCGTTAATTTTTATAAGCAAGTGAGTCTAAAGGCATTAAATATTTTGGGGTTTGATAAGCAAATTCAAAACTGTCGATATTGTTAAAAAATATCCGTCCAATGCTTAGGCATTGCTCAACAGAACTGAATGCTGGGAGCTTATATCTTATTTTTTGTAAGTAGGCTATCGTTTTGTGTAATTTTTTTAGTTTATTGCTTTTTCCATTTTTATATACTTTTAAATAATTGACATACTTTTTTCATTGCCTTTAGAAAAATGTTTCTCTCTAAGCTTCATTAAATAAAACAAAGTTTTTTCAACTGAAAGCAAGGAGCAACATTAAAACTTAAAACGAACAGAAATTATTACGTATATGAAGGGGTTGCCCCCCTCCTCAATACCTTGCTCTTCACTATACAGTTTTTCAGCACTCCAAAAAATAAAGTTACTTATTGTTCTAATTAAACGACCCTTGTGTTTCAGTAGTTGTTTTTAAAGAATTGGGACACAATTTGAACTTTAGCGTAAAGAGCGAGGTGTTGAGGAGGGGGCAACCCGCTCATATAACTTAATACGTAATAATTTCTGTTCATTTTAAATTTTAGTGACACACCTTATTTTCAGTTGAAAAAAACTTGTATTTTTATATTTAATATCTGATTGTTCTTTTAAAACGCTAGGATACCTGGCTCCACCTCCAAGGAAAAATCCCCCTCCCCTCAGAAATATCCTCTGGACAATTAAATCCTGGCGAAAATACAACCCGGACAATTACCCTTAACGTCTCCACTCCTAAAATTGAATCGGTAAAGAAAAAGTAAGACATAAAGAACTTTCGTATAGGAATTCTGGCAAATTCACCAAGTGTAAAATTTCGCTTGAAAAGTTTACCCCCTGGAAACTTTCCTCTCCATGTAAAATTTTCCCTGCGTAAAATCTTCCCAGCAGAAAATTTTTCCTTTCCTCCCCACTCGAAAAATGTATGTATGTTCCCAATATCAAATAAAACAATATGTTAGTTTTATAACTTAAAAACCTTTCCCCAGTGGCTGTAGGGGGTCATTTTATCTCTAAAGACATTATTATCGGGCCTTTAAAGTATGCTGAAGAAAAAAGCTAGCTCAAAATTTTGATCGGATGATTTTGGGAAAAACGTGGCGTGGGAGGGCGTCTAGTTGCCCTCCAATTATTTTGGTCACTTAAAAAGGGCACTAGAACCTTTCATTTCCATTAGAATGAACCCTCTCTCGACGGTCAAGGCCCACTGGGTCGATACGATCACCCCTAGGAAAAAAAAATAAATAAAAATAAACACGTATCCGTGATCTTTCTTCTGGCAAAAATTACAAAATTCCACATTTTTGCAGATATGAGCTTAAAACCTCTACATTGGGGTTCTTTGATACGCTGAATCTGATGGTGTAATGTTCATTAAATTCTATGTCTTTCTATGACTTCGAGGGGGTCTTTCCCCCCTTTTTTTTAGAAAATCAGACAAATTTTCTCAGGCTCGTAGCTTCCGATGAATAAAACTAAACTTAATGAAACTTATATATTCGGAATCAGCATAATAAGTCAATTCTTTTGATATATCAATTGGTACCAAATTCAGTTTTTTATAGTTTCGGTTACTATTGAGCTGGCTCGCTCCGTACTTATAGATCATTACCACAAACTGTTTGATTGCCCATCAAAATCCAAACAGAGATCATTGAAATATGAAATATTTTGTTGTCTTTTCGCTATTGTATTTTTTTTTTTAATGTCTGAATTTATAAGGCATTTAAGTTTGAGGTGGAGAATTGTCTTGTTGTGAAACAGGTACATTTTACATGACTGTTATAAAATCAAAACGTGGCATCTGTGCAGGCAGGATGATTATTTTTTAGTATCTCTACTCCTTCTGTAAACTATTCTAAGGTGTAGGAAATTGCATAAAGACAAGTCTACATCTGTTATATCTACGGAAGCGATCTTTTTGTAATTTTGGTTTGAGTTTGACTTTCTTTTAAGATTAAATGCATAATGATTAAATATATTATTGATTAAACAAATTGATCCCTTTGCCAGGAATCCTTGCGGTTTAAAATTTACAGTATTTTGTTTCATTTTGCATGCAATTTCATTGCTCTTTTTATTTGAGTTTTTTTCCCAAAGGTATTTAAAAATAAACTTATTCCAATAAAAAAAAGAATCCTGAAATATATCCCTGTCACCCAACCACCACTGATATTTTGGCATTTGCCCCCCCCCCCTGGAAAATTTTCTGCCGGCGCCCTTGGTACCGCTCTAGGAACAAAAGGCCAATCTACTAATCTGCTACAGCTATCGTGGGATTATGTTTCTCTTTGTTTCTGGCAAACTTTTCGCCATGACAGTACTGGATAGATGCTGTGTCTTTCCGTGTAGAAACAGGCGAGCTCAGCGAGTCGGGTTCATGCCCGGCAGGTCGACTACGGAGCAAATTTTCACAGTGCGTCAGGGGATTGAGAAGACGCCAGAGTTTCTGGCAAGGTTGCGCCGCCACTTCTTAGCTTTTCAACTCCAAGATCGACTATTTCATGACTTGCATGACAAATCGGAATCGAAGGTCTTCACTTGACTGACTTCGTTAGTAACCTTAACCTCCTGCCACGTGCTTCTCAAGCCCCTTTCTCGTGCAGCTCGCCCAGTGCACTGTTCGCTTTTACGGTCACCTCCATTGTATGCTGCATGACGCCCCAGTACGAGTTGTCTTTGACTTCGACTCCATCCTGCACGGATAGAAACGATCCAGAAGACGCCCCCTACTAGGTGGAAAGATAAAGAATTTTTTCCACCAAGCTCACATCCCGGTATAAGAAACCTTAAGCCTGGCAAGTGATTGATCAACCTGGAGGCGTTTGAACTCATCGTTCTCTGCTCCGAACCCTAGGCACGAGGCGAAAGTCAAGAGGGCTAGGCATCTGAACTAGAGTAGAGGAGAAAAAAATCAGTCATAATTTCATTTCAGTCAAAACATATGAACACATTGAACAAAACAAACAACACATTGAAATCTGTTTAATTGCCCTTTTTACCCATTTTACCTGTTGACCAGGTCTCAGCAATGAATAATTGTTGTATCATCGTTTCTGCTTTTCATTTCATATCGTGTTTCAATTTTCTAAATTATGCCTTACCTAATTCCCTGTATTCCGAGAAAACAACTTGCCAAACTGACATAGGCAAATCAAATGCTTGGTGCATTTTTACTAACGAATCAATATTTTTTAGTATTACAAGTGCCAATGCTTCACCGATTCAGTCCAGATCAATGGGAACAAGCCCTGCCCCTTCAAGTCAAGAGGAAGAAGCTCACCCGCCTATTACAGAATCTCATTTATCAGAGGATGTGCATTGTCAGCAGGTTAAAGGCCAGTATGGAACCCATCAAAGGTCTCAGAGTTTATCCGGATCTTATCAAGTATGTGCATTCCTGGTAATTAAACTAAAAAAAGAACGTGTTACGTGCTAACAGAGTTCGGACCTATTAATACTAGAATATTAGGGAGACGATTGGAGGAAGGCTTGTCAGCTCTCCTTTCGAAAACTTGACATTTTCACTTTATTTTTCTTACAATATCCAAGTAAAGTTGTAACTTCTTGTAAACGTTTACAAATTTTATTCTATTTGGGTCGGGTTGAAATCTTATTGAAGATCATATAATTTAACGTCTATAATTTAACTATTTTTTTTAAATACTTTTTTTTATAACGTTTTTTTTTACTTTTTTGTAACT
Source organism: Artemia sinica (assembly GCA_027921565.1). Classification (NCBI taxonomy): domain Eukaryota; kingdom Metazoa; phylum Arthropoda; class Branchiopoda; order Anostraca; family Artemiidae; genus Artemia; species Artemia sinica. The sequence goes on from CM051264.1 coordinate 27,620,819, forward strand.
TTATTTTTTATTTGTTTTTGACTACTCAAACTTACTAGACCATCCCCCTTGCTGTCCCAGTTATATCATTTCGATAATATGGATGCATGTAGGGTCTTTCAATTTACCTTTGTCCTCTCTTCCAAGGTCAGGATTCGGGGCCCACATTGATTTTCTAACGCTCCTTGAAAGTTTCAACACAATCCTCTAAGCCATTCCCGAGTCATCGCAGCGAACATAACTCGAAACAGTGTTTTCAATCGAATTTGCGTATTATTTATTTATTTCTTAAGCACTATTTATTTCGTGTCTTATGTCCCGAAGAAAAAGGCCGACGTGCCAAATTTGACGCGCTTTCCAATTCCCCTTAACTGGCCCAAAGCTTGCTCATTATGATGTCATATACTATTTTAAAAGATTGGTATTAGTTTTGAAAAACTAGAAATTTTTTTTTTGCATTCTTGCATCTTAAAGGTCACTTTTGAGACGCCATAAAAAAATAAAACGATACTTAACTGATATACAACCTCTTCATGCTCTATCAACTGACACACAACCTCTTTGAATTTTGTTTTCACACTAAAAGTTAGTTATTTTCCATTACATTTTTACTGCATAGGCTCCTAGAATAAGTAAATAAATAACTTTATATTTAATTTTTTAAACAAATCAGTTTTTATAGTCTTTAGCTCCTGAAAAGAGAACACATTTATGAAATGCATACAAGCCACTATTTCGTTGGTTCGATGGTTTATAACTGATTGCTTAGACTTCAATTGTAGCTATAAAGTTTTGAAAGTACATATTTTGATCGAGAATCTGAGCTGATCAATCTTTGCACACACGCCCGACCTTTAGAGGGAAACCTGACTTTTTTATGAAGACGTACGTCATATAGTTCGGCCCATTTTTTTCTATTGCGTGAGGCATACAACTTCTATCTTCAGGGAGATTCTCTCCGTCCTATTTGGAGATAAGCATAGCTTGCCTATGATTTCCTTTTTTGAATATACTTTTTTATGTAGTCTACATTAGAAAGCCCGACGAAGAAGAACTTAGAAAAGAACCACATTGCAGCTGTAACAACGAACGCTTCTTCTTCCTCACAAAATTTACTGGGTGGAATTCCAACTGCTTCATCTGGTGCTGTCGAAGCACAGTTGAAATACGAAAACGAGCGGCTTAAGCTAGCCCTTGCTCAAAGGTATTTACTTTTGCTTCTTTTTTTTTAATACAAAATTTGATTTAAAATAGAGGTTATATAAAAAGAGACGTAAAAAAGAGAAGAAAAAAAAATGAGGATCCAAATTGTTGTAAGTCCTGGCAGTGATGTATTTATCCGTAATATATTTTTCTTCACCCTGGGGTAACATAACGCATTGATATCCTGCTTAGGGATACAGAACCCAGGGATCGAACCTTGCTGGTTCTAGTTGATAGACTTGCTAATTGTCCTTGTCAAACAGACTCACCTACTGGAATATGGTTTTGACGCCCTATGGTTTTTTCTTATGTTTGGAGATTAGCTGACATGAGTAATGGGCCGAAAACAGTGGCTCACCGGATTTTAACCAAGGATTGTCCTTCAGTAAAGTGTGCGTTAAAATGATCCCCAAAGTTCTCACCGACAGAATAAAGGCCCAGAGTCTCGAAATGTGTCAGGACCTGCCCAAAGCACAGATTGTTAGCAGCCGGTATTACTGTGAAGTACTATATCGGTTTAGGCACAGGGTTCGACGATCCCGAAAAGATAATTGAGACGATTGAATCTTAAACCACGATAATTAATCGAGTCGCACCTCCGCACTCATTGTTTACGTGTTGGTAGTGAAAATAAGCGTTGCTATGCTTCTATAGCCGCCGTACAGCACGGATTTAACCCCACCGGACCTCTTTCTCTTTCCGATAATCGATAGATTGCTCAAAGGATATCGTTATGGCACGCTAGAAGGAATAAAAGACGCTTTGACTACCTTCCTACGAGAAGTCCCCATTCACACCATTCAAGAAGCCCAAGAGGGGTTGGTAAAATTCTATAGAGCGTGCATCGATTCGGAAGGACAATATTTTGAGAAGGATTCATTATTTATATGTCTGTGCTAAATAAATGATTTTTTAGTACAAAATTACCGGACCCTTGTTTCACAGACCCTTTATGTAAAAGATACGACGAGAAGAGAAGAAAAAAAATTAGAAGTTATTGAATCGTAAAATTGTTGTAGTTCTTGGGATTGATGTATTTATCCGTAATTTATTGTTCTTTGTCCTAGGGTAAAATAGCAGATTGATGTTCTGCTTGGAAATATAGGGCCCCGGGATTGATCCCTGCTGCCGCAAGGTTGAAGACAACCTTGTCACTTGTCCCTGTAAAACGGACAAACCAACTGAAATATGGTTTCGACGTCCTATGTGCCAGTAATGGCTCCGGGGGATCTTTATTCTTTTTTTTTTATGTTGTTCTTATTCTTGCTGAATTAGTTTGGTGAACGGTGAAGCGTGATATATTTTGCTTTGCTTTCACAGGAAAATAAATTGATTAATTTTATAACACCAGAATTTCTTAAAAAGTGACAAAGATTATACAGGGACGACTTATATTATTTTGATCTTATCATCTTTTGGGGGAAAATGGTCTGACAGTTTTTCAGTAGGTAAATTGAAGGTCGGCAGAATAAAGCCTCGCAAAGAAAATATCAGGGAAATGGTTTCTGGCACAATTTTTTAGAGGAAAAAAAATGTATAGTCGACTGAAATTCGTCAGGTTTTTGGTTTGTATGTATCGGTTGAAGTTGGGACAAAAGGAAGATTTAATTTCCAAATATTGATAAAATATATCTGGAATTGCTTCAGCCAAAAACCTGTTTTGTGCTCTTATTTTTAGGCATATACAAAGAGCAATCTTTGGGACTGCCTCTTGAAAACTTCGGGGTTTTGACAATCTTTTCGGGGATTTCCAATATATTTTGAGTCATTTTAATAAATCCGCTAACTTAACGCTCAACAACTATTATACATCTTATTGAATCATTAAAATCATAGTTATTTATAATTATTAAAATTCATATTTCAACAGCCTTGTAAATCCACTTACATCGCTACTACTTTAATGTACCCGTCTAATGAATTCCATTATTTAGCCCCTCTAAAACCCAGAGAAAACACTGACCTAGGCGTAACCAAATTATTAGTAGAAATACTTGCCATCTTATTTCAAATTTTTCCTGTTAAGGGTTGTTTCCAAAGACAGCGAGGACCCTGTTTCAGCTCCCTCCCCACCAGATACTTTACATTATCATGTTCTAAATTTCGATGAAATGCCATTGGAAAAGCCAAGATCAGCGATATTTCTGGTCAAGTAGAATAAAGGAAATATTGAAAAGCGATTCCGTAAAGAAAGATACACCAAAACTGCTTAAGATACTGTGACTTGATGTCTTAGGATATTAGACTTTGGGTATGTTACTTCAGGTTAGTTTTACATTTATTACTTATTTTATCATATTTCAGTTCAGCAAATGCAAAGAAATGGGAAGTTGAGCTGGCAACATTGAAAAGTAATAACGCCAGACTAACAGCAGCGCTTCAGGAATCAACTGCAAATGTCGAAGAATGGAAGAGGCAGTTGCAAGCTTTTAAGGAAGAAAATGTTGCGTTGAAATCAAAGCTTCTAGATACAGAAACGAACAAAGGTATTGTCGGTTTATTTCTGCCATTTCTTTTTTATTAGCTTGAAACTTCGTTTTCTTCTGGACAGGTAGAAATGGATGTTAATTTCGATGGGGGCACCAGAAAGACAAAAGTACATTCATTTCCTTAGATTTATACCTTTTCAAAGAACTTTCTGGAAAGGCTGCTCTGAAAATAAGAATCAGAATAGATCCTCCCCGACAAATTATAATTTTTCTTGAATTTGCTTTGGTTTGCCTTTTTTGCGTTTTGTCTTCTAATCGTTAGTGTATTCAAAGTATAGTCTGGAAAGTAGTCCGATCCCACTCTGTAAAAGCGGCTAAGGTGGTTTGGACATTCTTAGAATGAACAGTACCTGGGTCTCTAAAATAGTTTTACTAAATAGCCCTCAAGAGAGTTACGGAAAGTACGACCCTCCAGGTTGTGTTTCGGTGAAACTTATTGAAACAATTATTTCAATATTTAATTGAATTTTCCTGGAAGGTAGTCAAAGTTGAAACTCACATGATGAGATGGAGGAAGGTGTTCAAAAATGTTTACGTCCTTAGCAGATTAATATCGCTATGTGCGGAAAGGTGCAGCAACGTTCTATGTGCAGCAATGTTCAAGTTCATATTGCTATGTGTTGGTAGGTGTAGCAATGTTCATGAACTTATGAAACCGTTCCTTAACTGAGCAGAATATTGCCGTTTTTTGCGTCAAAAATAAACAGAAACCGATTCTGGGTAATGAATGCCGACTAAACCGAATTCTGGGTAATTGACGCTTTAATGACACTATCAGTTGTTTGATTTAGTTTAAAATTAAAAATATTAGTTAAAAGTTGGGCCTTTTCTATTAAAAAATAAGATAAACTGGTTTTTCATGTTATATTCATCCTTAAAAGTCTACTTGACGAATTAAGTATTTGATACTACGCATCTGAATGAAACTATTTACTGCTTATACATAAGATAAGTCCGATATGGGGTGATAATTTTCCATTCTGTTTAAATGAAGTATTGATTGAAGAACGAACGAGATTTACTGTCTCTGGCGTCTACAGTACGAAAAAAATTAAACAGTACAAAACAAATTCACTCATGCTTTACGCTGTCGGCGACAAGTTGCTCAATCACGAAAGGAATTTTTTTATTTTTCATTGTTTCCATAGCTATCCTTTGTAATGTATTACCAAAAAGACTGAAATCTTAGAAATAATTCTTATTAAATTTTTTTTTCTTTTTTTTTAAAATAATTTATTCAGTTAAAACATTTTAGAGCTAAACATGAAATATTATAATATTAATACTAATGTATTTCTGCCCTCTCTTACAAAACGAATAAGAAGGAGGAGTATATAAAAAGAAAGAAAAAAGTAAACGAGGAAATCAAACACAAAACACTTTCATCGAAGTATCATTCAGCCGGCCGGTGTATAGGCACAAAATCGGAAGCACGGATTCTGTGGCATTTTTCTGCGTTGTTTTCCTGCTGATAAATGTTGAATCTTTTAAGACCATTTGCTCGTTACTGATTGTAAAGTGTCTGTTTACAATCAGTAAATTCTGTACCTTTGTTTAAGTCTTTAACTCTGTAAAATCAATAACTCTTTTTAAGCTTTTGAACAGTTAAGTATACTGATAAACATCAGTCCTTTCATGTAGCCATGTAAAAAAAAAATCAGTAGCTGTCAAATTTAACAAACAAGGGACACAAGCAAGATATGAGGGCTGTTCTGACATTAATTTTAGGTCAGGGTTCTTATCGAGATAATAAGATTTTAAAAATAATAATAATATTATAAAATAATAATAATAATGTTATTGCGACAAGCCTATGGCTTCCTCCTTTATTGAATAAAATAATAAATAAAAAATAATAATTACGTTCTGGTCAACTAGAACGTAAATGTGTTCTAGTCAGTAAATGTGTAGATAGGTAACACATTTGAACTTGAAATTTGAAGAGTAAACACGTTACACATGACATCAATTTTCAATCAAGGTAGATAGAGACGTGGAACTCGATGCGGTATCTTTAAAACGTAAAAAAAATCACAAAAAAGTAAAAAAAATGTGTAAAGTATAATTTGTTTTCAGTAAAGTGCTAATGACACAAAAGGCTTTAGAACTTTTACGGTTAGAGGAAGGGGGTGTGGGCATAAGCTAAATTCCTACCTGAAGTAGTTTTTACTCGTTTGAAGAAGAAGGAACAGGAGTAGTACGTGATTCACCAAATATTTTAAAATTACCTAAAAATCGTCTGTTGGGGTTCCACCCCTGCATCTTTTCTTTTCAGATAAATGACCCATTTTCTTTTCTGTAATTATATTTGCCTATAAGATAATTTTTAATCCTAAGTTGAATTCTGGTTCAATGTGACCTTTGGAAGATTACAAGTAAGATATTTTCTACAACTGTATACTAATTTTCCAGGAACCCATACAGGGTAGGAACAGAGTTACGAGATACCGTCATTATTATATTGACAGGGGGGCTCGTTACCTCCAAGGAGATTTTTAGTGCTGACCCAGGTCAGGTACACTCTTGGCCTTAAAGTGGCCATTTGACCCCTCGATCACGTTATCATACCCTGGGGACGGGGTATACTGTAAATTGGGTACTAACAAACCCTATATATACAGAACTGGTGTGTTAGGCGCGGGCATCCCATTATAATATTTGGCGCCGCCGGGGGCTTTTCCTTCCAGTAAGTGGTGTAGCACCATTTTTGCACCAATAAGGGGTGACACCCGTCCCTTACCACACCAATACTGGTGGCAGTTGTGGCTTACCAGTATAATATTGGTGCCAGCGTGGTTCCAATCCAACACTGGTGGCAGCAAGAAAGGTCCTATCAGTAAACCGGATAGTAAAAGAATTCCGTGTTTTCGAAGAGACAAGTTAATTTAGCCTACAGAGTTGCCGATTGTGATTACATATAGAGAGAAAAAAAATACAGAATCAATTAATAGAATTATGAAGGTCTATAATGGGCTGTGCCTTGTTAGACAAATATAAAAAAGAATAGCGTGAAATTAATTGAGTTTGAGTTTACAGTGGGGGAATCTCAGTATTGGAAAGTATTACAGGGTTTAATGACAGATAAGAAAACGGTGAAAGTTGGGTTATTATTTGAGTGAATTGGCGGACTTAGATATAACCTTCAGTGACGAAGGTTGTAAGATTATTGAAGACGGCAGTTTAAGAGGATTTGTCAGTTTCTGTGCACATTGGACAAGGAAGGTGGGAGGCACCTGTCCTATTGAATAATCTACCCGGGAGGGGATTATATTTGGAGTAAGAGTATCCAGGGAGGATACGTGATTTGTTTTACAGGGTAGTTCCCCTGTTTGAGTTTAGTCCAGCTAATTCACTAGTGGAATATTCGCGTGGTTTTTCGGTTTACTTTCTCGTTCAACCCCTGTTAATTCGTTTTTTGAAGATATATTTCACTCGCATAAAATTGTTTGCTGCGAAAGAAGGCGTTAATCCCTAATGAAGTCTAGATATTCCGGTTATTTGAAAATCTGTTGAATATTATTACACGGAGCTGATAATAGACAATAGTAATTGCGTATCATAATTTTTGCGTGTGTCAATTGTTGAACTTGTCAAGATTGACTAATTGATTAAGAGATAATATAATCGGAAAGAAGTATACGCGGTAAAATGAGGGGGTATGAAATAAACAAGGAAGAAATAATATGTGAAAAAACAAGACGAACTCATCCCTCAGAGGCTGTGCCAAATGAAGGGGAGTTACGGGTAAAAGAAAATACGGATAGAGAACAAACAGGTTCAGAAAATGAATTAAGAAGAAATAATGACAGACGGAATCAAAGTAGTCCGAATAGAAGGAGCAGTGTTGAATCGAGATCCAGCAGGAGCTCGCGAAAAAGTACTCAAATAGATACGACACTACGAATTTTAAACTTAATGAAGGAAGAGAGAATAGCCAGGGAACGAAAAGAGAAGGAAGATAGAGAAGAAAGAGAGAATATCATAATAGCTTGAGAAAAAAAGGAAGAGGCTGATAGAATAGTCAGAGAACGAAAGGAAGAGGCTGATAGAATAGCCAGAGAACAAAAGGAAGAGGCAGATAGAGAGGATAGAAGAGAACTAATGCAAATAATTGCAGGGAAAAATTTTCAAACGTATAAGAGAACCACATGGGTTAGAAGCCTGGAAAAATATGCAACTTCGTTGACTACGGAGGGAGGTGGACCGGCCCATAAAATAAATTGGGAGGGTGTGCCGCCCTGTCGGAAAAAACGAAATACTTGGTACTCGTGTTCAAAATGTTGATAATCCACAAAAATGGGATGCGGAAGTAAAAAGACAACATAATACTGAAAATAAGACGCGCGAAAATGATTTTTCGGGAAAATTTCCAAAAAATGGGAAACTTGAGAACACTTTTAACGAGTGTGAGACGCCGAAAATTTTTTGCCAAAATGAAGCGCTGATTGTACTAGAGAAAAAGGAGACGAAATTTATTGTACGCACTTTTCTTCGTAAAGTTTGATAAATTTTAGTGCAATATGAAAAACCAAATGTCGGAATTCAGTTCCCATTTGATAACGAACTATTTGTTTCGGTGGTAAAAGTAAAGAAAACTAAGAGGGAGAAAAGAGATATTAAACGGAGCTACAATGAAGTAATGCAGTCGAAGATGGTGGACACTGGAGTCCATATCAGATTTAATGATGGTTTATTATTTTGCGCCATGGAAAAAATTGAGAAAAGTGAAAAAGAACAAATAAATGCAAAAAAAGAGACAAGATTTGGAGATTTAGCCTGCAGTGGCGCAAAATAAAAAATGTTGGATGGGCTGTGCCTTGATAACATAAATAATAGGGGGGGACAAAGAGGCCCAAGACCCATGGGGAACAAAACAAGATGATTACAAAATAGAACGACCTACAACGGGTTGGGGAAAAGTTGGGAGATATTGAATGTCGAGTCGGATTGGAAAAACTTGGGAAGGAATCTGAGGTTAGTACTATCAACTCAAAAGATAATGTCGATCCTTTATGAGGGGGGGGATCCCTTGGGGGAGATCCCCTGCGGAAAGTCGCGAAAGATAGCCCTTTTCCTCAATGCACAACTGGCGGACAAGTTCTGATCCCTTTACCGAGGTTTTGCCTCTCTGATCTTGAGTCATTGGGGGATACTCTCTTCCAGTCACTTCACATTTCACCCAAATCTTTGTCCAGTAACCCTATTCATAGTTTTTACTCTTCATGGGAACCGACAATTATTTTCGGCAAATTGTATTCAGTTGGAGATATATCAAAATTTCATCTTCAGTAGGCACCAACGCATATTCTTCATTTGATTATCCCAGGGGAGGGAGCCCAGAGTGAACTGATTAGTGATTCGCTCAAACTTTTGGCTGATTTCCCTATACTCTTATCGTTTTCACAGGCCCTTGCATTTTCGGCCTTAGATTATTTGAAATTATGCCAAGGGACAATTTACAGTTTAATTGAGATGTGGGGTTGTTTCCACAGATTGAAATTGAGAGGCTAGCACAGCCAATTTTTCATGATGGCTGGCATCATCAGATGTCCCAGAAACTGATTCTCTGCTCCTCTCAAATGTAAATTTTGTAAGAGCGAGAAATTTTTTATTTTGCTGTGCAAGATAAAGTTCCACAAATTTCGTGGATTCTTCCTGCTTTGAAATCCCAAGCTTGATGAATAGAGCTGTACAGACAATAGCTTTGATTGGTTGGACAGAAATACGGAATTGCAATGGAACAAAGCCAAGGGGATGGTATAGTCGCGAAGCCATAAGCCAACGGTTAGCTGCAGTGGAGATGTACAAAAGAAGGAAGAACAGAAGATAGACAAGTTTGGTGATTTTGAAGTTAAGTGTTATATTTGTAAGGGTGGACCAGCGTGGCACGTGGGTGGTCATTTATCTTACGGGGGGAGGTGTTGGAATTCCACCCCTGTTTCTTTTCTTTTCATATAAATGACCCATTTTCTTTTCTGTAATTATATTTGCCTATAAGATAATTTTTAATCCTAAGTTGAATTCTGGTTGCTAAGTTAGATTCTTTCGCAATAAGTAAGCTTTCAACTAAATTCTATTTTGGACTTCCTGGTCTGAGCCATTGAAATGTAAAGTTAAGAAAAAGTAGAATGGATTTTAAATGGGGTTTGAGAGGATTTGCTAGGCCAAGCGAAGGTCCACCCCTATGAAAAGTTGCCGTACAGAACGAATTTTTCAGTTAGTCTACATTTAGACCCCGTTTGGGGAAGCCTATTCTTTTTGTTATATGTGACCTTTGGAAGATTACAAGTAAGATATTTTCTACAACTGTATACTAATTTTCCAGGAACCCAGACAGGGTAGGAACAGAGTTACGAGATACCGTCATTATTATATTGACAGGGGGGTTCGTTACCTCCAAGGAGATAGTTAGAGATTTTTAGTGGTGACCCGGGTCGGGTATACTCTTGGCCTTAAAGTGGCCATTTGACCGCTCGATCACGTTATTATACCTTGGGGGCAGGGTATACTGTAAATTGGGTACTAACAAACCCTATATTTACAGAACCGTTGTGGTAAGCGCGGGGATCCCATTATAATATTTGGCGCCGCCGGGGGGCTTTTCCCTCCAGTAAGTGTTGTAGCACCATTTTTCACCAATAAGTGGTGACACCTGTACCTTAGCACTCCAACATCGTCCTATATAATAAACTGGAAGAACTATTATCTTTAAATTCATTTTGTAATTTAACAATGGCTTTGATTCAGTTACTTATTTTGTAGGCTTGTTTTTATTCAAAGCAATACTATAGAAAACTGCCGGTAGAACGAAAAGATACAAATAAATAAAAAAAATATGAAAGTTATTGCCCTCTAGTCTTATTTCACCATCCCTGCCCGTTGAATCATCAACTAATACTTGTCTCAATTGATATATAATATGCTACTGTGTTTTTTTCAGGAGATGACTTAAACAGCAATGAACTTAAGAAGGAGATAACAACATTGCGATTAAAATGTGATTCTCTGGAAACAGAACTGAGGACCAAGGATGAAAAAGTTAAGGATCTAAGCACAGAATTAAAAGATTCATTATCTGTTATGGAAAATTTTAAGGTAATTTAATCCAAAATTCTTTTGTATTTTCTCTAGCAAGTATATTTCATCTTCATGGAAAATTCCAACCATAAGAAATTGATGTTAAGGTAGATATGATTGATTGGATTTATTTTGAAATTCATTTATGTTATTTTTTTTGCTTTTATTTATTGAAAACCAAACCGAGGAATAATAATAAAAGATCTTTATAAAATAATTTGAGTTTTCGCCAGCTTCTGCTGGACTTCTGGTCTGTCGAATCGGATTTAATAAAGTATGTGGTTTGTTAAGGCTCAGCTGAGTCTTATAGACATGACATCATCATCACAGGTAGCGCAATAGCGCTACCTAAGTAAGGAATGATTTTTTTTTTTGTTATTATTATTATTATTATTATTGTCATATTTTTGTTTTTCACCAACGCACTTCGTATGTTAGGAGTTGTCCAAGAAACTTGTTAAGGGGCTTATTCGATTTGAAATTGAAAGTTCTAGTGCCCTTCTTTAGTCAGAAGGTATTGAAGGGCAACCAGCTTCCCTCCCACACACACCTTTTTTCCCTAAAGACGTGTGATCACAATTTTGAGATAGTCTTCTTGTTCAGCGTGAAAGATCTAATAACTCTATCACTGAGAATTCTATTTTTCATCGGGGAAGGGGGAACACGTTTGTTTTTTTGTGTCTAAAAGGGTCTGGGGCATTCAACTACATAAAACACATTATTTGCATGTGGATTGTCAAAAGGGCTTAGGGTATTAAGTTGGAGCTTTCAAGGAATATGAGGGGGAAGATCACTTTACCAAAAGACAATATATGGGTGCTACTACAACTAATACTGCTACTCCTACCACCACCACCACTACAACTGATATTGCTATTGTGAATCCTTCTAAGGCTAAGGATATTAAGGTGAAATTTCAGGAAATGTTGAGGGGGAAGTTGAACTAAATCTAAGCACATCATTTGCATGCTAGTAAGGGCACATCAGATATATCTTAGGAACGGCTTAGCGTATTAGATTAAAACTTCCAGGGCATGATGAGGGGATGTTCAACTGACCAAAAGGCAATAAGTGCATACTATTACTGCTACTACTGTCACTACTACTGTTGATACACTTACTAATACTACTACTCCCGCCACAACTATTATTACTCCTACTGCTACTAAGGCTAAGGGTGTGAGGGTAAAATTTTCAGGGAATATTGAGGAGAAAATTGAAGTAAATAAAAAAATGCTCTGTGCATACAGGTTGTCAAAAGGGCGTATCTCATTAACGGCTTATTCAAATATATGAAATTATAGCCATTTCAATCAAGAGTGGTGTTTTAGATAGAAATCTTTTTCTATACCTTTGATAAGTTTCATTGTTTGAAAGCCAATATTTTTGTTTGGTTACTTCAGTGTTGTACTCTTAAAAAAATACTTTATTTAAAGGTCACTCTCAAGATCTGACAAAAAAAAGTCGAAAACCAAAAGACGAAAAAAAAAGTCGAAAATCAAAAAACAAATAACACACAAAGGGTCGAACAGCATAAACGTAGAAGAATATTCCAAAAGAGAAATGAAATCGTTTCATTAATCTTATTTACATTCATTATGTGTTACCTTATCATATCGTATTATGTTCATGAATTCCTTGTTTCTTAGAATAATTTAGAAAGAAAAACTCCCTGTACTTAATTTTAGGGTCTGGATTTTAATTGTCTAGCTTGCCTGTGTCCTCCTGTAATAGAGCCATGTATTGAAGTCTTGGGCTTTTAGCCATCCAAATAAGATTTTCTATGGAAACCTGAATCCAACCTGAAGCTCTTTTAATGCGAACAGACTCCATTTTCAACCCTATTTGGATTATGAAATAGTCAGCTTTGAGTTAGTCTATGGAACATAGACGTATTAAAAACAGCAATTAGAACATATTTATCTCTCATGTCTCTTTGGTATAAGCGGGTCTTCAATGAGCATGTGCAAATAAAAGCAAAATATGAGTTCAGAGTTAATTTATTCAACAATAAATTTACAGAAAAAAACAACTTGAAATAATCTTCCCCGTGAAGCTACATGACCAGGAAGGAACAGGGGAGAAAACTAAAATAGAAGAAATATACAAACAAAAAACTATGGGGGAAAACGAAAAGCAAAATCCATTCTCCCACCTCAAAAATTCCCAAAAGTTAGGCAGGGGAGTAGCGCATGGTTTTAAAGCAAACCATCAATAAAAATGAAATAACTCGTGCTAAAAAACTCCTAACACAAACTGGAAACACCGACTCCAAGGACCCCCTAAAAAAGCAACTCAGTACTGGCCTCCGCTAGGGTGTGGTTTCGTGGGTTGAGCGGTCACGCGAGCTCTAAGAGTTTTTTCCTTCACCGATATTATAACCAGTGTAGGTGCAACAAGTGTACTACCTGTGGGGGAAATAAGCGCCACACTATTTGCCCAATTGGGACGGGTCCTCCTGTGGATACTATAATGACGATAATCCTCAATAGTCTCTTCCTAACCCCACCATGGTTTGGGGAATATAGTATAATAAAGTCGTAGAAAATTACTCACTTTATTACCAATGTCGATTCCAATATCACGATCTCAAGTCTAAACGGGAACAAACTCAAAAACATATAAAATGACGAGAGGTAAGATCGCCACCTTCGCCATCACGTGACGTGGTGGGCCAATAAAATGGAAACACCGACTCCAAGGACCCCCTAAAAAAGCAACTCAGTACTGGCCTCCGCTAGGGTGTGGTTTCGTGGGTTGAGCGGTCACGCGAGCTCTAAGAGTTTTTCCTTCACCGATATTATAACCAGTGTAGGTGCAACAAGTGTACTACCTGTGGGGGAAATAAGCGCCACACTATTTGCCCAATTGGGACGGGTCCTCCTGTGGATACTATAATGACGATAATCCTCAATAGTCTCTTCCTAACCCCACCATGGTTTGGGGAATATAGTATAATAAAGTCGTAGAAAATTACTCACTTTATTACCAATGTCGATTCCAATATCACGATCTCAAGTCTAAACGGGAACAAACTCAAAAACATATAAAATGACGAGAGGTAAGATCGCCACCTTCGCCATCACGTGACGTGGTGGGCCAATAAAATGTATTGAGATTCAAAATTGAGCTTGCTTTACACATAAATTACATTTCAATGAGAAGACTTAGCCAAATAAAATCGAACTTTAATGTAAACGAATTTCTTCCCTCTTGCGAAATTACATTGAAACAGGCTAACCTATACGAGAGTTTAACTCGTAAATAAAATTATATTGTTGGTAAATCTATGTATATAAGAAAGAGAATTTATCTGATAAAAAAGGGGCACGGGCCCCAACAATATATTTCTCAATTAATTTCCCGAATGGGTCTATTTAAACCCCTTTTCTATATTTTCTTGTTTATATTTTTAAAAGGAAAGACATGGTGGTCTAAGAAACTAGTTGCTTACAGTCTTCAAATTATGTTAGAAACTATCTTGGGAGGGAAGTCAGACCGAAATGATGGAGTGTGAGAAATTGTTTGTTATTGGAAGTGGTGAGATGATAAGAAGATTATCAAAAATAAAAGATATTTTATTAAACAGGGAAGCAGGAATATAGCCAAGTAAATCTAGAAAAGTGAAAGAAGGAAAGGGCAGAAAATATAGGGATTTCAAATCAAGCAAGAATTTAAATGAAGAACGGTTAGTTTTCTGGATAATAATGCTTCCTTTGTCATCAAGTTTTGAAAGTTGCTTTAGTGACATGAAAAAAATTAACGTCCAAATAACAGGACAAGATGAAACATAAGACTGAAATAGGGTGTAGAAAATTATTCTGAGAATCAACCCTGGAAATATACTTTTTAGGATTTTAAGAATTCCGAGACTCTCGGAGACGTTCATCTTGATCAGGTCAATATGATTTGAAAGATTCTTCATCAAGTGAGATGCATAGGTTTCGAGCATAGCAATCTTTAGATCGATTTAAAGAACTTCTTAATAAATGTTTTCCATTTAAGTCAGGACAAGCCTTTGAGACTCATGAGAAAATGAAAAAGCGCGACTTTGCAAAATTTTAAGCGAAGTAATTTACTTCAAACTCTTGGATAAGTCTTTCAAAAAGGGCTGTCATGTTTGAACCAAGTCAGACTATTTTATCGCCAGCGCCAAGAGTTCTGTCATCGTAGAAGCAATGAGTGCTTCCGGAAAAGACTACTTCTCTTCACACCGAGCGTTTTTGTGCTGGTTGAGAAAAACGACAGCAAATTGTAGATTTTTAGCTTTTAATCACATTAACGTGGCCATTAGTATAAATTAGGCATTGGTCCGAAGACAGATCCTTGCGGAATGCCTCTTTCTCTTAAAGACTCGTCTCTCAATAGTTGTCAATGCTTCTTGACTCCGCCCTATCATGTCCGTGTTTTGACGAACCCCTGTCTCCCCTGTTTCACCGAAATTAATCACTTAGTGTGTGCTTGCACCACAGCAATGCATTTTCTAGAAATGAATGCTAATGCCTATAATTGTTACTGTTTTTCTTTATAGTGTTTATACGAAGAGTCGCAAAAAAATGAGAAAACCACGCGTCTCGTGCTCTCCCGAATTGACGCAGCGCTTAACAGCAGTCGTTCTCAATCCATTTTAATTGAAAACCTACGTGTCGTATTTCTCGAGAAAATTAAAGAAATTGAAGATGCCCATATAGACGTAAGGAACATTTTAGAAGGCTAGTTTTGTCCATTGAACCATAAAGTCTAGGCCAGTGCATTAAAATATTTTGTTGTTAATTTGTTGTTTTTGTGTGTTTCGCTAATTCTCGTAGTTGTTTTTTCCTATCTTAAAGAAATTCTAGGACCTATCATTTGTAGTTATTTTGAGTTTTTGTTTAGTCAGCTGTTTTTTTTAGTTATTTTAATGATACCAAGAAGGTTCGATGTTTTTTTATGCTTTAGGTGGTTTCCAATGTGCCGAAATTATATAAGCTGATTATTTTATAATTTTGGCAACAGTGCATACCGATTGGGATTTCTGGTAGAAGGATTAAAACGACTGAATAAAGTATGGCAAAGATTATTCAGTCCGAGAAAATGTATCATCGCAACATTTTTGACGTTTGTTTCTAAACCATATTGCAGTCCAGAACTCCAAAATCCAAAACAAAAACTTGAAAAAAAATTGAAACGAAATAAAACATAAACCCAAAGGAACTAGGATTTCAACTCCTATAACGAGTTGGAACTCACAGTACATTGTCTAAAGCCAGCAAGCCTGCATTCAAAATGTTTCAAAGAACTTTGCGGTAATTCAAATTGAGTATATAATGGAACGGATATTTAAAAGTATATTTTGCAACCACCTTTAATAAAATAAGATAGATAGTAGATTTGACTATCATTTTTAAAAAGTGAAGATGCAAGATCTTATCCATTATTTAACACAGAAACGGCAAAAGCCTTGGAATAATTATAGCTTGGTGTGATATACTACTATCATCTAAAGATCTTGTAAAATCACTATTGTACCGCTGAAATTTACGAAATCGACGAATTAACGAATCAACATTGTGTCATAATAGCTTGGCGGCATGCATTTGATATTGTGTAAAGATATCAGAAGATCGCGGTTATATGTCAAAAAATTGGTAAGATTAGAAGAAGTAATGACTCAATATCGCATTGTAACAGCTCAGTGTAGTTATATAGGTATTAAATCAAGATCTTGAAAGCTTACTTTTGTATGTGGAAAGTTTATGAGACTAAAATAATATCTTGGGAATTATGCACTATATTTCGGTTGGGCAACAAACGTTGTATGAGCCATATTGTACATTGTGAAGATCGCTGTTCGCCATTTTTACAAGAAACATATAAAAAAAATTTATTTGAAATTGTTTTCCCCAGCCTGAAAGTAGAAACGTGATGTTCTTCCTTTTAAGCTACAGATTTTTTTTTTTTTTGAAAGAAAATAATTTTTTGGCTCATTACAATTAAAAGTGACTTTAAATTTGCTAAAATGTTTAAATTGCAAATTTACAGTCTTCAGATAATATTACTCGAATTTTGACTTAAACTCCATGTCTTTGACTTCCCATCCTACTATTTTACCTCTCTTTCTGTGCGTTTGACTGAGATTGTCGGCTAAGGTTGTCTTAGGTGAGATTGTCAGGTTGTAACTGTAATCAAATCCCAGTTGATGTATTCTTTTCTAAATTTCTTCGTTCATTTGCCGCCGAAACTTACATAAGTTTATTTTTTCTATATTCAGTGTTTGAGGTGACTACTGACATATTAGGTGTTTTTTAATTAATTTTGGGCTCTTGTTGTTTGTGTAGCTTTGCTGAACTATATAACAGAATTATATTCATCTTTTTTTTCAGTCTTTCTTACTAAGCGACCTTGCTATCCGGGTTGCAGAGGTAGCTAGCAACCTAGTAAGAGACGATCACGTCCAATGTTGTTTATATAAATATGAGGAGTGGACTGGAGGGAGTAGCGTATAGAAATGTGATAGCATAAAACGCTTTTAAAATCAGATTCTATATCTTATGAATAGAATTTCTTGTGCATGAGGCGGAATGTGCTTGTGACCGCTTTTTTTCTATTTCATAGAAACCATGCAATGCAGACAAGCTGATCTCTCGTCTGTAATTTAATATTAGTTGGTTTGTATTGCTCAATTTCCCATTTCATAGTATAATACCCGTGCCACATCATAGTCACATCTATCGATAAGGAAAGCAAAATTTCATGAATGATAAGGCAATTTTCTTGATTTTAGCGTCACACTTGTATTTAAAAAGCAAAAAATTAAAATTGCCAGAATTTAGTTTAATGAGTTTGCACAAACAGTAATTTGTTTCCAACTGTTCTTAACTAATTCTAAGTCTTCTTAACTTTTGTCAGATTCCTCTCCCAGATAGGAAAAACGTTGTTCTAAGTTTCCATCTTTTCTAGTTTCAAAAAGTATGCCTTAAACCTTGACTCTGATTGGTCAGTAAAGAAATTTATGTTTGAAAGTCGAACAATGTTCACCTCGAGAACGAACGGTGAACGTAATTGGCGCTGTAGTCGTGCGTAATTTTGATTTTAACGACAAGTGTAACTATAATGTGGCACGGACATAAATCTCATTTTATATAATGAAGCTGCCTTAAGGGTGGTGGATATCATAGGTGGTTGGACGTGGAAATTATGTCACTTGTATAATTCACTTTTTTGCTCATGGGACAAATTTTTAACGCTTCCTAAACAATGTGATTTTCCCAGTTTTTTTTTTTTTTTCAATCTAATCGAATAAGAAAAACTCTACTTAACGCGTTTCGATTGTAGTTGAAAAATTGAACTTTGACCCGCAGTATTTCTTGGTCAGTCTTCCGACTTAATCTTAAGTATCTACACTAAGCTCTTTCTTTACTCTGAAAGGCCTGCTGTATTAAATAGTTGTACCTGCTAGAATATTCCATCATCTTCTGAGTTTTTCTCCTTTTCTAGATTAGTGGTTACGGTTCCCTTATGCAGTGCGTTGAGACCAGACAAACACGGAAATCTGTACCCATTAAAGTCATAAAATAAATATTAGTCTGGGTTTTGAAATACTCGCTTTCTGGTCACTATCTTGTGTATTGTCTAAATTGTTTTTATAAGATTTCAGTTCTGACGTCATTGCAACTGCTGAAATTCTCTTTCCAAAGAGGGATATGAGTAACATTCTCTAATAAGAAGTGTTCAAGGAGCATTAACTTCTTCATCGAAATTTCTTGGAAATTCCGTTATAGTGAACGAAATATCAATGTTTAGGTTCAAAATACGCTCTTTTTGTTTGCCAGAAAATTTTCGGAAACACGGGGTAAATACAGAGATTCGAAAAAAAAAATTGAATTTGTGACAGGAGCTTTCGGTCCTTCCCCAGCCTGGTCAAAGTTGAAAGAAATATTTAACTTTATTCCCCGTTTTTAGAAATTTTGACTGCTTACTGCAGCTATTACCTTGTCCATTGGGTGTGAACTCAGCTTGGTAACACGGTATCCAGGGTCAGAACACAACTGTTGTAACAGTAAAAGTCAAGAAGCGTCGTTAGTCTGATACCATGCATATTATTATCTATTTTTGTTGCTTAGCATGAATCTACCAAATGCTAGTTGGGTTTGCCCTAAGTTCTACTCTAATATACTTTCCTGACCATTGTTGAAAGATATTTCTAATTGCTGTTTCTAATTGCGTTCCCCAATATTCATTTTAAGGCTAAGAATTGTTATTGCTTTCTTTTAAGCTCTGAAAAATCATGGGTTGGAGTCATTTAGTAATGCCAATTAGTGTGTCTTTTTTTTCTAGTTAAAGAAATTATGTTGAGAATCAGCTGTATCTTGGGACAATCGGCCCAAAAAGAAAAGACGTATAAAGATTCGTTAAAACAGTGTTATTTTGCGTCTTCAATGTTCTAGCGTATTTGAACGGGACCATAGGAAAACTGTTAATAAAATCCTTTTATAGCTTCATTTTGCTAATTTGATTAATTTCCCCAGAAATTGGATGAGAGTGTGAAAGTAGGAATCGTATTTGGAAGGAAAACGTATTTGTGTTTAGATAAATCATTATAGCATTCTGAACGAATAGTATGATTTGCAAAACGAAGCCCCCTGGGGATTGTTTTGCGATTATCTTGTATAGTTGAGAGACTGGATCTAAGATAGAAAAATGTCATGTCTGGTTTCTAATTTTTTTTTTTTTTTTTTTTTTTTTTTTTTTAAGTTTATGGGTTTTGAGATCTCAAAAAAGCTTTGTTGCTTATAAAGTTTTTCTAATTTCAAGTTTTATTCGAAATCTAAAGTTACAATCATATTTTTCTAACGCCCTCAGTTTTTGCATAACATGATTTTGAAGTTTTCTATTTTGTATGGAACGAAATATATAAAATGTATATTTTATGTATATTTTCCAACTACGTTGGGAAAGACATTTATTTCCTCCATGTAAATATAATATTTGTATTGAGATTGACTATCTACGTCGTTTAAAGTGTCATAACAGTCCAATAAAATTTAGACAAAACATTTCAGGTGCAAAATTTTGCAACTTTCAAAAATTTCGAAGTTAGTGTGTAAGTTTTTGACAGGACCGATTATGGCCTCGAGTCCAGACTCGGTTGCGGTAGTGGTCAAGGATCTTTTCTCTATTTCTACAAAAAAAAATTTCGAGGAAATCTCGGAATAACATTATTGACTAAAGCAGCCACAAATCCATTATTGGTGCAATAATGCTGAACAACCTCCATTTCCATCGCCCTTCTAAATTCCCAAGAAATTCCAAGATCACCGGGAATAAATTTAACTATCATCAGGAATAATTTTATAATCCAACAAATCTGGGAAGAGGCGTCTGGAACACCAGTTGTTCCGGAAAAGATGCTTTAAATATCTTTACTGAAAAACTGGGGTTCTAGAAAAAAATAAGATAAGATTAGATAACGTGTATTTCAAGCCAAAATGTGGCCATGTACACAAATAACATACAAGATGAACAAATTACAGCACTCGTCACAATAATAAAGAAAAAAATAAACTCTAAAATAAAATAAAAACTACTCACTTCTTTTTGCAAAATACTCATCAAGATATCTTCCCATTAGACAAATAAATTGTGACGACGTACTTTTCAAGGCATCAGGTAGCAGCACTCCATCATTCCCAAATAAATTTTCCCTTACCCCCAAAAGACCTCGACAACGACTCAGACAATGCTCCAAATTCTCCTCCTCTTCTTGGCAAAGAGGGCAAGCAAATATGATGTTATGTTTTATTCAATACGAAGAGCTGTATTGCTAAAAATTCTCATACATTTAAACCTTTTATGCCCAAATTTCGCCAGAACAAAAAAAAAAAAAAAATACAAAAAGACTAGATATACCAAACCTTTTGTAATATAGATTCAGCTACCATAAGCATGAAAAGTAGGTATAAAGAAAATAAAAAACAGGCAAAAAAGGCAACTACTTATAAAGAGCTTTTAGAAAGCGTACTTTCTAAAATACAAAACTGTTGGGGACAACTGTTCGTCCATACATCTCTTATAACCAAAACAGTGTTAATGGATTTTAATGTGAGATTGAAAAAGTCAGAAATACGAAAGTCAAACTTGTAAATTCCTCCATTCCAAGAATAATTGTGGGTGATATTTCTGTTCTGCATTGCATTAATGACGCTTCTTGACTATTAAGGTCCTTGTGTCGGCCCTGTAACATGTTAGTACACCTGATTTCGGAATCTGGGTCCTGTATTAACAAACTGAGATGAAACTGAATTCACCACCGCAGGACAAACTTTTCTGTTCTATAGTATCATGTTGTAATCTTACTTGTCCCAAAATCTAGATGCCAAATTAGATCTTTTTCACCTCAGAAAGTTCTGTTCTTAAATATCACTCCAAATCATGTGTTTCTGTGAGTTCTTATTAACATTGTTTTTCTTGAACTTTTTTTTCCTTTAGAGCTAAGGGAGAATTTTGTGCAATAACGGGGGCGGCAGGAGCGTGCTTGATATCCCGGCCCCCTTCATGGATATAAACTCAAAATTAGCAGCTTAATTTATTTTTTACTTTTGTAGCAAGTTTTCTTTTCAAGAAATAGTTTTGTTTCCACTTTGGGTTTAATTCTCCGGCCAGATGACAATGCTGAGCATTGATTTGGCAAAAATACAAGAGTAGGATTTTGGAGGGAGGGGCTATTGTTTTCAAGATGTGCCGTAATAAAGGATGTGTTTTGTTTGTATGTTTTATGCTTATATTGTATGCTCTCTATCTCTTGCTATAAGTTTATCTGCTTTTGTCTTTTTGAATAATTAGGTATTTTATTTTTGGTTTTTATCAACTAGTGCCAATTGGTTTTGTGTTTTTGCAAATTAATTTTATCAACTTGTTTGATATACCTGTTTCGTGTTTATTCTTGGAATCGCGGTTTTGACAAAGGCACTGTGATTGTGGAATTTGTTCTTGGTTTTCTTATTAAAACTTGCAGTATTGCCCTAATAAAGTTGAAAGACGTGTCTTAAGAAACCCTTACTTCAGCATTATAATAGGCCCTTCTGCCGCTATTGATAATAGGCCCTTCAGCCGCTATTGACAATAGGGCCTCTTGCCGCTATTGATAATAGGCCCTTCTGCCGCTATTGATATGTCCTATTTCACTGACAGGACTGATTAATTTCTAAATCATATTCTTTTCCGTTCATAAATGATATTGTGTGATTTTGAAATATCTAAAAGAAAAGCAAGAAAAAAATCCATTTTCACCTGTGTTCCCTGTGCAAGTCTTTGTTTTTTTTTATTTTTCCGCATTCCAATGGGTTTAATATTTCAACATAAAACAACTATTTCGCCATCATTCAATAGTGTCGACCGATTTACATTTGTAAAATTTTCTTTGGATTGAAAAAAGACGTTGGTAGGGCATTAAAAATCCATAAAAATAGGAAAAGTTTAGTATTTTAAAGCAGATCTAGATCATTCTCTAGAGAAGCAATACTGTGATTCTTTCCAGGTAAATTGACTTATCTGGAACTAATGAATCAAACGATGTAAATGTTTTCTTTTCAATACAGGTTACAAATTTATAGCTGGGTAAAAATCTTTGTTTCACAGGAAACATGGAATAAACGTGCTTTTACTTGTTCTTCAAGGTGGGGTCTGTAAACCTCCATCCAAGGGTTTTTTACGATGACAATTTCAATGATGTACTCACTATTTTAATATTGTGTTATTTTCCTGTTGTTTCAGGCATGCATGCCGATGGACGGGATAACAAGGGAACGTTAAAAATTGCATGAAAATAAAAAATTTAGACATATTTTAGTTCATATTTAAAGAAAAAAAAATGATGGATCCAGAAACACCTGCTCGTCCCTTTATATACGCGACCTCTTCTTTTTGTACTTTATGCTGTATTTCGCGTCACTGTTGAAAGATTAAATTGTATTAGTAAGCAAGCGAGTTTTATTACACTAAAAGCCCTAGGGCTATGGCAGTTGAATTAGGAACTTTTAAGCATACAGAAGGATTAAAATCATTGGTCTCTTTTCTGTCTTTCAAATTTTTTAGGGCCTAGTTTCTAAGTATGTTTCTTGACTATTCTAAGTATTCTACATTTGACGATTAATCAAGTTTCTTGACAATTTCTAAGTAAGTAGTTGTCAAGGGGTTTAGAATACAAGAAAATATATCAATGATTTATTATTAATAATGATTTATTTTTGAATCATTATAAATGATTTATAAATGATTTATATTTATAATGATTTATTGTACTTAAGTACAATAATAATCGTTTCTCTTTACTTGATTTATTGCATAATCAATTGTCAAGCGAGTGTCGACGGGATTAATCCCCCTTCCCCCTCTTCTTCAGGGATTCCGTTTAGAATTTTAGAAGTGAACCTATAGAATATATGGGCCAAGTGTAAATCTTATGAAAAATTGATTTGTTTGTCTTGTTTAGGTTTGAACTACATTCCATGACACGAGAGTGTTTTTAGTGTTTTGTTTTCAGTTTTGTTTGTTTTGCCCATATGTGTGTTTAAATTAAATAAATTTACATAATGTACACGATTCTCTAAATTTAGGAAACTCCTTTTTTTCGGATGTCTATTCCAATGGTCTTGAAAATGAGACCCCCAGAATAAATCAGACCATGGATGACTTCCGTCTGGTCCATGGAAATCGTTCTTTTTCTTCTCTTTTTTTCTATGATTCTGAGCGTGACGGTTGACCACAAACAAAGTGGCGTTTCTTGCGTGTCCTTTTTTATTTTCATTTTACAAAAATGGATTCTTTTTTTGTAAAAAATATAGTTTTACAAAAAAATAATTGTATATAGGTGAACAGTGTGGCTTCTGTTCGGTGTATAGTACATCAAATTTTTATTGGCAGACATTGAGAAAGAGGCATTGAAAATTGTTTGTGCCATTACAGCAGGTCTCAATACTTCCTATGAATTTGAGCAGATATTTGCTCTTTCACAGTGTCGTAGAAAGGTCTTCTGACACCCAGGGTGGAATTTTAACCTGCCCCCCCCCCATTATTTGGATTTTTTTTCCAAACTGTTAAACGTACAATTAACAACACTTACTTAAAGTCTTTACATTATGGAAACAAAAAAGTGAAAGGAAAAGTAAATTATGTATTTTAAAGAATCTGTATGTAAACATTTAATATAGATGCGTAACAAAGTATAAACAAAATACAGCATTTAAAAAGGTAATAGTTGGACTAACATTATTATAAAATCCATGTTGCATAATAAAGGATCATAACAACATACACTGTTTTGAACCATATTTCTACTTAGAATCTCTTCATTCTAACTTGAGATCGGCCACACCGATCACAATAGATAAAATAGCTAAGCTAGCTTGGCTAAAAGTAGATCTGGGGAAACTTTAAATGAACTTGAGTAAGGAAAACCTCTTCTCACAGGGAGCAACAGAGTCACAGTGTTAGGCAAAATCTTAATTCTAATGTTAGGTTTGGCGTAGAGTCTGAAAGCTCTTATTCAAACACAAACTGCAGTAGTCTCTAAGAATTCTACTTACAAGCCTCGTATGAAGATATCTCTTTGTAATTCTCAACTAAACTGGCAACTAATTATTGGCATTTTGGCTTCTGAACTTGTTAGCAAGTTCCAGATACCTATAAATAGGTATCTGATTAAAAGACCATATCTAATCAAAATGAGGTACTTCTAATTTTTATCAGGTACTTTTCGTAACTTATTCCAACAATTTGCTGGTACTTTCGAGCGTGGTTACACTATTCCGCCGGAAAAAAAGTACAAAAATACGAAATCACACACTGTAAGTAATAAACTTTGAGCTGCTGCCCTAGTATCGATAGTTCCTGAAGGGTCACGAAGCTCCTCAATTTTATCAGCAATCTTCTTAAAGCACTTTAACACAGGCTTAGCAGCTTCATAGTGAGCACTTCACCTGGTTTCTACAAGCCACTTCACCGTAACTTGAGCATTTGCCAAGAGGATATCCCGTCTGTTTGATGAGCCAGAGGAGCAATCTTTTGGAAATCCCCAAAAAATGTCACGCATTAAGGAACTGTTGCAAAAGAGTACTCTCCTAAAAGATTTGGTGAATAGTTGACACAAGGTTCAAACAATGCTTTAAGATTAAATTCACGAATCCTTTTTTGTGCCTTTGGCAAATTGCTATTACTATCCAGACCATTTTATTCAATTGTCTTTAAAATATCAAACAGTTCGTGGTAAAGAACCGTAAGTAAGGAGTGACGCGGCTCAATAGTAATCGAAACTCTAAAAAACGGAATGTTGGTATCAATAGATATATCGAAAAATCGGCTTATTATGCTGATTACAAATATATAAGATACCCTATGTTTAGTGTTACCCATCAAAGGCTACGACCCTCAGAAATTTTCCTAATTTCCGGAAAAGGGGGGAAACATACCCTAGTTATAAAAATATTATTGTTATAAGTAGTTTCAAAATTTGCCCATTGTGCACGTATAGTGTTTGTTATTGGGAAGTGTGCTTACATTTTTTAGTTGGGTGGGGGGTAAATTTTCTACCGGGGGAGTTTCTATGGGGAGAGAAGTTCCCGAGTGGTGAACTTTTCAGGTGAAGCTTTAAGCAGGAGTAATTTACCAGAATTCCAATATGAAATTATCTTTATTCGTCCTACTTTCTCTTTGTCGACTCAATTTTACTAATGGAGGTATCAAGGGTAATTGTCCGGGGTAAATTTTCCACGGGATTGAATTGTCTAGAGTATTTGTTCGTGGGGGGGGGGATTTTCCGTGGAGTTAGAAACCAGATTTCTTGGCATTATTTAAAAACGGTTAGAAATTAAATTAAAAAAGTTTTCCAGCTCAAAGTAAGGAGCAACATTAAAACGAACAGAAATTATTACGTATACAAGGGGACTTGCCCCCTACTCAACACCTCGCTCTTTACGCTAACGCTTGAACGTTGTCCCAATTCTTTAATAACGACTCCTGAAACACAAGGTTCGTTTATTAGAACAATAAGAAGCGTTTTCAAAAGTACCAAAAAACTCTCGCATGAAGACCGAAGTGTTGAGGAGGCGGGCAACCCCTCATATACTTAATAATTTCTGTTCGTTTTAAGTTTTAATTTTACTCCTTACTTTGAGTTGAAAAAAACTTGTTTTTTTTTTTTTATCTGATCATGTGTAATGTCCATGGCTTTTTTACCAGTATGATGATAATAATCTAGAAATTATCCTTTAATTCAAATTTATTGTTCTCTGTGTGAATAGAACAAATGACTTCACTCAGTTAATCAATGCCTTAATATATTGCCATTTTAATGTCATTAAAAATTTTATTTTTTACCATGCCACCGAGAAGTAAGATAAACTCATGTGTATATACAGTAGTACAGTACTGGGTCCTGGCACGCAGCAGGCTTGTATATATTTTATATTTGATTTCCCGCTTGTATATTAGCAAATCGTCGTGTTATTCTTTAGTTTTAAGTCATGAGGTGTCAAGAAAGAAGATTCAATTGAACTAAGAAATTCTGGTGTGAATTCACTTCCTCATTCCTGTTAATGCATCAAAGAATCATCAATTTTACAGGATCTTTTGTCTTTTAGGACTCTTTGTTATTCTCACTGTTACTTCTCTTCTAACCGCAGATTTTATTTTGGATTATCTATCAATGTAAATTCTCAGTTTTCCTTTTCAGTTTTTTTTTTTAATATATTGCTTAAAAATTTTCTGTTTGCTAAAGAAATTTTTCAACAGTGCAGCTGACAATCTTCTGTTAGCTTACGGGAACGCATTTATTAGCTAACATTTTTCGCTATGACGGCATGTAAACCGCTGCATCCACTAATATTTAGTTTAAACAGTGGTTTTCTTTACAATCGGTTTGAAGGCCTCATAAAAAAAAAAACAATAACAGAAAAGGCAGCATTTTTGGGCAATAATTTTACCTTTCAGTGGTTTCGGAGATCCTAATTCCATAATCAAACTTTGACAATCCATTCCATAATCTTATTTCTAAATCTTGTGTATCAAAATCTTAAAGAAGAATAAGAAAAAAAAAATACTTTCAGGGGAAACTTGGCTCAACTTTGTTGCCAAATATTTTTTTTGTGGGTGAGGGGGGGGGGGGGGGTCCTTCAGACCATTCTTCGAACGATTTTTCTGCCTCATTACCTATGCCATGCCAGGAATGGTTCATTGTCATAAAAATACTCCATGAATTTTATTTTTTATTCTTCTTCTTTTCGTTTCTTTTTATTATTCCCTTCCAAAACTTTATTAATACGAAGAATATGCTCATTAATTATTATTGTCAATTTTTTTTAAGAGGAAGAAGAAACACGCATTATCACGGCAAACTTGGTTTAAATTTGTATTTTTTTATAATTTCCTGTAAACAATCTTTAAATTATTTCTTTGTCCCCCCCCCTCCTTTGTTTTCAGTCATGCCCATGATCTGTAACTTATTATAAACCAAAGAAAACATGTCATCAGCGAAGCTTCTCTAAGGTATTTGAAGGAGACAAAGCCCTTAATTTAAGTCTATTTGTCTGTTACCAAAATAAATTTAAAACCGTTCTTATTGCATATTTGGGGGTTGTTCACCTGCTAGGGTAGTGCACAAGCTGCACTATTTTATATGTTATATATTTAGTTAAGAAAAACGACGATTATGCTAATGAAATATTGTACGGGAACACCAAACTCCCTGCTTTGATGAATAAGAAGAAACAAGCGTTTTCATTGGAAATTTTATTCAATTTGTCCCAGTTCTTATTCAGCATGAGAATTGGACAGACTTCTGTTCTTACCACTACTTCTTAGTGTTTCATTAATACTAGTAGGAATAAACCATTCTAACCAATAACCTTTATCGGGTCATACTGAGTGGTTTAGTGTCAGTAAATATGTGTAACCATTAAACAAAAAAAAAGAAAAAAAATGTTTCCGGAGGTATCCTTATGTGTTTCATTTTAAGGAGCAATCACGCAAAACGACGATCTGTTTTCAGTTCGATTTCTCCAGTCCTTCATGAGGGGCACACGCCAGAAAGCAATCGAAAATAATTGCGGGGTTTAGCTGCAGGGACTTGAAGAAAATGATCTACCTGAAAGTTGTCCAACACGCTATTCTCTATTTGTTTTGTTGGCCCAATTTAATAATTTTATATCGAGCTTCAGTTTTAGCTACATATTCGATTTAAAGTCGTTTATTTTTATTGCGATGAGGCAATTCGGATTTAAACCATTTTGAAAAAAAAAAATCTTGATTGTTGCGGGATATTTTCTCGACGAAACAAGTTTTTCAGCAACAAGTAGTCACAGTCCTAAATAGCCACAATTGCAGTTATAAATAGTAGCTGTAGCATAAGTAGTCGTTGCAGCAACAGCAGTAAAAGAAGTAGGAGTAGTTGTGGTAGCTCTGAAAGTTTTATTCAATGCTCTCAGCCGTTTCTGGGATAATGCTATTACGCCCTTTTGACAACTTATTCACCACAGAGTATATGTATAAGGAATTTGTGTGGTTCTCAAGAATAAACAAAAGCAACTCAAAGTTGATTTGTTGCGTTCATAAGAGCTACTAAAATCTTATATATATATATATATATATATATATATATATATATATATATATATATATATATATATATATATATATATATATATATATATATATATATATATATATATATATATTATATATATATATATATATATATATATATAATATATATATATATTATATATATATATATATATATATATATATATATATATATATATATATATATATATATATATATATATTGGTTTATTTATTGTTTTGATTGTAGTCTCAGATTTTACTTGTTTTTTATTTTATAATTTATAGATTATTGTAGATTTTATCTTTTCTAGTTATTTCTATATTTAGCGCTGAAGAGCCTAGATTTATACAGGTGAAATATCCCTGGTTTTATTCGTCTTTTCTTTTCCTTTTAATGGCCATAAAACCGTTGCTTTGGTTGTTTTTTAGTTTTTATTTAGGTTTTTCTCTCTTTGTCTTATCCCTCTCATCATTCTCTGAAAGTTTAAACTTAGTACCCTAAGCCGTTCCTTAGATATTGCTGATATAACTCTTTGACAACCTGCCCTGAATTTTTCACCTTAACACCCTTAGCCGTAGTAGTGGTAGAAGCAGTAGCATTAATAGTAGCTGAAGTAGTAGCAATAGCAGTAGTAGTAGTACGAGTAGTATTAGTAGCAATAAATTATTGTTAATAGTAGTATCCACATAGTGCCTTTTAATTAGTTCAGTACCCCCCTCAACATACTATATAAGAGTAGTAAGTTATATAAAGCCGCGACCAGCACAAGAAACGGGGCAAGATAATAGTGTATGCAATATGAAGCGTACAAGAAACTGGTTTTTTGTTATTGATATGAATTGCACAAGATTGTACCGTTTGACGTAGACATTTTTTAGGAGCCAATCAGAGACAGCGATGGTTGCTCAATATACGATAACTTGATTGGTGATTGGATTTGAATAAAAGGGATGGTTTTCATTACAATTCATATTAGTAAGAGAATTGAATTCAGAGAGAATAGTTTATTTGAGAGGATATTAGTAGAGAAAAAGGAGTGGTGCACTTACATTATTGGAGATTAATGATGGAGCCGGTAGCAGTAATGATATACGAGTACCAAATGTGGCTGTGGAAATAACCGGTGGCTGTAGACTATGCCTTGAATGGGACGATATGTATGCTAGATACGTGATATCATTAAGCAAATTTAAGCAGGAGGAACAACTATGTTTTGCTGGAAAAGTGAATATTGTCCATATAAATAAACTTCGGTCAGCATTAGATGTCCTATCGAAATATATTGATGAGAACAAAATGCATCAGTGAATATTTTATTGTAATTATGCTCAATAAAATTGTTTCTAAATCAAAGGTATTTTTCTTTCTATAGTAGAGACTAGCGTATATTTTTTAGAGTAGAAAAAATTCTGGTTAGTCTGTAGTTGGTTGTGAGAGTGTTAGGACTCTAAAAAATGGATAGATTTGAGGAAGAGCGAATCATGAGGAATCTAGTGCTTATGGAAAAACGTTTGATTCTAGATGACAATTTTCTAGAGCTGTCTATTCAAAGGAAGATATTTTCTCGGGGAATGCTTGTCGATATAATGAAAACTGATTCTCCATCATTAGACTATTGTATGAAGCTTCTACATCGTGGTCCAAATGCATTTACACATTTTATTGATATATTGATCACGACACGGCAAAATGGTATTGTGGATATGCTTTTAAACATTAGTTTAGAAATTTAGGACTTTTTTTCATGAGAAAGATGGTGTTCAAGGATGATTTACTCCTCTCTCTCTATCCCAGACATTTTTTGTTATTGCTAGCTCAGTTTCATTGTGGCAGTGAGAGTGTCAACACATGAAAAAATGTTCCATACATGTCCGCTATGTATGTACACACTGGGCAGCTGGTCATCATGTGAGAATTGCACAATGATTGATGAGTATGATGAAAAGTGTAGATTATGCAACCCGTGTAAATTGCATAGAGGATATGCTGTACAAATTAAAGATTGTAATTCCTGTCTTGAAGAGGTGTGTGACTCTCATCCTAGAGGGCACCTATGCTCCAATTGTCACTATGATAAATGTAATCAGTGGGAGAATACATATCCCGGTATTATTGGAAAGAATCCTAAGCGTGATTTTAGTTTATTGCTACGAGATTGGTATCGTCGTGGTTTTAGATTGTTCTGGGAGGAGGAGCCGGGTCAGCGATTCAACTATTGGAACAACAAAAGAATTTGGTTTCTACGTCATCGTTGTGAAGACAATGGGTGTTATGATTATAAGCCCACTGATTTTATTTGGCTGTGACGGAATGTGATTCGACACTTGAGGACACTGTTTGTGAAATTGCTTCAAATAAGCAAATTGAAACATGTGAATTCTATAGAATGAATGAGAATAGTATCATTGACCATACAAAGAGATATGACAAGAGTGAAGTTACACTCTACTGTAGAAAATGTGACCCTGACATTGCACTACATCACGATCAGTATACTGTGAATTCAGATAATCTACCTGCACTAGTTGTTGTCGACAAATACCTAAACCTAGTAGAAGATGAAATCTAAAGAGTAGAAAAGTCGTTTTATCATGTATGTAAATTTTTATCATTTATTAATAAACAATTTCACATACATTTTTAGAACATTGTATTCGTAGGGCACTAAAATCAACATTAAATACGCTTGTAAGTATATTTTCCACTAGAAAGTCGTTCAATCGAGGTAAGTCAACGTAGATGGCGAAAAACTGCTTGTAGGTATAGCCACGACATCTGAACATGAAAAAGAGTAGTGCATGAAAGCCACATGTTTTAGTTGTTAAATCCTGTACTCTTCGTTGATTTTGAATAATGGTTTTCCCACTGCTTTCAGTAAAGTTGCTGATGTATTGAGTGTAGAATTTATACGGAAGGCCAAGAGGATCAAAAAATTCAATATTCTTCGCTGTTTGAAAGATGCATAGCCAATGGCCGGTCTTCGAAGTCGATGGACTGCTATTAACAATGATTAGGGTATTTTAAACACTTGGAATTTTTTCAACGAAGTCCGATGGTATACAATAGGACTTGTACTGGGACATGTATGGATCCATACTAAATACGTTAATTATTTGGTTTGTGTTCATGGTGCTAGGTCTAGTAGAACACTGCCGTCGGGTGTGATTTCCCAATAGGTTTCAAATTGACTCAGTGATATTAGCGTGATACTCTCAGTCAAAGCATCGGCAAATGTACACTCTAAACGTACATTTCCTGTTCGTACTATGCTCATATCCTGAGTCCCCGACAAGTCCAAAACAATTACCCCATGATTTTTTGAAAACATTGAATCGGTTATTCCATTTTCAAATAGTTGAGAGTCATGATCTAGGGATTGCATGGTCAACTCGTACAGAGTTCTATAGGATTTTTTGTCAAATGATAGAGTGTACAGTTGAATACCATTCACTTTACACACAAGGCTAGATAGACCAAAAAAATTAAAATCATGGGGGATTTAGTCCAGGATCCAACGGCACTGCCACTCTCCACAAAGGCCAAAGTCAATTTTGATGGGATTTCTCCATTGATAAATGATGAATCGCTATAGCTACGAGAGCCGGTGGCAATGTGACGTTGATTGGTGATCGTATGGGGGACAAGAAGTTTAATGTTGTTACCATTGGCTCTTAGCTTTTCCACTGCCAATGCAACAGAGCTCATAACCTGTTGTTTTCGAACGTGGAGAATTGCCGATGTGATAATGACATTTGCATCGGGTGCTGCAGGAAGTGTTTTTCTCAAAATGAAATTCGATGGGGCCAGCTGTAACTTTATGTCAATCTTGACATTGGGGGGTAGCCATTGGGATATATTGAATATCTAATGATTTAATTTTCCGACCAGATGATACTCCTGGGTCACTGCAGTGGTCAACTCGCCGTCAGTATCAACACCTGATCGATATTCATAGCCCAATGATTGTCCTCTCAACTCCTTGTATGCCTTTGGTGTCATCATCATAAATTGTATGTAGCTTGCATAGTTGGATAAATTATTGCTAGTGCTCACCAATGTTCTATTAATAAATACATTAATTTGTTTGAACAGATTGTGTAGAATACAGTTTTCATAGGAGAGACCGTCGGCAACAGTTGGAGTTGTATTATCTGACTTTTTCTTCACCACAACATTTAAATCAATAAATGTTGATGACAAATCAATGAAATAGTCTTCATTGGAAAATATTTGAAAGTGTATATTTTCCGAGAAGGGTTGTTGGGGGTGAAATTGTTCATAGTAGCCATACTTGACACTGACATCAACATTTTCAGCATTGAATAGATTCAATGAGGAACTAATTGATGGATATGATTCCTTGTGGGGGAGATAAGTCATCTTAAGAGAAGAAGTCCTTCTTTGATCTAACAATCTTTTTCTTCTTCTTCTTCTTCTGCTGCTTATTGATCTTCCTTGTTTTATTCCTCAAAGTCCTTGTTGATGTCCTTTGCTTCCCGCCTGGGTGGAGACTGATGAGTGAATGACGCGCACGCATCCTTTTCAATCCCTCCCCATTTTGTCGAGATTTTAGTTGCTCACCTACGGCTCTTGCTGAAGATCTAATTTTTTCCTTAACACTCTCCTTGAAATTCTTGCCCGGCCCCCAGTCCTGTAGTGTGGAGGCAGCAAAATTTGATGAAGCAGGTACAAGATATTTTCTGGAAAGGGGTAGGGCAGAACGAAATAGCCTAGCAAACCAGCTACCAAGACCATAGCCAGACATTTTAGTACGTTCCTTGTAGTAGTCCAATCCATTGCCTATTTGACGTGGACTCAAAGCATCAACATAACAATCGATATCGGGACACACAAATGGAATTCTCCTATTGTTCATTTTAGGTGATTGTGCTGTCGCCGACAATGGGTCGAAAATGATATGTAATCATTGCTAAGCCTTTTGTTATTGCTAGAGGATCACCCAATTCACTTCTTAGTGTTAACTGACAGAGTTCCAAATACGAAGTGTTTACAGGAACATACTGAAGATGCTTTATATTATAGTGATGAACAAGTTCATGAGATGTTTTTCGTTCAAGAACACGTAAGAGGGGGACATATGAATTACCAACTCTCGGTGTTTCCACAAAGGATGCATAGAGAAATATGCAAGAGTCCGAGGCGAAACCAGGTGGATAATCAGCAAAAATAACTTGATCCATACCGTAAACGGTGCCAGCATTTTTCCCATTGATCATATTCTGTTTAAAGCCAAGAACGTCTCTCAGATTATCATTGAGAATAATTATTTCAGTGTCAACAGGTGAGGTAATGTAAATCCTATCGTGTTCTAATGAATAATTAAAATGGAATTTACCATTCCTACGATATGAGATTTTTCTATTGATTGTATGACACAAATCTGTCATATTATCGTATTCAATATATTTCAATTTGGCACGTGGATATTCGCTAGATTCAAGTGCTTCAACCCATTCATAGTCGACAAAGAATGTCCAATCGAATGGTATAACTTTTATATCACACACACGATCCTTTCTCAGGATGTCATAGGTATTTTTGAGAATACAATCGACAAGAGCCACTTCAAATGCACCGTCAAATTTCATGGCGGGGGAGAGTTTCGTCCAAAAATCACTTGTCGTATTCAAGTCGTTGTAGAGAGGATCGGAAACATTGCACATAAAAGTTACATAGAAATCATTGGGCATTGTCAATATCTTCAACACCGATCCAAGAATCAAAATCAGAATTGTATCCTAGCCACCGAACAAGTAACTGTTTCTTACCCCTGCGAGTACGTGTCTTTAATATCTTTTCAATTTGATAGATTTCAATATTATTTTTAACTTTTTGTAGTTCATAGTCATAAAAGCCGCCGAGAATCTCTTCATCTTTGGTATCGCGCAGGCGATAAGTTATGGGTTTAGTGTCTAGGATTTTTGACACTTTAAAAAGTTCTGTGGACCACAAGTAATTCCCCTTTTCAAAAACATTAGTTGTTCTATTAATTCGAACAGTATCACCAACATTGAATTTATTTTTCTTCTTGACAATCGTTTCATTGGAGTATTGTTTAAGAAAGGTGTCAATTGTATCATGATCAGAATGATGAACTTCCGATGGGGTTGAGTTGGACAATGATCGATGAGGTCGTTGATTATAAATCAACATGATTTTATCTAAATCATGAATAAAAGCCGGTGTATTTTTCAATGTACAATATCTTGAAATTAAAAGCCGAATAGTTCTTATCAATCGTTCGGCTAATGCAGCCTTTATAGGACTATGACTATGATAGAGCAGTTTATTATATTTCGCTAGTACTTTTGCAACATGGGGATTAACAAATTCACTACCGCGATCCGTTTGATTTTTTTTATATGAATCCTGTTCGAGAATACTTTCAATGGCCTGAGCAACTTCAATGCCTCTCTTTGATCGCAATTGAATTGCATATGCATAACGACTATAAACACTGATTGCAAGTAGAATGTACTTGTACGGTGTATTGTGACGTTGTTGAATCTCATCTAGAGTCAGGAGATCTGCTTGCATTATATGCAATGGGAAAAAGGCTTTAGTTTTTCGATAATGATTAGCACAAAGTCTATAATTTCTATGCAGAGTGTAACTTGATTGATTTTGTAGATAGTCTTGTACACTTTTAGTGTGAACACCAGTGACTTTGGAAAGAGTGGTGGAGGAACTTGAACTCCCCGCCTCACCAATATTCTCATAAACACCTTTCAGAACTTCAACCATTTTGAACGTAAACACGTTGTGTAACGCCCGCTACCCTTTTGTATACTAGTTCTGATTGGTGATGGTGACATGATACGTTTTCGCTTTTCCTACCCATCATTGTCAAGTTTCCACTAGGTGTGCTAGTATTTTCCAAGATTGATTTAAAATCTTCTTCTTCTTCTTCTTCATGTTTTAATGGTGCTGTTGATGTTGTTGATGCATGTTCATTTATTTTTTTAGAATTTGTCTATTGCTAATAAGACTTTTGGGGAAGTTTAATGTATTTAGAAAGTTGTATAGATGAGCGTCAAATGATAATAGTCCTTTACGATTTGTAACCATATCATAGATTAAATCAAGTAGATTATATCTCTTGCTCTGAATTGTAATCCCTTTCCCATTGCTCTCAACTTGAATATGATCTTGACCACTTTCCATGAGATAGGTTAG
Source organism: Artemia sinica (assembly GCA_027921565.1). NCBI lineage: Eukaryota > Metazoa > Arthropoda > Branchiopoda > Anostraca > Artemiidae > Artemia > Artemia sinica. The sequence goes on from CM051264.1 coordinate 27,656,360, forward strand.
GAGTCGTTTACTTTGTTCACGATATGAGTGGGGCATTAGATTTTCAATTTTCAATACAATTGAATCCAATTCCTCCTTCTTTAATTGTGTTCCAGCAGCAGCAGAATCCTGAGGAGATGATTCTTTTTTGTGATCAATACCATTGGGCTTCGTCTGATAGGGCTTATGTTTGTCCACTCGGCGAAGTGCATCTTGAAGTAAAAGCAGTTTTTTATCATCCTCAATATTCTCGTTGTCAAGGAATTTACTCAGATTGTTCTCAAAGTGTTCCACGGGTGAGAGAGCGAGTTCTATTGGAGTCAATTTATAGGGTTTTGCCATTCTCTAGAGAAAACTGTTTACAAGTCCTGCAATTATTGGCAGTAAAAGTGTGAAAAAGCTACCGCCTGCCTGAAGAAGTCGTTTCTTTTTAAAATTCTTTCCTTTCTTTTTAGAGGCCAATGTACGTACAATGGAACGATGTTGCTTTGCCTGTTGCTTAACTACTTCTGGCAGTTGAAAATTACCCTCGGTCAAATTTAAACAAAGTTCAGATATTAGATTAATGAAATCATTGTCCATACCATGTTTGAGTATGGCTTTCCTAAGCGAGGGTTTTGAAGTGCTTAGAACTGAAAACAGATGTCTATTTTCATGTAGTTTCTTCAGTGTCATGATAGCAACTAATAGGTCTTTTTAGTGTTCACGGGGAGATATACTGTAATTTCATTGTCGAAAATATCTGTGACTACACGCAGATCCTCAGGTGTATTTTGATTAAGATCAAATAGGATATAGCCGTAGGGTTTATTAGTTGCCTGATTGTATGCTGAGAGCAGAAATTTAGGGGCGCCTGGATGGATTTGTTTATTGAGAGTTATTAGCGAGCTAGAATCACAAACAACTCTGTAGATGATATAGTAGGTGCAGTTCAATGCAAGTGTTCGCGTACATTTGCTCTGATGAAAGAGATTGTGTAGAACCAGAGTAACGGAAATCTGTTGATGATGTGAGCGAACAGTGAACAGTTGTAGCATTTCCTGGGACCATTGTTCAATAGATTCAGCCAGATCGTCAATAATCAGCCAAGAGTTTGGTTCAATAATGCTGAAAACATCAAGTCCCTGTATGAATTGTATCTGCACCAATCCCGTTGTGGCAAATGCTTTTATTTTATAGTATGACTCCTGCCAAATACTGTAACAGTAGTGGATTTTTTTCGGCTTTTCCACAAACATTTTATCGCAATTTTTAATTATTTTAGTTAAGAGTGTTGTTTTGCCTGACATTGAAGGCCCACACAGAAACGATCTGAATGGTGTTTTAAATTGATACATGTTCCCTTCAACAGTTCACCTAGACAACTAACTGTAGACTATGGCTGTCTAATGACTAAATAATTTCCATTTTACTACTCCGTTCAAGAATAATAATGAGAAGAAGACGAATAAAGAATCATATTTTCTTTCATTATACGCATAAAAAAGTAACAACACTTAAAAAATACTACATTGAAAAAAGCACATTAAACATGAACAAATACACTTTTTTTAATTTATTTATAATAAAAAATCCAACATTTACATAGGCACTAGAAAAAACACTTAATAAATACACTTTTTTTTGTTTGTTTATTTATAGAAAAAATACAACATTTATTAGAATAATGCACTTGAAACAATATCACTTTTATTTACAGCATTTGGTTTGGGATCCCCCCTGGGGAAGGCCGTTGCGGTGGCCGGGGGGGCCTCTGCGGCGGGCCGGAAGCGCAGCGGGAAGCGCCGCGGGCCGGGAAGCGGGGGGCCCGCTGCTGCGGGCCTTGGCCGGGCTGGCCATAAATAGTGGAAATTGATCTGCCTTGCACACACACACATTGAAAATTGTTTATGGTATAGAAAAAAAACACCCCATTACCGAAAAAAACCCTCCCACCCAATTTATACTTTTTTTTAAATGAATTTAAGTTAATTTTTCTAGACCCAGTTGTTTTCTGTACTCTATACATTCAACTCGGTCAGAAACTAAATAATGATCGTGTGGTAGTACCTTCACACCATCCTCAAGTACATAGACTTTGTCCGATATGGCCGACATGGCGTTTTTCTCAACTCTAACTGTGTAGTTTTTAAATTGTAAAGAGCGAATCGCCATGACTTTCGCTCTTGGCACTAAACTACGTTCCACACAGTTTCTATACACACTCATGTCGAAATTATTTTTTACAAAGTGTGTAGGTACCCCCTTGCAAACTTGTTTGATATCCTTGTTCTGCGTTTCCACACAGTATACCTTCGGACCAGGAAACACACCACTGGATATCAGATCACTACCCGTTTCAGATTTTAGCATTAATAATTGATTTGGGGCCTGGCGTTTCACTAGCTATGGGTAGAGGGATTCGTCCCAATTAGTGTAGTCCATTCGTGAGCTAATGTACTCGCCATTTTCCAAATCATTCAATAGATTTTCAGTTTTGACTTTTAACAGGAGTGAATCTGTGTCCCCGTAATACACTTGAACTTGTCCCTCAATCGGCCACTGTACCTTGCATACATAATAATAAAATGACAACATGAGTTTCTTGGATATTTCAGTTATTGCACTCCCGCCTGCAATATTTTTATTTAAAACAGTGCTTCTTTTCTTGCGGTGTAGGAGCACCATATCAGAGTCTATGATTGTGAACGATGTGAACTTTGGATCCGCAATGATTCGAGCACAATCTTTGGGGTTGGTTACAATGTCACATCGACTTCTGTTTCGTACGCTCTCGCACATTTTACCGAAAGCTGAGTTCAAAATGAGTTTATAGATTTCTTTTTCAACTTTCGTTTTCGCTTGTGAACGCTTACTGACAAAGGTGTCAATAAACGTTTTCATGTAAGGCTTTTGATCAAATTGGAGGGCTCTATGAATCTTTGTGACCTTGAAACCATTGGACACCATCCATTTCAATAGCACGTGATGAACAACGATATTCTGTTTCGGGTTGAGGTCGGCAATAAGTTTTTGTTTTGAAGGTACCCAGTGCATACTCCCATCCTCTACTAATGATAAATTGTAGGGGCTCAGAGAGTCCCTACCCACCGGTTTATTTATGCACGGAAAAACAAAGTCTTTTATCGAGTCATGGATTTCCATGGGTATTTCACCGTCAATTTCAAAAACCATCCCTGTGACCCATTCTCCTCAACACTAGCAATGTCGGGGAAATTCGAAGCACACGGATTGTCCAGCCATTTATATTTGCCACACGGCAAACAGTAGTGAGACATTGCCGATGGGTAAAGAGAATTCATATCCAAAAAAACTGCGTCCGACTTTCATCGGTGTGCTGTCCGGTCGGATCAGTTTTCATGATACGATCCCCGTGAAAAACATACCCACCCCTCATTGATCTCTCTACAAACAGATGCTGATCCACATCGGCGATCAGACCTATTTCTTCTTTGCTGATTTTAAGTATCAAGTCCATCGCCAAATGAGGAGTGGAAAAATAATAACCTAAATCCAACACAAATTCTTCATAGATTTTATCCGTATTTTTGCACACAATATCCAGAAGAGTGAGTACGTCACTGGCTAAGTATGGTTTACAATAATCCCACCCATTTTTACATCCACCCTTTGCCCAAATCCTCTTAGCAAATTCGTAGTCGCTAGTGGTGCACTCAATCTCAGTAAGAGAATTGTAAAAAGCTTCAATGGGTGGTGGTGACACCTCATCTAGCCTCGAGCCAGAGTTGTAATAATCATATGGATATATACCCTTACACGTTAATAAATCATACATTTCATCATCGGGGAAGCGCTGGTTGAGGAGGGGGAGGCTATCAAAATTGTCACTTTTCTGTACCTGAATCAATTGACTTAAAGATTTGGGGAAGAAGCTGAAAGAGTCTAAAAAACGGATTTTATTCAGGCAGCGTTACCCTTGTCAACTGTTTTCCACATGAATTCTTGCAGCAGTAGCTTCTCCGATGATTTGGGTATGATATTATATGAAAAAGAACCATCTATCCATGCGTCATCTACAACTCCACCCTTGGCAATGCGGGCCAACGCCGGTAGAACAAACTTTAAGTCGTAATTGGAATTGTGTATAAAAACAGGTACAAAATATTGTTGCCTAACGTTTAAATTGCACGACTGATGTGCTACCCCTCTAAAGTTACTCCCCCTGATGTAATTTCCTGCCACAAATGATCATGGTCGATCACCTTCCTCCTCCCCCCATTTCCAACACCATCATCAAATTCTCCCTTGAAAACCCAACACATTTTACGACTTTTAATGGCCGCTATGTCATCTGGTGATAGGAGCATAGGATAGTTTGTATAACGAAGGCGCGAAATTGCACCGTTCGCTGTTTTGATTAGACTGACCAATGCCGAGAGCACGCAGTCTTCACCATCACCCAACATCTCAACTACATCCATTACTTGCATGGTATTATTGGAATCTCGTTGCGCGTGAGCGTAAGAGACCCCTATGGCTTCATGTATTTTAACAAGATTTGAATTTGACGGATCGCACACGTCTGTCAGTTTCGCTTCGCAGTCTAAAGCGATCTTATTGCTCTGCAGGAGCGTGTTTTGAAAATTTTTAAAACGTAAGATCACTCTATCTCCGCTTACCGTCTCCACAGCCTGGTATCCATGACGTTTACAGTGTTTCATGTGATGCTTTAACTTTAAATCAGTCCAAATCTTGAGAGACGTGTTGGACAGTAATAACGTACATTCCGATGTTTACCCTCCCCCAAAACCCTACTAACATCCGTAATTGGATTGAAATTACCAATTGAATCGGAGTCTGTGGGTGGAGTGTATAGAAGCCACACCCAATGTTCCACTGATTCAATTGAAGGAGCCCGCACTGGAAATAATACCCCCTTCTTATCGGAACGCTGGCCCTCCTCAAATTCTGTTTCATACTGTAACACCGTGACACCAATCTTTAAATGTTCATTAGCCCGCTCGAAAATATCTATTCCTTTTAGTGTCACGGGAAATTGACCATTTAAACAATTACAATCTACTTTGGGGAACTTTGAACCCTCCTACCATTAACTGCCATTTCATCCAACTTTTTCTTAGATGCATCTTTTTGAAGTGGTCTGTATGCTGCAATTAAAAATGCATACTTGAAACGCTGTAACCTCGTATCGAAACAGATTCATGTACCCCCTGACACCCCTCTAAATCTGAATGATATTTCAAAACTATAGCCCTCTCCCCACCACCTCTTACAATAAAATCCTTTTTAAATCTACAAATATTAACATTTAAACTTTCAATAAATAAAACCACAGATCCACTACTCCCATCGTTATAATTTTCCCACACTTTGAATACTATTAGCCCAATTTAGAAAAACCTCCCCATAATTTGATAAATGCGGTATAAATGTATAAAGTATTTTGAACACAGCTTGCTCGCATTTTCATTTAAAAAAATATTTTTAGTGCTATTTATGCTTCTAAACTGACCCCCATCCCCACGCTCCTATCTGTTGTTCAAGAATGGCTCGAATCTTATTAGTATATAAATGTGTAATGGCCGAGGGATCTGTTATTATATCCCCCGACACTAGAGAGTTGAAGGGATCACCGAATTTGGCGCTGTAGACCTTTGTGTGGTGCAAGGCAGAGTTGGACAGAAAAAAATCTGGAACAGGGGATACTTGTGTTGTTGTTGTATTACTACTACTATTACTAGCACTACGTGTATGATTAAACGGAATGGTGGGGGGTGACATAGAATTGTCAATAGCACCACCCCCAGTCTGTTCAATTGCAATGGATGGAGATGACATGAAGTCCCCTAAGCTAGTTAGCATGTCTTCCAGGCTGTTTGGGGATAGCTGATCGAGCCAGCCCGTATTGTCCTGTGACGTAATTTCTTTATGAGGACCCGGTTCAGATGCACTTCTAACATCCCCTAAATGCTCTCGCATAAATCTATCTGTCCATTCCGGGTCCTCCAACATGTCAATGTCACAAGTTAAATCGTCTAGGCTGGCCATGTCCCCAAAACAATCATTTAGAAAACCCCTTAGCCACTCCATATTGTCTAGAACTAATGAAGGTTCATCTCTAAACTCCATTGGTGGTGCTAGAATTGGTTCAGGTCCTGTAAATGTTGATGTTTCATGATCCAATGACGGTGCTATTTCATTAATCTATAGAAAAAAGGTTTATTTTCTATGTGAAATAACAATTATTTCATAAAGTCGAAAAATCATGTTCATTTCTAGTCGTATGTTTACCTGAATATTTAATAAGTACCATTTTTCCCACACCATCCACAAAACTCAATTCCTCCTAGAATTATTTAAACTAAATACTTACCCCCACCTCCCACAGAAAGTTCAGAAAAACACAATAGCCTTATCTCTAGTGAAGCATTTTTCTACTCGTATGTTTACCCGAATATTTAATATGTACCATTTTTCCACACCACCCACAAAACTCAATTCCTCCTAGAATTATTTAAACTAAATACTTACCCCCACCTCCCACAGAAAGTTCAGAAAAACACAATAGCCTTATCTGTAGTGAAGCATTTTTCTACTCGTATGTTTACTCGAATATTTAAAATGTACCATTTTTCCACACCACTCACAAAAATCAATTCCTCCTAGAATTATTTAAACTAAATACTTACCCCACCTCACACAGAAAGTTCAGAAAAACACAATAGTTACCCCCGCTCACCTCCCTCAGAAAGTTCAGAAAGACACAATAGCCTTATCTATAGTGAAGCATTTTTCTAGTCGTAAGTTTACCCGAATATTTAACACGTACCATTTTCTGCACCATCCACAAAACTCAATTCCTTCTAGCGTTTTTTAAGTAAATAATCACGTATAAGGTAGAGGTAAATACATACATTTACAAAGTCAGACTGCAATTGTATGCCTGAAGCCCCTGGCAAAGCATGATGGGGGGCCCCCTCACGATCTTGAGTAGACAAGACCGATGCATTATGAGAAAGCATCCATTCCCTCTTGAAATTTCTCCCAGGTTGCACAGAGGTCTGTGCAGAGCTGACACTGGCATTAGAGGGTCCTGGTTGGTCCAGAGAACTTGTAATGAATGGCTGTACAGCTTGCATTGATGTGGTATCGTTCCATCTTGGTCTCTTTTCTGGGGGAGAGTAATTGTATGAATCCACCTCCTCCTTAAAAAAGAAGAAAAATTTAGTAAAGAAATAATAACCCCTCTTTTACAGATAAATTGCCCTGATGTTTGTAGTGCTTTAGAAATATTTCGGTAAAATTTCCCCCTGAAAATTTCACCTCTGGAAACCCCCCTCCTCATGTAAAATTAATCCCCATACAAAATCCTTCTACTCTGTCAAAACTGCAAAATTCCACATTTTTGATGATAAAAGTTTGAAAGATTGTCTTTACTAATAGAACAGTACACTCATTTTTCAATTTAAAAATTTGAGGAGCAAATCCCTAAGACAAAAGAGCTAAAATTTAATTTAAAAGTTAGCTCACGTTTCCGGAAAAACAATCGGTAAAATTCCCCCCTGAAAATTTCACCTCTGGAAACCCCCCTCCTCATGTAAAATTAATCCCCATACAAAATTCTTCTACTCTGTCAAAACTGCAAAATTCCACATTTTTGATGATAAAAGCTTGAATGATTGTCTTTACTAATAGAACAGTACACTCATTTTTCAATTTAAAAATTTGAGGAGCAAATCCCTAAGACAAAAGAGCTAAAATTTAATTTAAAAGTTAGCTCACGTTTCCGGAAAAACAATCGGTAAAATCACCCCCTGAAAATTTCACCTCTGGAAACCCCCCTCCTCATGTAAAATTAATCCCCGTACAAAATCCTTCTACTCTATCAAAACTGCAAAATTCCACATTTTTGATGATAAAAGCTTGAATGATTGTCTTTACTAATAGAACAGCACACTCATTTTTTAATTTAAAAATTTGAGGAGCAAATCACTAAGACAAAAGAGCTAAAATTTAATTTAAAAGTTAGCTTACGTCTCTGGAAAAAAAATCGGTAAAATTTCACCCCCTTTTTTACAGAAGAAAAAATTAGTCTGCACAAAGAATCCCCTCCTCCATCCCCCTTACTTTCCATGCGATGAAATAGTTTGTTTTTTCACATCGTAAAACTCTCTTAATCATGGAATACAATTGAAAATAGAATATCTTTCGTTTAATTAGGCCAGAATACAATTTCTCTCTTTGTCAAGGAACACCCTTGTTGCTTTTCCATAAACATATGCCGTTAATCTATGATAACATGAGCGTGCGAAATTTGGTCCCAAAACTGACCCTTCCTTTGTAACACAGAAGCTTCCATTTAAACAGATAAAGAAAACGTATTTTAATTAGAATGAATGAGGAAGGAAACCGGCATTTTTGAGCGAAATAACTAAAACTACAGAGCAGTGGGGGAGGGTTCTTGTTTACATAATAGAAAAAAGAGCGTACTTCGCGTTTTCTAGCGAGTATACTCATACCATTGTAAGGTTTGTATTGTTGGAGGGGAGGGGGGCCTATGCCCCTGAATTTGAATTTACTGGTAAAATGATTTTATTTGGAAATAAATTAAGAAATTCAGTAAACTGTACTCACATTGAAAATTGACGAATCCATTGTTTTAAAGTTAATAATATTTAGTGTACTATCTTTGATATGTTAAATCGTAATGAAAATTAAATCGTAATGTATGGTCAATATGTACAATAGCTCAAGGACGAATAAAAAACCAGTCCTTTTATTTTCAACCAATCACCATTCGAGTTATCGTATATTGAGCAAGCACCAATGTCTCTGATTGGTTCTTAAAAAATGGATGTTGGCTCGAAAAACAGTCCGGTTGAGTTACATAATTTCGATTATGCTCCCAAAACATGTTGGACTACTTTATACCGTGCCAGCTTAAAAAAAAAAAAAAATGTCCATGTGAACTTACGACGCACATTCCTTGTGCAATAGAACCTTGACTATTGTTTCATAACATGCATTATAGCGTGCCAACTTTTAAAATGCACATGTCTAAGTATAGTGTCAAAGGCATGGGTTTTCATGTGCAATTCAATGTATTTTTTCTTGTCCCGTTTCTTGTGTCGTTCATATTGTATACACTATTATCTTGTACCGTTTCTTGTGCCGTTCATTGTGCCGGTCGCGGCTTTATATAACTTACTACTTATAAGTTTCAACTTAATACCCTTAGCCTCAGCAATAGTAGTTGTTGCAGTAGCAATAGTTGGAGTAGGAGCAGTGGAAGTAGTTATAGTGATAGTAGCAGTAGTAGTCACAGCAGCAGGAGCAATAGTATTCACATAGCGTCTTTTGGTTAGTTCAACACCCCCCTCAGCATACCCTGGTAGTTTCAATGTAATGCCCCAAGCTGTTCCTAAGAGTGTGCACATAACTGAACCCTCGTGTAACTGAACCCCGTTTAACTCAACCCCCATGTAATCCAACCCCGTTCACCTCAACCTCACTTAACTGAATCATCGTTTAAAGAAAGAAAAAGAAGACACATCTGAATATCCGGCACTTTTTTGGAATTTCCAAGAATTGGTTTCGTGATTAATTTTAATGCTGATTTGAAAATAAATAGCATCTACCATTAACGAATTAGCTCTGTATTTGAATGTATTTATCCGTATTTTTCACTTAGGAGTTTTTTCAAAACTCTATTTATTTTCCAATTACAAAGGAGACTGGGAAGGGGAGTGTTCAAAAGAGGGATTTTAAACACCAGTTTAAGGGTTTTTGATCGGAGAGATTTCAGGGGTACACCTTTTATGGTATTTGTCAAAAAAGGAATTTTATCTTAAATACAGTGCTTCCATTCCACTAATGTGGGAATAAAGTATTTTAGTGCGAAAAAAAGAGTAGAATTATAGTAGGACACCATCCGGAAGTAAGTATTTTATCGTGCTTACTATTTGAACAGGAATGTTAACAAAATTGATTCTTACGCTATATTACAAGTGTTTCCACTTCAAATTATTTCAATCCCAAAAAGGCTGGTGAAAAATCCCTATTTTCAATACCAAAATCCCTAAAAGTTTCCCCATTTTCTGACTTCTTTCCAAGTTACAAATAAGGACTAATTAGGCTGACTTTTAATAGCATTTGTTCAAGACGACTTATTTTGCAACTCAAGACCTTTTACGTGTACCAAAATATCTTCTTTTGACGTTTAAAACAATGTTTTATATTTATCGACTGTTTAAGTTCGGTTTTGATTCATAGATTCCGGGTCCAGATATCAATTTCTGGACCATATGAATATGTTTTTACTTATTTATTACTAGATTATAGCTACCGCTGCAACCACGATCAAGCCTTTACAATTCAGAAATGACGTGAAAACCGTATCGTGGTGCCATAAGGCATTTTATGATGGTGTTGTCTTGACGAAATTATAAAAATTATCTTTCAAATGACCACAAACAACCCTTTACGATGTTCTAGTGCCCTATTTGTGTTGGAAAAATAAAATTTAAAAAAAGGAGACTTGTCAGCTTTTCCAGCTCTTTTTAAAGTTCCCATAAATTTGTATCCGTAATAAATTTCTACTATTAAGATGAATCTAAATAGATTGTTCCGTAATCAGCATTAAAGGCGAATTTTTCTTGCGAAACAGTGTTTTTTTTACGTGTTTTTAAGGGTTTGGCTACTATGGACCGTGGTTTTCTCTTTACTAGAGTTTAGGTATTGCTACAACAATGAGATTCCAGTGTGTTCGGGCCCTGGGTAAAATTTTTTTTGCCAACTTTCAAATATAAGGCAAAAGGCAAAATCAATAAGAGTTCCAAATAGGGATAGGTCCTTTTATTAGACAGTGAAACAAAAATATAAACAAAGACTCTAAATATTTCGATGACACAATCGGTCATCATCATCAGTAGAGTTACTAACATATCCAAATTAAAACAAGCTGTTAAACAAAATAATCACTTCAGGGTCAAAGCAAGTTACCGGTCCATTAACTTAAAAAGTTCACTAACTGTTCTTGAGTTTTGTTATGCTGCGTTGAATAACGGTGGTACAATTTTCTTCAAAATTGTAGTTCAAAGCAGGTTACCGGTCCATTGACTAAGAAAGTTCACTAACTGTTCTTGAATTCTGTAATACTACGTTGAACATTCTTCTAATTAAACTGAAATAATGCTGAATTTATAGGTGCGAAATTTATCGTTTTATTCTTCTAATAGCAAATGAAATGTTGCTGATTCTAAAGTTTGTCTGTCATCCCCATATACACGACATTAGTATTTTTTTTTCCCATGACCACACTGTCTTTTCTATGACGAAATCAATAATAGTTCTAAATAGGGATAGGTCGTTTTATTAGACAGTGAAACAGAAGGAGTAATTGTTGATATTTAGAGGGGGAGATATCATAATATGATGTTTCAGTTGTGTTGAAACACCATAAAAAAAAACACAAGAATATTGAACTGAATGATGATTTAGTTGAATGGGATTTAAGTTGAATGAGGGCTCATTAAACAAGGTTTGACTTAAATGGGGAATGAGTTGCATGAGAGTTCAGTTGCACGGTGGGTGTGTTGAATGAGGGCTCAATTAAATGAAGTTCAGTTAAATGAGGGTTCAATTAAACGGAGGCTCGATAGACGGAGTTTGAGTTAAACGAGGGTTGAATTGAACGAGGGTTTAGTTGCACGAAGGTTCAGTTGCACGGGGCTCAGTTACACGAGGGTTCAGTTGGAATGGAACCGTTCCTGAGATGTAGCTGATGCACATTTTTACAACCTGGAATTTTCATCTTAATATACTTAGCCTTAATAGTATTGGCATTATTATTAGTAGTAGTAGTATGCGAATATTGCTCTTACATCAGTTGAACATCCCCTCATCATGCTCTGGAAGTTTTAATTTGATACCTTAAGTCATTCCTGAGATATTGCTGATACACTCTTTTGACAACCCGCATGCAAACAGTATGTTTTGATTCAGCCCAACTTCCCTTTTAAAATTTTATCCCTAATATCATAAGCCTTAGTAGTAGTAGTCGCTTATGTAAAAATAGTTGTTGTAGCAGTAGTAATAGTTGTAGTTGCAGCATGCACATATTGCCTTTTCGTCAGTTGAACATACCCTTCATCGCGCCCTGATAGTTTGAACATGATTCCCTGCGCCGTGTCGGAGATATTGCTGATACGTCCTTTAGGCGTAAGACATTGGGCAACTGCACACAGTGCCTTTAGTTTAGTTCAACACTCCTCACAACATTCCATTCCCCGAAAGCTTCACCTTAATACGCTTAATACCTTTCACCTTAATACCCGTTTGGAGAGCCAAGAGGAAACCTGCCCTCCTTTCCCACTAACAAATACTCCTTGTTAACAAATTGAAATTACATTGCATTGCTTACAGCCTTTGCCCCAAGGGGTATGGGATTTATGCCATCCTCAGAGGCATAGTTGTCGGCATAGATCTTCCAACTATGCAGAACAAACTGGCTATCTCAAAATTTTGATCGGGTGCTTTTGAAGGGAGGGTCGAAGAAAGATTTTTGGAAAGGGGTGGTTGTCCTACAATCCCTTTTGACTCTTTTAAAGGGCACTAGAACTTTCAATTTTCAATCAAATGAGCCCCTCCGAAGTTTTTACGAAAATTCCATCCATACGAAGTGGCTTAGTAAAAAAAATAAGTAGTGCTATAAGCACCGCTATTCTGCTGCCTGTGAAAAGCTAATTTTTACAATCAGTTTAAGCTCCCTTTTTTCTTTCCCTTTTTTGGTAAAATGGACGAGGTTCTGATTTTTCACCAAAGTGCACCGTTTAAGTTCTCCATTTCAATGTTCAATCAAGAATATTTGAATCAAACTGAGAGAGGGAGGGGGGAGATTTATTTGATTCCTTATATTGATCACCCGAAGATTTGTTATAATTTTCTTTAGTATTACGTACTTTTCTTTGAACTTGTTTGCAATGAACCTATTAAATATTATTGTCTTTTGTTTTGCCTATTTATGTTCTATTAATACGAATGCAACGTTTTTGAAATTAGCAAATGTATCAAATATGTTCGTAATTTGTATCAAATATGTATCAAATATGTTCGTAATGATTTCCCTGGATCAATACCACCTTAGGCTATTTTCGAACATTTGTGGAACTTTAAACTACTACTGAACGAATTATAACGAAGCAAATCTCGAACTTGAAGCAAAATACCATCCTTGTTTATAAACAACCACCCACAGAGGTGAAAACAAAATCCACTGGAGAAAGATGATTGCCTTGATAGGTATTTGAAATGTTATCAGAAATATATTTTAAATTAAGTTTCCCAGAATTAACCCGTTCTCCTATTAAGGAGGTGTAGTTAAAAAATCCGTTTTTAAAAATGCATCTTGTCCAAGATCTCGCTTCATTGAACTAAGAAATTCTTTACTTTTCGAATCAGTAGGTTGCCAACGCGTGTCTAGAATATAAAATCATAGATTTATTATCTGAATAGATATTGGGTAGCATATAAAAAAGCATTCCGATGCGCGAGCAGCCACCTGACAACAATAGTTGCAATACCGGGTGGTAAAAGAGAGACATAATTAAGTAACCAGTTTTGCCTGCTTCAAACAACATGTAAAACTTTTCTGTCACGAATTAATGCGTCTATGCATACAGGCTGATGAAACTTGCTAATCTCCGTGCCAGCGTTTCTTAAAGTTAATTTTTTTTTATCCACTGTTACAACTACAATCGTGGTTAATGATTTTAATTCCCTTCTTCGTAAACATACTTTTGAGAAGTCCTTCATTCGTGCCGCTATGAAAGAAGATATTTAAATGTGTAAAAGTGTTCAGTCCTTTTTTTATTTCTCACCATAAAGCTCCCAGAAACCTCATTCAAGAAGCTAAAAGGTGGCAATGGAAACAATTTCCTCTCCTTTAAACCCCTTTCTAGGGTTTACAATAAAACTAGAAACCTCATTAAGGAATCTAATGACTAAGGAGTAATCTCTTTACTTGATTCATTAAAAAAAAAAAAAATCGCGGGAAAGAAATTTTTCAAAGATAAGTTAAGACCATATTAAATTTAAGATCAGCAGAAATAGAAACCTATAATAATCCAAACACAAAACGACCAGAAATTACTAATAAAAGATGAATAAAACCCAACACGAACGGAAACTAAATAAATAATCATAGAAAAAACAAATACAACAGTTACTAATATAAATGCGGTCAGTGTACCGCATCACGAATGGGATACTTAAAAAATGTCCGAAGACAGATGGACTCATCAAAGATGAGTCTGTACGACTTCTTACTGACCCTAATGAAATGAAAGAAGCCTGTACGACGCATTCTAATAAGTTGTGAGACAGACTTCAGATATACCAGACCCGCCATTTTTAAATCTAGCCGTCAATATCCAAGCATCCTCTGGTGGGGAGACACTAAGGGTGGCTAAGATGCTGATGTCCAGAAAGTCGCCTGGGAAAGATTTGATTGTGGCAGAAATGATTAAATGCTCAGTAGCTGCATGCATAACTATGTGGGCCAGGTTTTTCTCTATAATTTAGAGAACAGAAGAAATTCCTAAGGATTGGACACAAAAAAACTCGTCAAAAATGATTCTAAAAAGGCGACGCTACAAAGTACGAAAACTTGAGAGTTATCAGCCTTCTATCAATATATAGCAAACTATAGGCGACTATACTCATTAACAGAATCCAATCAACGTTGAACGAACATCTCGGGAGGAGCAGTACGGATTCCAGACAAACTGATCGTACGTCGATCTTGCATTTACTTTTAGAATGCTGCTAGAAGAAGCAAATGAATGGCGCAATAATCCTTTGATTTTTGAATTAAAATAAATTGCCCTCAAGCCATGGCTAATCATAGGCAGCGCAATAGTGCTGCCAAAGTACAGAACGATGTTGGCACAGTGTATTATTATTTTTTTTTGTCTTAGACCGGGATACTTCGTATCGAAGGAGCTGTAAAACAAATTTCAAAAAGGGCTCATTCGATTGGAAATTGAAAAGCTAGTTCCGTTTTAAATAGTCGAAAGTGATTGGAGGGTAACTAACCCTCCTCCAACGCCCACCCTTCCCCAAACACATCCAATCAAAACTTTAAGATAACCATTTTGTTCAAGGTAGTTGAAAGATCCAGAAATTATGTCTTTGAGGATGACCCCCCATAGACTTCAGGGCAAGGGTTACAAGTCATGCCCTGGGGGCATATAAGGTTTTTATGGAAGGTGTTGATGCAAAACTTCAAAAAAAATTCATTCGATTGAAAATTGAAAGGGCTAGTTCCCTTTGATATTTGAAAGTAATCAAAGGACGACTACCCTTCCCCACGCCCATCATTTCTCCAAAAACTTCCGATCAAAATTTTGATATAGCCATTTTGTTCAATGTAGTTGAAAAGTCTTAAAATTATGTCTTTAAAGGTGACAAACCCTCCCCCCCCCACAGCCGTCTGGACAAGGGTTGTAAGTTATACTCTTGGGGCATATAAGGTTTTTTATAGAAAGTGATGTCGTAGAAACTAGTAGTAAGCACCCCAATACTACTGAACTTACAACTGAACTTAAACCCATATATAGGACACTAAACCTTACCAATACTCCAAAATCAAGCATAACTTGTTCTACAATCTGGAACTTACACAATTTATACCGTAATAGAAAGAGGAATTAGTCATATCAATTAACACTTGGATAGAGCGTTATTCTATTTAGAGACATGAATTCTATTTTTAACGTATTTTGGTTCAGTGACTATTTTCCAATAAAAATAGAGCTTAAAAATTCTTTTATCATTATTATTTGGAAAATTCTTTGATGACTGAAAAAGTCATAATTATGAACATGCAAAGTGAAGATGAGCGGTTTTTCGAAGTAAGTAACTTTTATGATTAAATAGTTATTATATATATGCCTTTTGCAGATTTTTATTCTACTTCAAATATAAAATCTATTTAAATTCGGGGAAATAATTCAAGCATTTTCCCCTAGACATAGAAAGTCTGTTAATGAAACGCTGACCTGGTTTAAACTTATCTAAATGTCAATAGCATATGCGTATAAGAGTCCTCCACTTTGATGTTTTCGCAATGCTGATTTTGACAGATATAATTTCAGCCAAAATATATTTGCATTGTTAATGAATGCGTTACGGAAATGTGTTATAAATATGTGTTAAAATGATACGGAGTGGGGTGTTTTTCTTTAATGATAAATATATTTAGCTAATCAAGCGTTCTTTTGATTACAAATGCGATTCTTAATATAATGTAAGATCCACCACCACAAAAAGTAAGCAACAGTGGTTATATATCATTTTCGTATCATATATTCAAATCCGTAGCGTATTTTTGGCTATGCGTGGGCTTGTTGAGACAGAATGTGATTATTATAGGCAAATTTTTAGGGAGTGGAAATATGGCAAAGAAGGCAAATGTGTGTGATGTAACAATCTCCACTTATATCAACCAGATGGTGCACCACGCCCAACTATAAAACCAACGGTTATTATGTATGCTGGATCATCCAAGACCGCCACACAAGACGAGAATGTCCCAAGCGTGCAAGAAGTCGCCAGGACTTCCGTGCCGACTGCACAAGGCGAGAATGTGCCATATAACCCCCTGTGTCCTGGAACTTCAGTGCAAAGGGATATCGGCATTCACGTGAGTAAAAATTATCTTTTACATTTTCACCTCTTCCCGTCAACGTGTTGAAATTATCTTCGCTTTCCTGATTGCTTTGTTTTAAGATTATATTTTCGTATATAAAGAAAAAAACTATAGTTCTTTGGATAACATTCAAATTTGATTAAAATTATATAGAGTTGTCGTAGAAACAATGTAGATAGGGTTCATTGAACGTTCTAGTACAATTTTAAAATTTAATAGTATTTGGAGGGCAATCAGCCCCCTTTTGCCACCCTGGTCCCGAAAACATTTGATTTAAATTTTGAGATATTCATTTCGTTCGAAATAGTTGAAAGTTCCATCAACTATATCTGTGGAGATGACATGACCTCCACAGTCCTTTGGGCATGGGTCGTAAGTTATGCAAGTTGTCATTAGTTTAAAAATATATTTTGTTACTGAGAAAGGTGTGTTGCGGGGGGGGGGGCAAGTATGATCCTGGGTTTCCAAACCGGTAAGGGTATTAAGATGATACTTTCAGTTAATGTTGAACAAAATCAAACACACTATTTACATTTAGGTTATTAATATGATGTATCAGTAGTACATAATGGGTAATAAACTGAAACTTTCAGGATATAAAGAATGGGGGACAGTGAACTAGCCAAAAGACACTATGCACACACAGCTAGAAGTATTACTACTGCTTCTGCTACGACTATTACTACGTATGTGTATATATTTTTCTTTTTTTCTTTTTTATGCTTGTTTTTTAAATGATATGAAAATATAGCTCGTTAATGATCCATGTTTTTACTTTATTAAACAGTACCACTTTCACAAAGAAAATAAATTCTATTATTATTCTATACTAAGATCAATGAGCTAATACCACCAACTCAAGGGTTCTGCAACCTCTTTGAGGATATAGAGACAACTTTATTTGCACCACCGTTAGATTTTCACACTGCTCAAGCTATTGACTCATCATCTGTCAACAACAACCTAGAGTGGAACGAGAAAGTTTTGAAAGGATGTTTTGGGGGTGATAATCATCTGAATGACTTGTCCTCTAACAATATCATTGACAATGACGATGATCCAGGGTAGACAGAGAACTTTTTGAAAGAATATTTTGGCGATACAAATATTACGCCCCCCCCAAATTCGATTGATATTCCTCCAAGTGCCTTTGAACAGGTTTTGGATGCCAGTTTTGCCCAATTAGATGCATTTGAAGATCAAGCTTTATCAGAAGACGATTTTGGTCGGGTTGATCAGCTGAGTCCAAATAGCTGTGAAATTTTAGATGATTTTTCTATAGAGCTAAATGAAAATCCCCCTAAAGTTTTAATGGACATCACCGCAGCTCGGCCAAGTACATTTGAAGAACAAAATATACCTGTACATAAATTTGCTATGGCAGAATAACTCAGTCCAGATACTGTGGAAGATATGCTGAGTGAGCTGAGTGATTTTACTTCACGCGCCAACCCTCTTATTGAGGACAAGGAGGACACAGTTGTGACGGGGGTATAAAAACCCCTATAACGCCCCATGAATTTTCAGAATTTTATTTGCCAAACTTTGTCTTGCACAATATATATATATATATATATATATATATATATATATATATATATATATATATATATATATATATATATATATATATATATATATATATATATATATATATATATTATATATATATATATATATATATATATATATGTATATATATATATATATATATATATATATATATATATATATATATATATATATATATATATATATATATATATATATACATATATATATATATATATATATATATATATATATATATATATATATATATATATATATATATATATATATATATATATATATATATATATATTATATATATATATATATATATATATATATATATATATATATATATATATATATATATATATATATATATATATATATATATATATATATATATATATATATATATATATATATATATATATATATATATATGTATATATATATATATATCTATATATATATATGACAGCATATAAGCGTGAATAGCGCTAAAATTGTTTCATTTAAATGAAGATGCGGGCGATGTCTACTCACAGTGTCTACATACTGAAATGATACCAATTCGTCGCATTTCGAAAATTTTGAGGTGTATTTATTGAGTGGATTTATAGCATTGTAACTAAATTAGATAGTTATAATGAAAGGGGGAATGGGTCAGTGATTTTATTTGTTGAAAAGTTAAATGTAAATATATGTAAACTTGAAAAATATTTCATTTAAGAGGTGGTTGGGTGGGGGGAGAGTGGTATAGTTTTAAAATAAAATTCAGATTTGGATGAAAGTAAAGTTGTGCACCGAATATTTTTCGATACACGGCTACAGTCTTTCAAGTATGTATTTCTTATCGCGGCCCACCAACCCCTGCAAATGAATGTTTCTAATACAAAGATGGACAAATTGGCAACTATTGGAGGTGGGGTGGGGACAGAGTCTCCTAAAGTAGATTTCAATTGTTTAAATGGTCAATGTTTGAATCCAGTAATTGATTAAATCCAGTAACAGGGGATAGGTATTTTTAAACTAACTGACGAACATTTACAGATTGTTGTTACTGTGTTACAATAAGAAACAGAATTGGAGGAGGGTGGGCACTTATATAAAAAAGGGGGTAATATATCCAGTGAGGGCTCTGTCCATTTAATCCGTGAAGCACTGGATATGGCTTCTTAACACTCCTGCTAAAGAACTTGATACAATTGAACATTTTAATCCAATTAAAGATATTAGTCGGGTTTTAAGTGAGGGTGTAAAAAATTCGGGTTGTATGCTACTATTGTCCAACGTGTCTATCTAGATTTTGGAATGAATTAAAACTAAAGGATCACATGAGACACTGTAAACGTCATGGGTACCAGTCTGTGGAAACGGTTCCCGACGACAAGGCAATCTTGCGTTTCATGAATTTCGGAATTCACCCTTACAGAGTGAAAAAATCGCCTAAGGCTGCGAGGCAAAACTCACAGATGTGTACTATTCATCAAATTTAAATCGTGTCAAAGAACATGAAGACATTGCGGTGTCTTACTCCAATGCCCAAAGAGACTCGTGTCATACCATGCAAGGGGTAGATGTAGTTGAGAAATTGTTTGGGGATGATTGTATGCGCAAAACCTTGACTTATTGTAACAGCAAATAAGGCAGTTTCACGGTTTCGCAATATTTCCTATCCAATGAGTCACCAGAAGACAGGTTGGCCATTAGAAATCAAAAAGTGGTTTGGGTTTGTAAGGGGAACTTTGATAAGGGTAAATGGAAAGGGATAAGGGGAAAGGGGGTAAAGGGATGGTCTGTGACCATTATAATTTGTGGCAATCAATCTATAGAGAGGGAGTACCCTTCGTGGAGGGGCTCATCTATTGTGTCATGTAAATGTTAGTCAACAATATTTTCTTCCTGTTTATATACACAATTCCAATTATGTTTTGAAATTGGCACGTTTGCACGTTTGCATTGGCACGTTTGCAGAAAGGTAAACTTGCAGATGACGCATTGGTAGATGGTTCCTTTTCCTATAATATTATGCCCAAGTCATCTGAGAAGTTGCTGCTCTTTGAATTCAAATGTAAAACAATGGACTCCTTTAGTTTTTTCCCCAAGTTCCTAGGCCAATTAATTCAGGTACAGAAAAGCGACAATTTTAATAGTTTTCCCTTCCTTAACCAGCACTTTCCAGATGATGAAATGTATGATTTATTAACGTGTAAGGAATACTGTATTTATTAACGTGTAAGGCCGTATAATTACTACAACTCCACCTCGAGGCTAAGTGATGAGAAATTGCCGTCCATCGAAGCGTTTTATGATTTACTTCATGATCATCAATGCACCATTACCGACTATGACTTTGCCAAGAGGGTTTGGGCAAAGGGAGGACGTAAAATGGTTGGTATTATTGCAAAATGCGCTTGGCAATCGATGTAGTGACGCTATTGGATATTGTCTGTAAGAACACAGAAAAAATCTATTTGCAATTTGGGTTGGATTTGGGTTATTAATTTTCAGGTCCTCATCTGGTGATGGCTTTAATTCTAAAAATCAGTAAAGAAGAAATAGGTCTGATCACCCACGTTGATAAGCATATATTTGTAGCAATATTAATTAGGGGAGGTTACGTTTTCCACGGGGAAAACATAGCTCTTGGGAAAATCGGCTCTAACTTGCTCTTCTCTCCCAAGATTTTGGCGAAATTACACCCCTAGTCCCCCTTTTTTGAAAATTGGGAACCTTAATAGGCGGGGGGGGGGGGGGGGAGGGGGGGTAAAATATATTTTACCAAATCTAAGGATGCAGGTTTTTCTTTATTTGTTCGATGAAAATATTGATATAAAAAACCTTATTGTCCAAGCATTTCTAATAGGATATTTATTATGTTTCTCTTTTTTACTACATTTTCATCTTTAAAGAGTAGGTGAGTTACACCTGTCAAAAATACTCGTATATTACATTGAAAAGTAACATTTGATGCATTACATTTGATGATTTTACGTTTGGTACTTTTTCAGCCTTCCAAAATTGCGTTTTGATTCCCCATATTGTAGTTAATAATGAAGTTTGTAATGATGGCCTCCCCTGAACCTTTTGACTTGTGACGCCTCTGGTTGGTACAATGCCAATTCCCCAGAAGGTAATTACTCGTATATCAAGGATGTGTGTTTTTTTATGAAATAATTGCAATAGAAATATCATCCAAATCAGTCGGTAAACATGACAAGCCAGTCTATAAAATCCATTACCTCCAAAAACATTGCCTCTAAACTTTAAAAAAAAGAAAATAGAAGAAAAGTAAATTCAAATGTAAAAATATATGCTACCGGATATTCTACACCATACATTCTACCATAATTTTGAAATATAGTCACAATATCCCCAAATTTCTTCTTTTCTTTGTTATTTTTATTGGTCATACTTTCTTTTCAGCTACTCAATTTTAAAAGTGGGGGTATTTTTCTGGGGGAGTTCTTGCACCGCTTTGCGCTGCCTTGGACCTCTCCTTAGGTTGGCATTTCTGTGAATAAGAAGAACAATAGCCTTTGTGTGGTTAGTACCATGAATATAATAAGTATTTTACTGCATATTTAGTTTATTAAGAGAAATCATATCCAAGATTCATACATGCCCCAAGGAATACAACAAACTATTTTTTAGCTGATTACACGAGTTAGTATGCGTAGATTATTGTTTTAGTTTTGCTCTAGCTTAAGCAAACCCTTAAAAGAAGCATCAAGCTTACCAGATACGAATATCAGAAATTTGAAGTCCTTCGACTTTGACTGTGTTTGCTGACACACCTAAGTTCAAGAGTGGACATATTATGGCTTGGAATACTGCGACCATTTAACCCTTTCAGACCGTACGTGATAATACATTTACGATTTTTTCTGATTTTTTTCCACCCCCTTAAATTGTTCTAAGCAGTCTGTAAAGCACAACATCTCGTAGCTCATTGATCAGGCTACTTGATAAAATTTTGTTTGATTGGTAGAATTCACAGGTGGTCTGTTGCTAGGAGGTTGTTAGAGTGAAAAATCAACATCCCAAAAGTCAAGAAAAATGCCCTCTATTTCGGGTGGAATAGCAGCAGGTGACTTTAAATTTCATCTGTCTGTGTTTTTGTGACACTGAGTTGGCGTTTTAGAATTTTTTCCAGAAATTAAAAACACCAGATGGAGTAAGGCTATGTAGCCAAATGGTTATGTTTTCGTGGTTGTGTTTCCTAGAGGTGTCGGACTTCGCGTATGTCATTTAGGTGAGGTCTAGCGTCATACAATAAGAAAGTAAAACTCGAATAAGAGGTGGAACGTCAAGTGTAGGGCAACTGTGACCATATGGTTAAATTAGGAACAGAGGGGTATTTTACAGAACCATGCACAGATATTGTCGGGTATAGTAGTACTTATGACGGTTTTTTCTAGGTGAAGAAGAGATGGAACTTGGCACGCAACTGTCTTCCCATTCATGGCCGTCAGATGAGAAGGTTATCCACTAGAGATCTAGAAGAGTTGCTGAAAAAATGACGGCCGAAAAAGGGGCACATAAAATCAATGACATGCGACATCAATCGAACAAAAAGCATCCCAAAGTAATAAGAAAAATTAAATAGAGTATAGTAACAGTGCTCAAAACGAAGTAAGAGAAATTGATTCTGAAACTGTTGATCACCTCCAAAGACAACACAAATCCTATAAAAGTTTTAATTCTGTGAAGGACAAACAGGAAGGAGGAATTAAATTCGCGCCAGAATTTCTTTATTTACTTAAAATTGCTGATTTGTCGCCCCATAGCTTAAACTAAAGAATAATCAAAAAATTTATGCAAATTTGTAATTTAGATATTTCAAAGGCAACGTGCAATAAAATAGGCCTGATTGCTTCCTAATTACGTAACAACGTAATAAAAGTAGAAATAATTCTTTGGGAAATGGCTGTAAAAGAAGTGTCAATTACATTCTTATAGCTCCAAAATTATTCTGCACACAATTGAATACGTGACGTGCAACGGAATACGCCTGATTACTTGTTAATTACGTAACAACCTAATAAAAACAAAAATAATTCCTTGGGAAAAGGCTGAAAAGGAAATGTCAATTTACATTCTTATGGCTCCAAAATTACCCTGCACACAATTCTATGTATCTGGATTGATTAGTTTAGTGCATTTTTTAGTGAACATCAAGATATTGTGCACACACAAACTACAAAAGAAAGGATAAACTAAATCCTTAATGAGAATAACATACGACTTACCCAGGTCATATATCCCCCCTCATTTTCCCTCCAAAAGAAAAATCCCACTTAATTACAGTCGTACCTGATTTAACGTCGATCAATGAAAAAAAATCTGCTGGCAAATGCTTGGTTGAGTTGAAAATTTGTTTTTACCGTCGGTAAAATTATGGTCTAAATAAATGAAGGGCCATGCGACAAGTCTTTTGTCTAAAGAGCAAATTTAATAAGAGAAAAATATTTCACTAATAATCAAATACACCAATCAGAATTCACATTCATTTACACTATAATAACCACCAATTCAAACTAATAAAATTTACGAGCACTATTCATCTTATAAACATTTACGAACATAATCTAGTTATATGCATGAAATAATGGTTAAATTTATAAATTGTTTTATACATCTTTCATATTACAAGTCAATCTTCAATGTTAAATTTTTGTAAGAATATTTACCCTTCATAGATTTGGTTAATATTTCAAGTATTTGTTGAAAATTTTTCGATTCCATTAACAAGAGAAGTTACATTGACAGTGACAATGGGTGAAAACAGTACAAAAATTGTTCTACAAACCCGTCGCTTGAACGCTGATTTTCATATTGCATATCATAGACAGCACAATAGCACTGCCTAAGTAAAGAGCGATGTGGGCAAAATGTATTATGTAGGGTTCTAGGCGAATACCCCTCGGCGAATACCCCGCCGAAAAATACCCCCCGGGAAATACCCCCAGCTGAAAATAACCCCTGGAAAATACCCACACCTCCTGAACCCCCCCCCCCCCTAGAAAATACCACCTGGAAAATACCCCCCTGCAGAAAATACCCCCGTGAAATACCCCCCCCCCCCCCGTGAAAAATACTCCTCGGAAAATACCCCTCTGGAAAATATCCCCCTCTCGAAAAATACCCCCCGTGCAAAATAAGGCTTTCTAAATTTGAAAATTTTATTTGAGTTTAATTTTTTTAATTTCCGTAAGGGGAAGGAATTTTGGTACTTGTGTATTATGCGCCACTCACTCAAGTTTACGCTGTGTAAAATTCAAGAACACACCGTTTTTTTTGTTAATTTCTTCCTTACTTTAGAAATAAATTTGCGCTATAGATTTGCACAATAGGGGGGGGGGGGGGTAAGCATAGCGGGTCTGCATGCAAAATGTGTTCGTCACAATTATTCTGCACATTAGATAGATAGATAAATAAGTGTATTTTAAAGCCAAATATACGGCCATGAACACAGTAAAATAACATAAATGAAAGGCATAAATAACATAAACTTTGATCAGCGATCAAACAGTTCGTGGTAAACTGTAAGTAAGGAGCGACCCGGCTAAATAGTAACCGAAACTCTAAAAAACGGAATTTTGATACCAGTAGATACATCAAAAGAATTGGATCTTTATGCTGACTTCAAATATATAAGTTTCATCAAGGTTAGTCTTACCCATTAAAAGTTACGAGCCTGAAAGAAAAAATTTGCCTTATTTTCGAAAAAAAGGGGGAAACACTACCTAAAAGTGACATAGAATCTTAATGAAAATCAAACCACAAGAGTAAGCGCAACAGAAAACCCTATTGTAGATGTTTCAAGCTCCTATCTGCAAAAATGTGGAATTTTGTTTGGTTTTTTATTTTTTGCCAGAAGAAAGATCACGAATGCGTGTTCATTTTTTTTTTTCTGCAAGCAAATCATATAGAAAAATGTTTTGTGGAAAACTTGTTAGGGGTCACTCAGTCACAAATTACAACTTATATTTTTCCTTATTATGGGGCAAAATCTATTGGCAGGCAGCAAACAATGGGGCAAGAAACATTTTTTCCATGGTTTTCCCCTACTTTTTTCCCTTTGGTTTCTTTATAATTACTATATAGTCCCAAATTTCCAGGTGGGGGCCTTTGCCCCTCTATCCCCCCTGCCGGTGCCCATGGCCTCGTTAAGCCAAAAATGAGTAGAAATAAATTCAAATAATTTTCCAAGCGTAAAACTACCATAAATCACCAGAAATAAATGAATTGAACCCATAAAGAACAGAAATAACAATAAATAACCTATTCAAACTCAAAATAGCAACAATTAGCATGAGTAGGGCTGAAAACCCCCACACCTCCTCAAGACCATAAATAATAAAAAAGTATTAAGACTATAAAGAATAGATATCAGAATATGTGTATCAAACTGAAAATACACGGTTAATTTTTTTTTTGTGCAAATTATTTTCTGTTCTGAAG
The DNA here is from genome assembly GCA_027921565.1 of Artemia sinica. Taxonomy (NCBI): domain Eukaryota; kingdom Metazoa; phylum Arthropoda; class Branchiopoda; order Anostraca; family Artemiidae; genus Artemia; species Artemia sinica. Next base: position 27,682,050 of record CM051264.1, read on the forward strand.
AAGACATGGGTGTTGTCAGCCATACTTCTTTTACTTTTTGCTCGTTTTGAGTTTGACTAGGCTATCTATTGTAATTTCTGTTAGTTTTGGGTTTCCTTTATTTGTTATGGTGATTTGTGGTAGTTTTACACTTGGAAGATAAACTCGTAGAATTTGACAACGCTTTTGTCTGTAAAAACTTAAACAATTTAGAATGTGTTGGTTCCCAAAGCCAACTAGCCTTTCAAAGGATAGCCAAACCTTCTTAAACTTTTTGGTGTCATTTGTTTTAGCTTAATTTTGATGATTTGTTTGCCTGTATTAAACTCAAATAATAGTTTAAAATTTAGAAACCTTATTTTCCACAGGGGGGGGGGGGCATTTTCCGTGAGGATATTTTCCAAGGAGGGGGTATTTTTCGCGGGGGCTACTTTACTTGGGGGGGGGGGTATTTTTTCGTGGGGGTGGGCATTTTCAGGGCGGTTGAACCCCCCCCCCCCCCATTCACTATATTCACTCATGTTATTTTACTGTGTCCATGGCCGTATATTTGGCTTTAAAATAAACTTATTTACCTATCTATCTAATATGCAGAATAATTGTACCAAACACATTTTGCATGCAGACCCACTATGCTTACCCCCCTCCTAATGTGCAAATCTATAGCGCAAATTTATTTATAAAGTAAGGAAGAAACTAACAAAAAAAACCGGTGTGTTTTCGAATTTTACACAAAGTAAACTTGAGTGAGTGGCGCATAATAGTAGGAATGACCTAATAACTCGTGACCCCACACCATATATGGGCATAGACTCCCTAGCAGAAATGGATTTCCGAGAAATTGATTGCGTAATCGAAGGGGAAGTGAATTTCCGAGAAATTGATTGCGTAATCGAAGGGGAGAGAATTTCCGAGAAATTTATTTGTTGGTGTTCATCCAGGAGAATTGTCTCCGGGCGAAGTTTGCACATGCGCTTTCATGGTCAATTGATTTGTTGTTGTTTGTCCAGGTGTAATGACACTGGGGGTGAAGTTTGCACATGCGCATTAACGGTGGGGGGAAATGTATTGATCTATAACTCGTGACATGACACCATATAAGGGCATAGACTCCCTAGGGGAAATTGATTGCGTAATCGAAGGGGAAGTGAATTTCTGAGAAATTGATTGCGTAATTGGTGAGGAGAATGTTTTGATCTTAGAGATGAAGAGATTAACGCGGGAAAGGGTTTCCTAGGAATTTCAAATGTGACAGCGCAGGGATGCCAAAACAAAAGGAACTCGCAGAAATTACGTTTAGGGATTGTTTGGGCGAAACCGTTTTGAGACATTTTAGAAGATGATTTAAGCGAAACCGTTTGAGGTATTTTAGAAGATGATTTAGAGGAGGATTTAAGGGTGAAACTCTGTGGTCGTTATAATACACAAGTTCCATTTGAACAGTCATGTGAGGTCCCCTACCCCAACAACCCCCCTACCCCAATCCCAAAGGACCCTCTACCCCAACCCCAAAGGGTCCTCTACCCCGACCCCAAAGAGCCACCCACCCCCAACTTTTTTGCTCCCCATTTTTTTAATACTTTTTTATTTGCGCATTTGAGACACAGAAGTGCCCCATCCCCCCAACATTTTGGTTCCCCTCGAATATATTTTTTCAGAACAGGTTCTTTACGTAATGTCCCTCCTAAACCCATTTTACAACTTGAAGTACCCATCCATTTCACCCACAGCTTTACTTTACAGCTTTTTGGATATCTCAACACCAAGCAATACTTTTCAAAAGGCATTTCAGAGCAAGTTCCTTTCTTAATGTCTCTCCTAAACCCATTTTACAAGTTGAAGTACCCATCCTTTTCACCCACAACTTTACTTTACAGCTTTTTGGATACCTCAACACCAAGCAATACTTTTCAAAAGGCATTTCAGAGCAAGTTCTTTTCATAATGTCCCTCCTAAACCCATTTTACAACTTGAAGTACCCATCCTTTTCACCCACAACTTTATTTTACAGCTTTTAGGATACCTCAACACCAAGCAATACTTTTCAAAAGGCATTTCAGAGCAAGTTCTTTTCTAATGTCCCTCCTAAACACATTTTACAAGTTGAAGTACCCATCCTTTTCACCCACAACTTTACTTTACAGCTTTTTGGATACATCAACACCAAGCAATACTTTCAAAAGGCATTTCAGAGCGAGTTCTTTTTTTAATGTCCCTTCTAAACCAATTTTACAACTTGAAGCATCCATCCTTTTCACCCACAACTTTACTTTACAGCTTTTTGGATACCTCAACACCAAGCAACACTTTTTAAAAGGCATTTGAGAGCAAGTTCCTTTCTTAATGTCCCTCCTAAACCCCTTTTACAAGTTGAAGCATCGATCCTTTTCACCCACAACTTTACTTTACAGCTTTTACCTTTCAAAGGCATTTAAGAGCAAGTTCTTCTCATAATGTCCCTCTTAAACCAATTTTACAAGTTGAAGTATCCATCCTTTTCACCCGCAACTTTACTTTACAGTTTTTTGGATACCTCAACACCAAGCAATACCTTTCAAAAGGCATTTCAGAGCAACTTCTTTTCTTAATGTCCCTCCTAAACCCATTTTACAACTTGAAGTACCCATCCTTTTCACCCAAAACTTTACTTTACAGCTTTTTGGATATCTCAACACCAAGCAATACTTTTCAAAAGGAATTTCAGAGCAAGTTCCTTTCTTAATGTCCCTCCTAAACCCATTTTACAAGTTGAAGCATCCATCCTTTTCACCCACAAATTTACTTTACAGCTTTTTGGATACCTCGACACCAAGCAATACCTGTCAAAAGGCATTTCAGAGCAACTTCTTTTCTTAATGTCCCTCTTAAACCCATTTTACAACTTGAAGTACCCATCCTTTTCACCCAAAACTTTACTTTACAGCTTTTTGGATATCTCAACACCAAACAATACCTTTCAAAGGGCATTTCAGAGCAAGTTCTTTTCATAATGTCCCTCCTATACCAATTTTACAAGTTGAAGCATCCATTCTCTTCACCCACAACTTTACTTTACAGCTTTTTGGATACCTCAACACCAAGCAATACTTTCAAAAGGCATTTCAGAGCAAGTTCTTTTCTTAATGTCGCTTCTAAATGCATTTTACAACTTGAAGCATCCATTCTTTTCACCCACAACTTTACTTTACAGCTTTTTTGGTACCTCAACACCAAGCAATACTTTCAAAAGGCATTTCAGAGCAAGTTCCTTTCTGAATGTCCCTCCAAAACCCATTTTACAACTTGAAGTACCCATCCTTTTCATCCACAACTTTACTTTACAGATTTTTGGATACCTCAACACCAAGCAATACTTTTCAAAAGGCATTTCAGAGCAAGTTCTTTTCTTAATGTCCCTCCTAAACCCATTTTACAAGTTGAAGCATCCATCCTTTTCACCCACAGCTTTACTTTACAACTTTTTGGACACCTCAACACCAAGCAATACCTTTCAAAAGGCATTTCAGAGCAAGTTCTTTTCTTAATGTCCCTCCTAAACCCATTTTACAACTCGAAGTACCCAGCCTTTTCACCCAAAACTTTACTTTACAGCTTTTTGGATATCTCAACACCAAGCAATACCTTTCAAAAGGCATTTCAGAGCAACTTCTTTTCATAATGTCCCTCCTAAACCCATTTTACAAGTTGAAGCATCCATCCTTTTCACCCACAACTTTACTTTACAGCTTTTTGGATACCTCAACACCAAGCAATACTTTTCAAAAGGCATTTTAGAGCAAGTTCTTTTCATAATGTCCCTCCTAAACCCATTTTACAAGTTAAAGCATCCATCCTTTTCACCCACAACTTTACTTTACAGCTTTTTGGATATCTCAACACCAAGCAATACTTTTCAAAAGGCATTTCAGAGCAACTTCTTTTCTTAATGTCCCTCCTAAACCCATTTTACAAGTTGAAGCATCCATCCTTTCCACCCACAACTTTACTTTACAGCTTTTTGGATACCTCAACACCAAGCAATACCTTTCAAAAGGCATTTCAGAGCAAGTTCTTTTCATAATGTCCCTCCTAAACTCATTTTACAAGTTGAAGCATCCATCCTTTTCACCCACAACTTTACTTTACAGCTTTTTGGATATCTCAACACCAAGCAATACTTTTCAAAAGGCATTTCAGAGCAAGTTCCTTTCTTAATGTCCCTCCTAAACCCATTTTACAAGTTGAAAAACCCATCCTTTTCACCCACAACTTTACTTTACAGCTTTTTGGATACCTCAACACCAAGCAATACTTTCAAAAGACATTTCAGATCAAGTTCTTTTCTTAATGTCCCTCCTAAACCCATTTTACAACTTGAAGTACCCATCCTTTCCACCCACAACTTTACTTTACAGCTTTTAGGATACCTCAACACCAAGCAATACTTTCAAAAGGCATTTCAGAGCAAGTTCTTTTCTTAATGTCCCTTCTAAACCAATTTTACAAGTTGAAACTCTTTTCACCCACAACTCTACTTTACAGCTTTTAGGATACCTCAACACCAAGCAATACTTTTCAAAAGGCATTTCAGAGCAAGTTCTTTTCTTAATGTCCCTCCTAAACACATTTTACAAGTTGAAGTACCCACTCTTTTCACCCACAACTTTACTTTACAGCTTTTTGGATACATCAACACCAAGCAATACTTTCAAAAGGCATTTCAGAGCAAGTTCTTTTCTTAATGTCCCTTCTAAACCAATTTTACAACTTGAAGCATCCATCCTTTTCACCCAAAACTTTACTTTACAGCTTTTTGGATACCTCAACACCAAGCAACACTTTTTAAAAGTCATTTCAGAGCAAGTTCCTTTTTTAATGTCCCTCCTAAACCCATTTTACAAGTTGAAGCATCCATCCTTTTCACCCACAACTTTACTTTACAGCTTTTTGGATACCTCAACACCAAGCAATACCTTTCAAAGGCATTTAAGAGCAAGTTCTTCTCATAATGTCCCTCTTAAACCAATTTTACAAGTTGAAGCATCCATCCTTTTCACCCGCAACTTTACTTTACAGTTTTTTGGATACCTCAACACCAAGCAATACCTTTCAAAAGGCATTTCAGAGCAACTTCTTTTCTTAATGTCCCTACTAAACCCATTTTACAACTTGAAGTACCCATCCTTTTCACCCACAACTTTACTTTACAGCTTTTTGGATACCTCAACACCAAGCAATACTTTTCAAAAGGCATTTCAGAGCAAAATCTTTTCTTAATGTCCCTCCTAAATCCATTTTACAACTTGAAGCATCCATCCTTTTCACCCACAACTTTACTTTACAGCTTTTTGGATATCTCAACACCAAGCAATACTTTTCAAAAGGCATTTCAGAGCAAGTTCCTTTCTTAATGTCCCTCCTAAACCCATTTTACAAGTTGAAGCATCCATCCTTTTCACCCACAACTTTACTTTACAGCTTTTTGGATACCTCGAAACCAAGCAATACCTGTCAAAAGGCATTTCAGAGCAACTTCTTTTCTTAATGTCCCTCTTAAACCCATTTTACAACTTGAAGTACCCATCCTTTTCACCCACAACTTTACTTTACAGCTTTTTGGATACCTCAACACCAAGCAATACTTTTCAAAAGGCATTTAAGAGCAACTTCTTTTCTTAATGTCCCTCCTAAACCCATTTTACAACTTGAAGTACCCATCCTTTTCACCCAAAACTTTACTTTACAGCTTTTTGGATATCTCAACACCAAACAATACTTTTCAAAGGGCATTTCAGAGCAAGTTCTTTTCATAATGTCCCTCCTAAACCAATTTTACAAGTTGAAGCATCCATTCTTTTCACCCACAACTTTACTTTAAAGCTTTTTGGATACCTCAACACCAAGCAATACTTTCAAAAGGCATTTCAGAGCAAGTTCTTTTCTTAATGTCCCTTCTAAATCCATTTTACAACTTGAAGCATCCATTCTTTTCACCCACAACTTTACTTTACAGCTTTTTGGACACCTCAACACCAAGCAATACTTTCAAAAGGCATTTCAGAGCAAGTTCCTTTCTTAATGTCCCTCCAAAACCCATTTTACATCTTGAAGTACCCATCCTTTTCATCCACAACTTTACAGATTTTTGGATACCTCAACACCAAGCAATACTTTTCAAAAGGCATTTCAGAGCAAGTTCTTTTCTTAATGTCCCTCCTAAACCCATTTTACAAGTTGAAGCATCCATCCTTTCCACCCACAACTTTACTTTACAGCTTTTTGGATACCTCAACACCAAGCAATACCTTTCAAAAGGCATTTCAGAGCAAGTTCTTTTCATAATGTCCCTCCTAAACTCATTTTACAAGTTGAAGCATCCATCCTTTTCACCCACAACTTTACTTTACAGCTTTTTGGATACCTCAACACCAAGCAATACTTTTCAAAAGGCATTTCAGAGCAAGTTCCTTTCTTAATGTCCCTCCTAAACCCATTTTACAAGTACAAGTACCCATCCTTTTCACCCACAACTTTACTTTACAGCTTTTAGGATACCTCAACACCAAGCAATACTTTCAAAAGGCATTTCAGAGCAAGTTCTTTTCTTAATGTCCCTCCTAAACCCATTTTACAACTTGAAGTACCCATACTTTTCACCCACAACTTTACTTTACAGCTTTTTGGATACATGAACACCAAGCAATACTTTCAAAAGGTATTTCAGAGCAAGTTCTTTTCTTAATGTCCCTTCTAAACCAATTTTACAAGTTGAAACATCCATTCTTTTCACCCACAACTCTACTTTACAGCTTTTTGGATAGCTCAACACCAAGCAATACCTTTTAAAAGGCATTTCAGAGCAACTTCTTTTCTTAATGTCCCTCCTAAACCCATTTTACAACTTGAAGTACCCATCCTTTTCACCCACAACTTTACTTTACAGCTTTTTGGATACCTCAACACCAAGCAATACTTTTCAAAAGGCATTTCAGAGCAACTTCTTTTCTTAATGTCCCTCCTAAACCCATTTTACAAGTTGAAGTACCAATTCCTTTTCACCCACAACTTTACTTTACAGCTTTTTGGATATCTCAACACCAAGCAATACTTTTCAAAAGGCATTTCAGAGCAACTTCTTTTCATAATGTCCCTTTTAAACCAATTTTACAAGTTGAAGCATCCATCCTTTTCACCCACAACTTTACTTTACAGCTTTATGGATACCTCAACACCAAGCAATACTTTTACAAAGGCATTTCAGAGCAAGTTCCTTTCTTAATGTCCCTCCTACTCCCATTTTACAACTTGAAGTACCCTTCCTTTTCAACCACAAATTTACTTTACAGCTTTTTGGATACCTCAACACCAAGCAATACTTTTCAAAAGGCATTTCAGAGCAAGTTGTTTTCTTAATGTCCCTCCTAAACCCATTTTAAAAGTTGAAGCATCCATCCTTTTCACCCACAACTTCACTTTACAGCTGTTTGGATACCTCAACACCCAGCAATACTTTTCAAAAGACATTTCAGAGCAAGTTCTTTTCATAGTGTCCCTCCTAAACCAATTTTACAAGTTGAAGCATCCATCTTTTTCGTCCACAACTTTACTTTACAGCTTTTTGGATACCTCAAAACGAAGCAATACGTTTCAACAGGCATTTCAGAGCAAGTTCCTTTTTTATTGTCCCTCCTAAACCCATTTTACAAGTTGAAGCATCCATCCTTTTCAGCCACAACTTTACTTTACAGCTTTTTGGATACCTCAACACCAAGCAACACTTTTTAAAAGGTATTCCAGAGCAAGTTCCTTTCTTAGTGTCCCTCCTAAACCCATTTTACAAGTTGAAGCATCCATCCTTTTCACCCAAAACTTTACTTTACAGCTTTTTGGATACCTCAAAACCAAGCAATACCTTTCAAAGGCATTTAAGAGCAAGTTCTTCTCATAATGTCCCTCCTAAACCAATTCTACAAGTTGAAGCATCCATCCTTTTCACCCGCAACTTTACTTTACAGCTTTTTGGATACCTCAACACCAAGCAATACCTTTCAAAAGGCATTTCAGAGCAACTTCTTTTCTTAATTTCCCTGCTAAACCCATTTTGCAACTTGAAGTACCCATCCTTTTCACCCACAACTTTACTTTACAGCTTTTTGGATACCTCAACACCAAGCAATACTTTTCAAAAGGCATTTCAGAGCAACTTCTTTTCTTAATGTCCCTCCTAAACCCATTTTACAACTTGAAGCATCCATCCTTTTCACCCACAACTTTACTTTACAGCTTTTTGGATATCTCAACACCAAGCAATACATTTCAAAAGGCATTTCAGAGCAAGTTCCTTTCTTAATGTCCCTCCTAAACCCATTTTACAAGTTGAAGCATCCATCCTTTTCACCCACAACTTTACTTTACAGCTTTTTGGATACCTCAACACCAAACAATACCTTTCAAAAGGCATTTCAGAGCAACTTCTTTTCTTAATGTCCCTCTTAAACCCATTTTACAACTTGAAGTACCCATCCTTTTCACCCACAACTTTACTTTACAGCTTTTTGGATACCTCAACACCAAGCAATACTTTTCAAAAGGCATTTAAGAGCAACTTCTTTTCTTAATGTCCCTCCTAAACCCATTTTACAACTTGAAGTACCCATCCTTTTCACCACAACTTTACTTTACAGCTTTTTGGATATCTCAACACCAAACAATACTTTTCAAAAGTAATTTCAGAGCAAGTTCTTTTCATAATGTCCCTTCTAAACCAATTTTACAAGTTGAAGCATCCATCCTTTTCACCCACAACTTTACTTTACAGCTTTTTGGACACCTCAACACCAAGCAATACTTTCAAAAGGCATTTCAGAGCAAGTTCTTTTCTTAATGTCCCTTCTAAATCCATTTTACAACTTGAAGCATCCATTCTTTTCACCCACAACTTTACTTTACAGTTTTTTGGACACCTCAACACCAAGCAATACTTTCAAAAGGCATTTCAGAGCAAGTTCCTTTCTTAATGTCCCTCCAAAACCCATTTTACAACTTGAAGCACCCATCCTTTTCATCCACAACTTTACTTTACAGATTTTTGGATACCTCAACACCAAGCAATACTTTTCAAAAGGCATTTCAGAGCAAGTTCTTTTCTTAATGCCCCTCCTAAACCCATTTTACAAGTTGAAGCATCCATCCTTTTCACCCACAGCTTTACTTTACAGCTTTTTGGATACCTCAACACCAAGCAATACCTTTCAAAAGGCATTTCAGAGCAAGTTCTTTTCTTAATGTCCCTCCTAAACCCATTTTACAACTTGAAGTACCCATCCTTTTCACCCACAACTTTACTTTACAGCTTTTTGGATGTCTCAACACCAAACAATACTTTTCAAAAGGCATTTCAGAGCAAGTTCTTTTCATAATGTCCCTCCTAAACCAATTTTACAAGTTGAAGCATCCATCCTTTTCACCCACAACTTTACTTTACAGCTTTTTGGATACCTCAACACCAAGCAATACTTTCAAAAGACATTTCAGAGCAAGTTCTTTTCTTAATGTCCCTTCTAAATCCTTTTTACAACTTGAAGCATCCATTCTTTTCACCCACAACTTTACTTTACAGCTTTTTGGACACCTCAACACCAAGCAATACTTTAAAAAGGCATTTCAGAGCAAGTTCCTTTCTTAATGTCCCTCCAAAACCCATTTTACAACTTGAAGTACCCATCCTTTTCATCCACAACTTTACTTTACAGATTTTTGGATACCTCAACACCAAGCAATACTTTTCAAAAGGCATTTCAGAGCAAGTTCTTTTCTTAATGTCCCTCCTAAACCCATTTTACAAGTTGAAGCATCCATCCTTTTCACCCACAACTTTACTTTACAGCTTTTTGGATACCTCAACACCAAGCAATACCTTTCAAAAGGCATTTCAGAGCAAGTTCTTTTCATAATTTCCCTCCTAAACCCATTTTACAAGTTAAAGCATCCATCCTTTTCACCAACAACTTTACTTTACAGCTTTTTGGATATCTCAACACCAAGCAATACTTTTCAAAAGGCATTTCAGAGCAACTTCTTTTCTTAATGTCCCTCCTAAACCCATTTTACAAGTTGAAGCATCCATCCTTTCCACCCACAACTTTACTTTACAGCTTTTTGGATATCTCAACACCAAGCAATACTTTTCAAAAGGCATTTCAGAGCAATTTCCTTTCTTAATGTCCCTCCTAAACCCATTTTACAAGTTGAAGTACCCATCCTTTTCACCCACAACTTTACTTTACAGCTTTTTGGATACCTCAACACCAAGCAATACTTTCAAAAGACATTTCAGAGCAAGTTCTTTTCCTAATGTCCCTCCTAAACCCATTTTACAACTTGAAGTACCCATCCTTTTCACCCACAACTTTACTTTACAGCTTTTAGGATACCTCAACACCAAGCAATACTTTCAAAAGGCATTTCAGAGCAAGTTCTTTTCATAATGTCCCTCCTAAACCTATTTTACAACTTGAAGTACCCATCCTTTTCACCCACAACTTTACTTTACAGCTTTTTGGATATCTCAACACCAAACAGTACTTTTCAAAAGGCATTTCAGAGCAAGTTCTTTTCATAATGTCCCTCCTAAACCAATTTTATAAGTTGAAGCATCCATCCTTTCCACCCACAACTTTACTTTACAGCTTTTTGGATACCTCAACACCAAGCAATACTTTCAAAAGGCATTTCAGAGCAAGTTCTTTTCTTAATGTCCCTTCTAAACCCATTTTACAACTTGAAGCATCCATCCTTTTCACCCACAACTTTACTTTACAGCTTTTTGGACACCTCAACACCAAGCAATACTTTCAAAAGGCATTTCAGAGCAAGTTCCTTTCTTAATGTCCCTCCAAAACCCATTTTAGAACTTGAAGTACCCATCCTTTTCATCCACAACTTTACTTTACAGATTTTTGGATACCTCAACACCAAGCAATACTTTTCAAAAGGCATTTCAGAGCAAGTTCTTTTCTTAATGTCCCTCCTAAACCCATTTTACAAGTTGAAGCATCCATCCTTTTCACCCGCAGCTTTATTTTACAACTTTTTGGATACCTCAACACCAAGCAATACCTTTCAAAAGGCTTTTCAGAGCAAGTTCTTTTCTTAATGTCCCTCCTAAACCCATTTTACAACTTGAAGTACCCATCCTTTTCACCCACAACTTTACTTTACAGCTTTTTGGATATCTCAACACCAAGCAATACCTTTCAAAAGGCATTTCAGAGCAACTTCTTTTCATAATGTCCCTCCTAAACCCATTTTACAAGTTGAAGCATCCATCCTTTTCACCCACAACTTTACTTTACAGCTTTTTGGATACCTCAACACCAAGCAATACTTTTCAAAAGGCATTTCAGAGCAACTTCTTTTCTTAATGTCCCTCCTAAACCCATTTTACAAGTTGAAGTATCCATCCTTTCCACCCACAACTTTACTTTACAGCTTTTTGGATACCTCAACACCAAGCAATACCTTTCAAAAGGCATTTCAGAGCAAGTTCTTTTCATAATGTCCCTCCTAAACCCATTTTACAAGTTGAAGCATCCATCCTTTTCACCCACAACTTTACTTTACAGCTTTTTGGATATCTCAACACCAAGCAATACTTTTCAAAAGGCATTTCAGAGCAAGTTCCTTTCTTAATGTCCCTCCTAAACCCATTTTACAAGTTGAAGTACCCATCCTTTTCACCCACAACTTTACTTTACAGCTTTTTGGATACCTCAACACCAAGCAATACTTTCAAAAGACATTTCAGAGCAAGTTCTTTTCTTAATGTCCCTCCTAAATCCGTTTTACAACTTGAAGTACCCATTCTTTTCACCAAAACTTTACTTTACAGCTTTTAGGATACCTCAATACCAAGCAATACTTTCAAAAGGCATTTCAGAGCAAGTTCTTTTCATAATGTCCCTCCTAAACCTATTTTACAACTTGAAGTACCCATCCTTTTCACCCACAACTTTACTTTACAGCTTTTTGGATACATGAACACCAAGCAATACTTTCAAAAGGTATTTCAGAGCAAGTTCTTTTCTTAATGTCCCTTCTAAACCAATTTTACAAGTTGAAACATCCATGCTTTTCACCCACAACTCTACTTTACAGCTTTCTGGATAGCTCAACACCAAGCAATACCTTTTAAAAGGCATTTCAGAGCAACTTCTTTTCTTAATGTCCCTCCTAAACCCATTTTACAAGTTGAAGTACCCATCCTTTTCACCCACAACTTTACTTTACAGCTTTTTGGATATCTCAACACCAAGCAATACTTTTCAAAAGGCATTTCAGAGCAACTTCTTTTCATAATGTCCCTTCTAAACCAATTTTACAAGTTGAAGCATCCTTCCTTTTCACCCACAACTTTACTTTACAGCTTTTTGGATACATGAACACCAAGCAATACTTTCAAAAGGTATTTCAGAGCAAGTTCTTTTCTTAATGTCCCTTCTAAACCAATTTTACAAGTTGAAACATCCATGCTTTTCACCCACAACTCTACTTTACAGCTTTCTGGATAGCTCAACACCAAGCAATACCTTTTAAAAGGCATTTCAGAGCAACTTCTTTTCTTAATGTCCCTCCTAAACCCATTTTACAACTTGAAGTACCCATCCTTTTCACCCACAGCTTTACTTTACAGCTTTTTGGATACCTCAACACCAAGCAATACTTTTCAAAAGGCATTTCAGAGCAACTTCTTTTCTTAATGTCCCTCCTAAACCCATTTTACAAGTTGAAGTACCCATCCTTTTCACCCACAACTTTACTTTACAGCTTTTTGGATATCTCAACACCAAGCAATACTTTTCAAAAGGCATTTCAGAGCAACTTCTTTTCATAATGTCCCTTCTAAACCAATTTTACAAGTTGAAGCATCCATCCTTTTCACCCACAACTTTACTTTACAGCTTTATGGATACCTCAACACCAAGCAATACTTTTCAAAAGACATTTCAGAGCAAGTTCTTTTCATAATGTCCCTCCTAAACCAATTTTTCAAGTTGAAGCATCCATTCTTTTCACCCACAACTTTACTTTACAGCTTTTTGGATGCCTCAACACCAAGCAATACCTTTCAAAAGGCATTTCAGAGCAAGTTCCTTTTTTAATGTCCCTCCTAAACCCATTTTACAAGTTGAAGCATCCATCCTTTTCACCCACAACTTTACTTTACAGCTTTTTGGATACCACAACACCAAGCAATATCTTTCAAAAGGCATTTCAGAGCAACTTCTTTTCTTAATGTCCCTCCTCAACCCATTTTACAACTTGAAGTACCCATTCTTTTCATCCACAACTTTACTTTAAAGCTTTTTGGATACCTCAACACCAAGCAATACTTTTCAAAAGGCATTTCAGAGCAATTTCTTTTCTTAATGGCCCTCCTAAACCCACTTTACAAGTTGAAGTACCCTTCCTTTTCACCCACAACTTTACTTTACAGCTTTTTGGATATCTCAATACCAAGCAATACTTTTCAAAAGGCATTTCAGAGCAACTTATTTTCATAATGTCCCTTCTAAACCAATTTTACAACTTGAAGTACCCATCCTTTTCACCCACAACTTTACTTTACAGCTTTTTGGATACCTCAACACCAAGCAATATTTTTCAAAAGGCATTTCAGAACAAGTTCTTTTCTTAATGTCCCTCCTAAACCCATTTTACAACTTGAAGTACCCATCCTTTTCACCCACAACTTTACTTTACAGCTTTTTGGATATCTCAACACCAAGCAATACTTTTCGAAAGGCATTTCAGAGCAAGTTCCTTTCTTAATGTCCCTTCTAAACCAATTTTACAAGTTGAAGCATCCATCCTTTTCACCCACAACTTTACTTTACAGCTTTTTGGATATCTCAACACCAAGCAATACTTTTCAAAAGGCATTTCAGAGCAAGTTCTTTTCTTAATGTCCCTCCTAAACCCATTTTACAACTTGAAGTACCCATCCTTTTCACCCACAACTTTACTTTACAGCTTTTTGGATATCTCAACACCAAGCAATACTTTTCAAAAGGCATTTCAGAGCAAGTTCCTTTCTTAATGTCCCTTCTAAACCAATTTTACAAGTTGAAGCATCCATCCTTTTCACCCACAACTTTACTTTACAGCTTTTTGGATATCTCAACACCAAGCAATACTTTTCAAAAGGCATTTCAGAGCAAGTTCTTTTCTTAATGTCCCTCCTAAGCCCATTTTACGACTTGAAGTACCCATCCTTTTCACCCACAACTTTACTTTACAGCTTTTTTGGATATATCCTCTAAAGTTGATTCTGATGTTTGTAACGCTCTACGTCATAGCGCTTTAGAAATATTTAAAAAAGCTTCTAAAGTAAAATTTTGGAAATTTTGAGTTTTGGGGGAAGGGGGATTTCAAAAACATCTTCCCATGGCATAAATTGTCCTCTAAAGACGATTCTGATATTTGTAGCGCTCTATCTATTAGTGCTTTAGAAATATTTAAGCCGGTAAAAGTGGGGGTGGCGTGCGCCACTATGAAATTTATACATAAAGCCGGTAAAAGTTGGGAGGTTAGGTTAGGTTACTTTAGACAAGATTAGTAACTTACATTAGGTTAAGTGGCGTACGCCACTATGAAATTTATACATAAAGCCGGTGAAAGTTGGGGTGGCGCGCATCACTATGAAATTAATACATAAAGCCAGTAAAAGTTGGGAAGGTTAGGTTAGGCTAGGTCAGGCTAGATTAGGTTAGGTTAGGTCAGGCTAGATTAGGTTAGGTTAGGTTAGGTCAGGCTAGCTTAGGTTAGGTTAAGTGGCGCTTAGGTTAGGTTAGGCTAGATTAAGTTAGGTTAGATTAGGTGGCTAGGTCAGGCTAGATTAGGTTAGGTTAGGTTATGTCAGGCTATATTAGGTTAGGTTAAGTAGCGCTTAGGTTAGGTTAGTCTAGATTAGATTAGGTTAGCCTACGTACGCGCGCGTACGTAGGCTAACCTAACCTAATCTAATCTAGCCTAACCTAACCTAAGCGCCACTTAACCTAACCTAATCTAGCCTGACCTAACCTTACCTAATCTACCCTGACCTAGCAACCTAATCTAACCTAACTTAATCTAGCCTAACCTAACCTAAGCGCCACTTAACCTTACCTAATCTAGCCTGACCTAACCTAACCTAATCTAGCCTGACCTAGCCTAACCTAACCTTCCCAACTTTCACTGGCTTTATGTATAAATTTCATAGTGGCGCGCGCCACCCCAGTTTTTACCAGCTTTATGTATAAATTTCATAGTGGCGTACGCCACTTAACCTAATGTAAGTTACTAACCTTGTCTAACCTAACCTAACCTCCCAACTTTTACCGGCTTTATGTATAAATTTCATAGTTGCGCACGCCACCCCAACTTTTACTGGCTTAAATATTTCTAAAGCACTAATAGATAGAGCGCTACAAATATCAGAATCGACTTTAGAGGACAATTTATGCCATGGGAAGATGTTTTTGAAATCCCCCTTCCCCCAAACTCAAAATTTCCAAAATTTTACTTTAGAAGCTTTTTTAAATATTTCTAAAGCGCTAAGACGTAGAGCGTTACAAACATCAAAATCAAATGTAGAGGAAATATACAAAAAAGCTGTAAAGTAAAGTTGTGGGTGAAAAGGATGGGTACATCAAGTTGTAAAATGGGTTTAGGGGGACATTATGAAAAGAACTTGCTCTGAAATGCCTTTTGAAAAGTATTGCTTGGTGTTGAGGTATCCAAAAAGCTGTAAAGTATACTTGTGGGTGAAAAGGATGGGCACTTCAACTTGTAAAATGGGTTTAGGAGGGACATTAAGAAAGGAACTTGCTCTGAAATGCCTTTTGAAAAGTATTGCTTGGTGTTGAGATATCCAAAAAGCTGTAAAGTAAAGTTGTGGGTGAAAAGGATAGGTACTTCAAGTTGTAAAATGGGTTTAGGGGGACATTATGAAAAGAACTTGCTCTGAAATGCCTTTTGAAAAGTATTGCTTGGTGTTGAGATATCCAAAAAGCTGTAAAGTAAAGTTGTGGGTGAAAAGGATGGATGTGGCACTTCTGTGTCTCAAATTCGCAAATAAAAAAGTATTTAAAAAATGGGGGGCAAAAAAGTTGGGGGGGGGGGCTCTTTGGGGTTGGGGTAGAGGACCCTTTGGGGTTGGGGTAGAGGGCCCTTTGGAATGGGGGTAGGGGGGTTGTTGGGGTAGGGGACCTCACATGACTGTTCAAATGGAACTTGTGTATTATAACGACCACAGAGTTTCACCCTCAAATCCTCTTCTAAATCATCTTCTAAAATGCCTCAAACGGTTTCGCTTAAATCGCCTTCTAAAATGTCTCAAAACGGTTTCGCCCAAATAATCCCTAAACGTAATTTCTGCGAGTTCCTTTTGTTTTGGCATCCCTGCGCTGTCACATTTGAAATTCCTAGGAAACCCTTTCCCGCGTTAATCTCTTCATCTCTAAGATCAAAACATTCTCCCCACCAACTACGCAATCAATTTCTCAGAAATTCACTTCCCCTTCGATTACGCAATCAATTTCCCCTAGGGAGTCTATGCCCATATATGGTGTCATGTCACGAGTTATAGATCAATACATTTCCCCCCACCGTTAATGCGCATGTGCAAACTTCACCCCCAGTGTCATTACACCTGGACAAACAACAACAAATCAATTGACCTTGAAAGCGCATGTGCAAACTTCGCCCGGAGGCAATTATCCTGGATGAACACCAACAAATAAATTTCTTGGAAATTTTTTCCCCTTCGATTACGCAATCAATTTCTCGGAAATTCACTTCTTCTTCGATTACGCAATCAATTTCTCGGAAGTCCATTTCCCCTAGGGAGTCTATGCCCATATATGGTGTAGGGTCACGAGTTATTAGGTCATTCCTACTCATAATACACAAGTACCAAAATTTCTTCCCCCTACGGAAATCAAAAAAAATTAAACTCAAATAAAATTCTCAAATTTAGAAAGCCTTATTTTCCACGGGGGGGGGATAGTTTTCGGCGAGGTATTTTCCAGGGGGTTATTTTCTGCAGGGCGTATTTTCCACGGGGGATATTTTCCGGGGGGTATTTTTCAAGGGGGAGTGTTTTCGGAGCGGATTTTCACCGGGGGGAGGGGGGTAAACGCGGCCCACCATTATTTATATATTTATTTATTTGTTTTAGACTAGGGCACTTCGTATAGAAGGAGTTGTCGTAGAAACTTAAAATGGAACTCATTCGATTGGAAATTGACAGGGCTAGTGGCCTTTTTAATAGTCGAAAGTGATTGGTGGGAGGCCAACCTTTCCCCCGCCCCCTCCTACGCCCATCATTTTTTGAGACACGTCTAATCAAAATTTTGAGATAGCCAGTTTGTTCTGCGTAATTGAAAGGTCCTGAAATTATATCTCTGAGGACGACACCCCCGTCAGACTCCCCAGGGCAAGAGTTGTAAGTTATGTCTTGGGGGCCGGTGTAAGTTATACCCTGAGGGCATATAAGGTTTTTATAGAAAGAGTGGTCGCATAAACCTTGTAGAGGGCTCATTGGATTGGTAATCAGGAGTTCTGGTGTCCTTTATAATAGTCAGAGTGATATTAGGGCAACTATCCCCCTCCCCCGAAACGTCATATTTTCCCGAAATGCACCTGATTGAAATTTTGAGACAGCAATTTGTTTGAAAAATAGTCCAAAGATCATAGACAGCGGAATTTCACTGCCTAAGTAAAGAGCAATGTGGGCACTTTTTTCTTAAGACCAGGGCACATCGTAGAGAAGGAGTTGTCGTAGAAACTTCTAAAGGACTCATTCAATTG
This sequence comes from Artemia sinica, assembly GCA_027921565.1. NCBI lineage: Eukaryota > Metazoa > Arthropoda > Branchiopoda > Anostraca > Artemiidae > Artemia > Artemia sinica. Next base: position 27,699,858 of record CM051264.1, read on the forward strand.
GAAATTGCAAGTTCTACTGCCCTTTTTAATAATTGAATGGAATTTGAGGGCAACTAGCCCTCCATCCCCCACGCCCATCATATCATTTCTCCAAATACATACAATCAAAATTTTGAGATAGCCATTCTGTTTAGCGTAGTTGAAAGGTCCAGTAATTATGTCTTTGACGATTACCCCCCCCCCCCCCCCAAAGCCTTCAGAATAAAGGTTGTAAACTATGACCCGGGGCATAAAACATTTTTATGATAAGGATTGCCGCATAAACTTTAGAGGGGGTTCATTGGAAAGTGTAAATTATGTTCTGGTCTGGAGAAGGCATGGGGGTTGTCAGCCCTACTCATGTTAATTGCTGCTCGTTTTGGGTCTGACTCGGTTATTTATTGTAATGTCTTTTCATTTTGAGTTTTCATTTATTTATTGATGGTGATTTGGGGTAGTTTTACGATTGGAATGTTATTTGACTTTGTTTCTGCTCATTTTTGGCTTAGTGGAGCTCCTTACTTTTCTTTGAAAAACTTGTGTTATGATTTTTTTTTATTGATAAAAAGAAAGAGTTGCATTTTGCACTAATTTAAAAATGTATTCACAACGCTCCAGTTACATTTCGACGGAAGGTAGTTGGAAGCCAATGTAATTCTTCTTGACTAAAACTTGCTGGAGTTCGTATCTTGCTAATTTGAATAATATGTGCTTCTACCTTAGGACGGCTAAGTAGATGGGGACATTGAATAAAAGTTTTCATGTTTTTAACTTGATGATACAGCGTTATTTCATAGCAATAATTAGTTACTTTTTTTAAAAGAATAGATACTCTTCATTGTTCTTTAGAGCCACTTCATTTTTTCCAAACCACAGAACTTTCAAGTACCGTTTAAATATCAAGAGATCTTTTCTTAAGTGTTGTACGTGACCAATGGGTCTTTGTGATACGTCTTTTGGATTTTATAGCCATTGCACTTTGCTGGATTACATGTTTTTATTTCATTTTTATATCTTGGCACAAGTAAGATTGTGATTAGATTTTGTGATTAGATTTTTTTTTTCCAGTTGATTTTTCCTCGCTTTCTAGTTTAAAAGAAATTATAACAGTAATTATTTCATTAATAAAATTCTTTTAATTACTTCATTACTTCTTTTAATTAATTCTTGTAATTACTTCATTATCATTATAAAATTCTAAGAACAGTAAAAATGAATATAATTATCCGAAAATGAAATCTGATTGCTTGAATTGATTAAAGAGAAACTTACAGGCCATGTATGTCTTAAGAAATTATGAAAAGTCGGGAGTTCAATTATTAATGAAAAAGACTCCCGTAAACAATTATGCAGTTAATGTTTAGTGTTTGCGTTTAAATTAAAAAAAGAGGTAATAGATAGATAGATAGATAGTTAGATAGATCGCGTATTTCCAAGGCCCAAGAGCCATATACACACAAAAATTTATGAAAAATAAAGAAATCCCAAGAGAACAAATTACGAAACCCACATTAACATGATAGATAGCAAAAATTACCTTATGGTAATTTATCGAGAAAATAAATGTAATTCCATATAATTAATAATAATTAATTGTAAAAACTTTTCCTTCTTTCTAATCCCTTCTCTATGTGCGCACCAATACGAAATATTGTGGTTGGATTACTACTTTGTAAAATACCAGGAAGCAGCAAAACAATCCCATGTAAGTATTTTTCCCTTAAATCAGAGAGCACCAGGCACTTTCAGAGAAAATGGTCCAGATCTTCGTCCTCATCTCTACAAAAAGGACACACATACCGACCATCAGGATGTACTATCCCCTTGTCGAACACCAGTTGCCTGCTCTGGATTGGGAGGCAATTCGCCCTAAGTTGAATCCATCGACATAAAATCATAGCCGGTAAATTAAATTTAAAATAAATTTCATCTCCAAAACTAGGTTTAACCTGATTATAATGATTCAATGTAGCAGAATTTAAAACCAGCCTTTGCCAATACTGAATTTCTTGACCCTCTGAGATAAATCGTAGCTGGCTTACTAAATTTGTTAGTAGATCACGGGAACCAAGACCATCATTCCATAAATAAGGCATTCCCACTCTTTCAAGTAATGACCTATTTTGGGATGGCCACGACGTTTACTGGTAAATTTTTTTTTTAATAAATATTCTTTTAATATGAATGAAAATCACCAAAAGATAGGCTAGAAAGACATTGCAATAAAACCCTAAGAATATATAGCTTTCATTTGAAGATATATTTGTTTTAAAGCATCAATAGATCGTTATCTTTTGAAGTTTTACAGACAAAAAGCGCTCAAATTAAACTGATTAATTCCAAACAGGTTAAGATGGTGTACCTTTCTTCTGAAGGCGTAATCATCACTTTTCTAATGTCCGAACTTTACGAACCAAAAGCGTTGCCAGATTTTCATAATTATATTTGCAGTTCAGCACAGCACTGCTGACGGTAATATAGTGCTGCTCTAAAAACTAAATAGGTTACTTGTATATGTCATAGCGCCTATGTTAAGTTCTTCATCCAAGTAAAACCTGTTTCTCTGACTAATCACAAAATATGAGGAAAATATAATACTTTAGAAACAAATTTGGGGTATATATTTACAAATCAGGGGGTGGAGGTAAAATATAGTGGGTCTGCATGCAAAATGTGTTAGGTGCGAGTATTCTGCATCTTATGAAGTAAGAATTGCTTTCTAACTTCACACTGTCCAAATACTTTACCCCCCCCCCTTATGTGCAAATATAAAGCCCGAACTATATACTTCCAATTTATTCTGTCACATGTCTTTGTTTGTCTCACTCTCACGCTACAATGAAAGAAACTATCAAAGAAACCCGTTCTATAGTGCGTCCAGGGCTTCCACTATCCCCGAATTTTCTGGGATTTCCCCGAAAATCTATGTGTATCCCCGAAAAAAATTATTTTTCCCCGAATCCCCGGAATTTCGCCGAAAATCACTCAACCACGGTTTGACCCCTAGTGACTATCCCTAGCAAACATTACTTTACATACCATAATTTTTCACTACTCTCTTCTTCGTTAATTTTCGTCTCCTGTGTTGCTTTGCATAAGAACCAGACCGATACAATTTAATTATAGATGGTTCTTTAAATATTCACAAAAATATTACTTTCTTTTATTTAGGTTTAATAATTTCGAAGGCAGTATTCCAAATGGTATAAGATTCTTACATTTACATCATTCGTGGTCAAGTATCTTGACAAAATTAGCCAAGAATTATACTTTAAGTTGTTTAACGGAACGTTCAGTTAGATTTTGGATTTTGAAATTGGACTTCTAAAGAAAGAGAATTGTTTTGAAAACCGAATCATAAGTTTAAATTTGGTTTTCTTTTGCTGTTTTCGGTTTTGGACATACTGTATTAATGTTTAATACTTAATAGTTGACCGCATAATACATTGAAGAAATTGATCTTTTTGCCAGGAATTCTTACCATTTAAATTTTTGTTTCATTCGGTGTGTAAAATTTAAGTTCTTTTCTTTTTATCTGAGAATGGTATTTGTCATACCACCCTTTATCCTCAAACGTATTCACCCAGCACTCCCCTCACAATTATTATTCTGGTCCCTTCACCCGTATAATATTTTCAGTGCCGTAATATTTTAAACTGTAGTTTTAGGAACCTTTTACGGTCTTGCAAACCTGTTAGTTAGGCAAAGGAAATTTTACGGAAAATATATTCTGCTCAAATTCGGGATAGCCAAATAAATTTGTTTAAATATCTAAGGCCTGCCTTTGCAACTTCTAATGCTTTAACAATTAATAACCCTGAATGAAGGCGAATTCTGAAATAAAATATTTTTTTAAAGAAAATATGGTATAATTTATTTCTTCCGCCCTAAATACAATCTTCTTACCATAAAAATGCACAACTCCCTCCCCCTCCTAATGAGGCAAAATTTAGCTACAGACTATGTAAAAGGTCGGGGAATAAAGGATTCAAGCGGAACTAACCCCAAATATATTATCCATAAAAAAAAATACGATAAGGCTAAAAGAAAAAATTTGGGTATTAGGCTCATATTGTTTTCTTGTCAAGTTTTAAATATTTTCGGACTTATTTATCACGAACAGTTGGTTAATAATGCCAAATAGTATTAGTGCGAAGTGAAAGAATTAGTAAATTTTATAGGATTTGTAGCCTACATCTATCATGTCCAGGCATTAGATGGGCTGATATAAAAATGAGACTGCAATAAGTATTATATTTGGAATATGGATGGTCACAGGGTTGGTGGGAGGATTGGGAGTTAATCGGTGACTATATATTAATTATTAGGTAACCAAAAGAAAGAAAAGCATAGTAGAAACAAACAATGAAAAACATGTATGTTCGGAGGGGTTATTTTCCGCACGGGGCGGGTATTTTTTGCCGGGGATATTTTCTGCAGGGGTACTTTCCGTGGGAGGTTTTTTTTTCTGAGGAGGGGGGGGGATAAACACCTAAGTCCTTAGAAGCAGCATGAAAAACCAATAATGTCTCAATTGTCGTAAAAATTCCCTTTTTACTTTAAGTTTAAAGTTACTTGTTTAGTTTAGTTCTTGTTTGTTTTAAGTTTTAATATTACCCCGTACTTATAGGTTGAATTTGTCCATTTAATTTACTTAACTAGAAACCGCAAACAATATTTGTTTTGTTTTTAAATATTATAATGAATTTCTGAGATTAATGACTTAATATAAAATTGCTACTGGTATTTACAGTTTGCATGTGCTCACTATTTTTCTTTTCTTTTTTGAAAGCAATTTTGAAGTTTTTGCCGCAATATCAGCAATGAGTGTTTTCAGCTATGGGTTCTAATTCCGGGCTCTGGCTCTAAAACCTATTTTGTAAAAGGCTTGATTTACTACGCAGATACAAGCCCTACTTGAGCCTGAAAACGAAGCTAAAACCAATTTTAGTTCCCAAATTTTCGCAACGAAATTCCATTTTGTTTTTTCCCCGAAAAATCCCCGAAACTTGAAGACTTGTCCCCGAAAACTCCCCGATAAGACTTGTCCCCGAATTTTAATTTTCGAGAGTGGAAGCCCTGAGTGCGTCATTGGATGAAGAACTTAGCTTAGGCGCTATAACATATGGGTACCCTTAATAGTTTTGAAACAAACAATAGAAATTTTTTGGTACTCAGGCATGAATAGATGGGTCCAAGGTTCAAAAATGCTGTAATTGCGATGTACTTGATATTTTAATACTGTAGATGTATCCTGAAAATCACAATTATAGATGCACAAAGGTCCAAACCTTGGAAGGGAGGTTATAACAGAATTTTTAAAATTTTAAATAAGATCTCTTACTCTAGTTATTCAGCGTACAATAAAAAACTGAATGAAATCGAGACATACACTTTACTCATCTGAACTAAATCAAGCATGATTTATATATATATGTATATATATATATATATATATATATATATACATATATATATATATATATATATATATATATATATATATATATATATATATATATATATATATATATATATATATATATATATATATATATATATATATATATATATATATATATGTGCTATGTATTTTGTAATTTATGCCCTGGCATTCTTATTTTGGTTCCAGATTAGTTATATTGTAGAGTCCGTGTTACTCAACGTATAGCAAATATATCTTAACCATCCCAATTGACCATTTACGAATACAAAATCGAAGTTTCAAAATAGATATTCCTAAGAGTGGAAGTTAGACTTAAACATTATAAATATATTTCCAGCTGGTCACAAATAGAAAAATGGTGTAAAAGGACAAGGAGTGTTCCTAGTTTATCTTCAAAACTTCTTCCTTATTGTCTTTGACCGGGGGTCCCACGTCTGTCTAAATTTGTTACTCTTTGTCTTATAGGACACTATCTTAGAATTCCCCAAGTGGACAATATATCTAACACAAGTTCTAACAATTTCCAGCTAATTCTTATCTTTAATCGCACTATTCGTGCTTCGGATTATACTCATCTGCACCTGGAAATTTCCCACCTGGAGGCCAATTTCGACACTTGAAGATGGACAATCCTCCAAAAAATCCTTTTCTTTTTTCAAGAGCCAATTTCTAATTTTGATTGTGTGGGGAGACGCGGCTGTAGGAGTCTATTTTGATAAATAAATTTATTTGATGAAACAAGATTTGTCACGAGACATTTAATGATTTATTAGATTACACACGACAATACTCATATTGTATCATGGTAACAAGACGCAGGAAAACATAGGAGCAGCCTTTTCTATTGGTGCAGGGTATAGACTGCTTCATGCATTAATTTAGCAATACGTTAGGTCAATGATCAATATTTGAAGCAAAACATGGCATGTTAAAAATGAAATCGACTTCATAAGTTTAGCACACCGTCGGACTACGCTCTTATTTTACTGAAAAGTTTAGCTTACTTTCGGAGCCAGGTACTACGAACTTTAAGTTGAACCATAACAGCGTTTTCACGTCATGCTATTTGATCTTCCACACTAGCGTAACTTAATACTGTATGTTCCGTTATGTAATTGTACAGAGCAAATTTTGTCCGTAACGTAGGTAGTGCCAACTAGGCTTGAGCTCTGAATAAAATTTTAAACTAAATAAGTTTATGCTACGTTGTGGCAAAGTCAACATATTAGCGACAAGATAGAATTTCTGGGAATTCGTCTTTTCATCACAAGACATACTCCAATAATCATGATATAAACGTCAGAGCTTGAGTAAACTGACTTACCATCCACGATGGCCTGACCCATGCTCTTTCCTTTGGGGAATGTCCTTCCCGAAGTGTTTCAATCCTCAATCGTTCCTTTCTCTTTAGCAGGAGAATCAAATGAATTTAAGTTGAGATCAATCATGCAACGATTGATAAACTACAGTTAACAATTGGTATCCATGTTGTTTAGTTTTAAAAATCTTTTGAAAATCGATATTTTTACTTCCGACATTCGATAATCGATGTATCGATTTTGATTTTTCTGATCATCTGATCAACTCTTGGCTTAACAACAGTTCAATGAAAAATTGTATTTAAAGATTATTTTCCACAATTTATTTAAAACTTTTAGTAATATAAAATCAAATAACAAAAGAAACTTCGATTCCATAAATTAATATAATAGAAATCCAGATTTGAAATTACTCAGGCTCAGGATAATGAAAGATAACCTACTGGCTAATTTTGGCTATTCAAAATCAGAAACATGTCAATATTTTCCTTGAGAATTGGTTCTATCTTTCAGTGATAAAATTTTCAAAAAAGTTTTTTTTTAAATGAAAATAAGGATCAGCAATAAAACTTTAAACGAACCGAAATTATTGCATATATGAGAGGGACAACCCTCAAATACGTTTTTTTTTATTATTTTAAAAAGCTTCTTATTCTAATTAAACGACACTTGTGTTTCAGAAGTTGTTCTTAAAGAATCTGGACAAAAGGTCAAACTTCAGCGTATAGAGCGAGGCATTGAGGAGGGGGTATCTCCCTTTATATGTGGTATGATTTATTTTCGCTTTAAGTTTCAATATTGATCCCTAGTTTCAGTTGAAATGTTTTTTTATTTAATTTCTGATCGTTTTCCAATAATGCCTGGAAATCTACCTCTCTCATCTTTGGAAAATTCCCCCCCCCCTTACAAAAATTCCTCCATGAAAAATTCAGCGTGTGTAAAATCACCGCCACGAGAAATCCCTCCCCAGCTGAAAATCAAGTCTACCCAGAAATTTTCTTCTGGTTAATTTCGCGAAGAAAATTCTCTTTATCCTACTTTCAATTAAAAAAAAGGCTTGTTTTCCATTTAATTTCTAACCTATTTTCAAATCATGGCGGAAAAACCCCTCAGTAGGAAATTTTTCATGGAAATTTCCTCCTCTCAATAGAAAGTTTCTCTTGCAGGAAAGTCTCCCACGAAGAATTTCTTCCACGGAGAATTCCCCCACGGAGAATTTAACCTGCAGAAAATCTCTTCCTCCCACGAAAAAAACTCCTAGACAATTTTAACTTTTCTGAAAATTTCCTCTGGACAATTTCCCCAGAACATCTCTAAATGTAAAATTGAACCAGCAAAGAGAAAGTAAGATACATTTCGTAGAAGAGTTCTAGAAAATTTACCCGTGTAAAATTTCCACTTGTAAATTCATCCCCGGAAACTTCCCTGTTCATGGAAAATTATTCTCGTGGAAAATCCCCCCTCCCTAAATAAGTTTTTTTTTTCTTCTCCCAAATAATAAATGCTATGTAAACAATAAGCAAAATTGATATCGTATAATATGCTGAATCTAATGACGCGCTTTTCTTTAATATTCATTGACTTTTTGGGGGTGTTTCTCCCCTTTCTCGAAAATTGCGCAAATTTTCTCAGGCTCGTAGCTTTTGATTGGTACATTAAGCTTAACGAATTTTATATATTTGGAATCAACACAAAAATCCGATTATTTTGATGTATATATTGTTATCAAATCCAATTTTTAGAGTTTCAGTTACTATTGTGCTCATTACTCACAGATCGTTACCCACCAACGGTTTGATTAACTCACCAGCCTTGAAACTCATTACTTGGTATTACCTCGTGCACAAATTTCTGAGACTTATATTACGAGACTTCCACGACTTGAATGGATCAGTTTTTCTTGGATCTAATGATTCCCTATTCAAAATCTGCAGAGCCTTTATAGATTCGGCTGCTGGTGAAGCATGCATTGCATTGACTACTGAACTTCGCCATATACTCCCGACAAACTAGCTTGATTCTGTCGTAGCTGAATCACAGGGACTGTCATGGCACTGGCATCTATTAACACAGATTTAGTAGCCAGAAAGGTCAAATCCATATCTTTCTCTATTGTACTCTCAACTTGGAGAAGATCGTCAGTGAAAATATACATTTTGATGAAACGCAGATTAAGATGTGTGGCAAACCAGACGGGTGTGATCGGAGCAAGGTCTATAAGCCTAGAAGGCATTTTATGCAGCCAAGTCCTTTGGAGGTCCTCAGCGACATTTGAAAGTCCACCCTCACTAAGCGTATCTTGAATTTGAGAACAAGCTATATCAACTTATGGATACAGGTATGTATGCTGTGTATCAGCATGTATGTGTATTTTTATCAGCATGTCAATGGATTAAATACATCTTTGTTATCCTTCTCGGCCATTTCCGAAACAATTTTCAATGTTGGATTTTTTTCTCAGGAAATTCACCGGTAAATAGCAGAAAAAGCTGAAAACAGGCAAAAAATTCAAATATCGTTTTCGATATCGACATTTACGTTTCGATATTCCATATCGACATTTGCTTCGATGTATCGATACATAAATATTGATATTGAATGTCGCCCAACAACTAGTTGGAGTCTAATACGGAAATGAAAACTAATGATGAAGGCTTCGGTGTGAGCAGAAAAAGCTGAAAACAGTCACAATTTTGAAATATCGGTTTCGATGTCGATATTTACGTTTCGACATTCCATGTCAATATTTGTTTCGATATATCGGTATATAAATATCATTATTGGATATCACCCAACAACTAGTTGGAGTCTCATAAGAAAAAAAAAAAATTAATGATGAAGGCTTCGGTGTGACAAGTGAGCACATTGGTGTGACTAGTATCTCAGTTTGAGTATCCAAGTTGAATTGTGGCCCAAGAATGTAAATTTCAATGAACGTAATTATAAGGATATATGTTCCCTTCGTGTGTTTAGCTTTCTATTCAAAAAGTTAGATTAACTTCTGAGGAGTCCTCATAATACAAATATATGTATATATATATATATATATATATATATATATATATATGTATATATATATATATATATATATATATATATATATATATATATATATATATATATATATATATATAATATATATATATATATATATATATATATATATATATATATATATATATATATATATATATATATATATATATATATATATATATGCATATATATATATATGTATATAGATCGTCAAATTGACATTTTAGCCGTCGGTTTTTTTTTTTTTCAGGGACAAGTAGTAAACCTGTTGCCCAACTTCGTGGCAGCTGGAATCGAAGCCTGGACTCTGTACTCCAAGGTTAGCATCAATCCACTGCGCCGCCACAGGATATAAATAGTATATACATTTTAGAATATGAAGAGGAAAGGAGAGTAAAATCATGAAATATTTAATAGCTCTGATGCACTTTTACTCTGCTCTTACTTTTGCTATGCTTTCTTTTTTACTCTCCATTTCACTTTTCAGTGTACTTTACATAGTTTTCTTTCATTAGTTTGGAGTTCCAGGATTTGTATGGGTCCAATAGACAAGCCTTTTGACTTTTTTTTTCATTTACGCTTTAGTATACTATCTTTATTACTTCTTAATAGCGCCTTGAACCATTAAACATGAGCCATCTTCAATATTTATACTATTTGTAAACTTGTATATCAAAGTAAAAACAAGTTCTTTCCTCATTAAATATTCGAAAGGCCGTTTAAAAATTCAATCTGACACTTCTACGGCTAAAATTAAAGTTCCTAACTTTCTAACTCCTTGGCAGTAATACTCTATTTAGGAGTAAATGAGTGTTTCGTCGGAAGTCTTATAAAGAACTAAAATTTTGTTTTTGTTAAGTGTCATAGAGTAAGTGGATTATAGTCAATAGGATAAACCATCGGAATAATAATTTTCAAGTATATTTCGCATGTGTTGGAGTATAGGGGGTCGCCAGCTTTCAAAAATTACGTGCAACAAGTGGCACGTGCCAAGTATGGCGAGGGTATGCCAGGTGTGGTGGAACTATACAAAGCTTTGCTGTGACTGAGCCACCCTCGGTGGAACTGTTCCACGCGTAAAAGATCTGTGTGGCAAACATGACAATCGGAGGCGTACAAGAGGATGTGGAAGGTGGGAATCCCCTCGCTTTAAATGGCCTGTGGATTTATCTTCCTCTTTTCTTTCTCAGATCAAAAGTACGGCTTCGCTATTACAGTAGGATTTCTATTAATTGGAGTGGTGAGATTTTGATAAATTGACCAGTAAACATAGAAATTCTGGAAGGTTTTCTGAAAACTAGAAAATTTATGTTTGCCCTTTGCATACACCCTGGTAAATTTGGCGAAAAATTGGTTAAAATAGCCCAGGTCCAAAACAATATTTCTTATATATAAATATATAAAAGAAGCAGAGTAACAAGAAAAAAAGAAAGCAAAATACAGCATTAAATACATAAACCAACCCTATGCATGGACAAACATACAAATCACTAGGAGATACAATTGGTGCCAACATTTTCACTGAATCTTACTAATTGTTCATCTAGATGTGTTATAAACTTACTTTAGTATTTGATACCTCATGATTAGAGACAAGTTTTTTATTTCAGTCGACGACGGTAGATAAAACAACCACTGGATATGCCGAAAATGGTTGGGCCTTAGGTCCATCTGCAACCTCTTCAGATAATTCAAAATAAGGCAATTAGAATTCAGGGTACTTTTTGTTCATCGTCCAATGAGGCTTCAAAATCTCTGGAAACCCAAACTTTATATGTTTTTCTCAATATACTTAATCTTAAACAACTGAAAGACCTGCATACAGCAATGCGGTATTATGATATTCAATCTTCAACAAATTATTTCCATGATTTGGGTATAATTGAGACTCCCATTTCTCCTGCCCACCACGTCCGCTCCAAGAAGTATCGCCTTCCTCCAATTAAATCCGAAAGAGCTAGATTCTCAATCAGATGCCAGATTCCTCATATTGTAAATAAACTTAATTTAGTAGAAATGCTCCCAAGTTTCAAGAGCTGATTTTCTTTGAAAAAACATATTTCGAAAATGGTTCTTTGTCTGGATGTTGGGATTGATGAATAATAGATATTAGTATGAATTGTATTGTGGTGTTCTCGCGCTGGGGTGGCTCTCCTCTGTTATCTCCTACCTTGTATGTTTGTTTTTGATTGATATCCTGTATTTGTTATTTCGGCATTTTCTTATATTTGTTTATGGCATCGATCCCTGCTCTCCGTCGACCAGTTTAGAAATTTATTTGTCATGTAATTTTGTCAATAAAAGATCTTGTCTTGTCTGGGTATCAGACATGACGGCACTTTAATAAACTGGATAAACGGCCTATGAACAACACAGCATGGCCATAAACAGTTGAGAAATTTTGCATAGAACCATCCGATTATATACACTTCGACTGGCAATTATTTTTGAATAGCCAACTTGGATCTCTTTTTAAAATTAAATAAAAAAACACAAAAAAACAAGTCCATCCAAACGAAAGTCAAAACTTAACATTAAAAATTAAAAAAAAACAGAAATTACTCCGTCTGTGAGAGGCCTACGCCTTCTTGAGCCCCTAATCTTTACTCTAAACTTTTATTTACTCCAATTCCACGAACCTTACGTTTAAGCAGTTGTTTTTAAAGAAATGGCACAAACAGTCAAACTTTAGCGTAAAGAGCGGGGAGTTAAGGGAAAAGCGCCCTCACATACTAAATAAACCTTTGTTTATTTCAGATGCATGACCTCTCGGTATTGCTACCACATGAGACTGGAAAGCTTTGTACACAGTTTTTGATAATTTTCAATCGATTGACTATCTCGGGATTTTCGCTCGATGCTTTTTTTGTAACCTTTGGGTCAAATTTGTCGTTTTGAGCCAAAAATGACAGAAGTTACCAATTTGATTTGGTACATTCTTTTCAGCTACTTAAAAAAGGTACTGAAACTCTCAATTTAATTTTTTTAGTGGGCCTTCTCCCGACATTCTAGGCTATTTGGGTTTGATACGATTACCCTTGAGGGACAAGACAGCACATTCACAATCTCTCAGATGTGCCAAATTTGATGGTGCGATTCTCATCAAGATTACTTGCCCTTTTAAGATTTTTCCCCCCTTTTTTTGAAAATCAGGCAAATATTCAGTCTTGTAGCTTTTGATAGATAGCGCTTAACTTAATAAATTCTAATTTCTATTTCTGAAATAACCATAAAAAACTGATTATTTTTATGTATATATTTTTATCAAGATTTCATAATTTAGAATTTCCGTTGCTATTAGCATGAGTCACTCCTTGCTTAAAGTTCATTAGCACAGACTGATTGATCATCTGCAATTTTACTAACAATATTTGCCATGTATGAACAAACATATATACTAATTATTTAAAAGATAAAATCAATTGAATTAAAATATACTAGCAACGAAGTGATGGAACAGCACGCTGGTTAAAGCATAAATACTCCCACTTTTCAATATCCAAATTAGCTCATCTTGACAAAATGGATCACCTATAGTTTCTGTCAGTTTAGAGGAACAGACTTTGAACGATTAATCAGAAAAATATCATCAGCATCAGCCAGATAAAAAATGTCTGACATGCTAAGGGAATGCGTCGATCGAATTAGAGCTAAAGAAGCATAAATCCAGATTTTCAAATATACTGAGAAAGTACTCCATCTTGACATACATGCTCCCACTGGATTCAGAATACAACGTGAACTTACAATACCTAACTATGAACACAACAACTCATTAAAAAAAAAAAACTGTGCACGGTAAAGCTTTCTGTTTTGCGGTTAAAGAAATCTAAAGTTAGCAGTCAAATTTGTCTTACGTAGAAATCGCATGCTAAAACATATTGCAAACTTTTCATTATGTAGAACCAAAAAATTTAGGAAAACCTTATATTCTCTTACAAAGAAGAAGAACCTGACAAACAGTGTCAGGGTTAACTGAAGTCTTTGAATTGCTTGCAATAGTGATTCTTGGTACCCCAATTATTTTACAAACAAAAATTAGTTTTCTTTTGAAGATTCAAATTTAAATGAAAAATATGTAAACTATTGGGGCATTTAAGGCTGATAATGTTTAGAAAGTACATTTTGGTCTCTAAAATTTACTTTGGCCATTAAATATTCCTTTATTCATCGGAAATAAATTTTGACCCTCCATAGTCCCTGGGGAGAGGGCTGTAAGTTACGTAATTGTGGTGATATAAGAGGAATCGTATCGAACCAAATATTCCTAGAAGATCGACAGGGGGCTCATTCGAATGGAAATTAGTATTTCTAGTGCCCTTTTTAAGTCAGCAAAAAACTGAAGGACAGTTTGTCTAATTTATGCCCTATAAATAACAAGGCCTAGGCTATTGTTCATAGATGCAGCTATACCTTAGACAACATGGTGATTTTGAACAAAGATCCCAAATGGGAAAAAAGCAGTGTGGTAACAAAAGATCAGCTTTATTTGATTGCTGATTCAGCATTGCTTCCAAGTTTAATTTTCACTTCCATGAAATTTCATTAATAAGCCAGGTAATGTCTAAAGCTCTATTTATTGGGCTAGGCCTTTATCCTCCCCCTCCCCCCGAAAATATCTACCCAGAAAATATCCACCCGTGGAAAATACCCCCCTCCCGCGGCTGGTTGGTCTCCACTCACTTTCTACTTACCGTATAAAAAAGGACTAGCTCTCAATTTCTAACGCAATGAGCACCCTCCCAAGTGTCTGCGTCCGTGAGGTAGAGGTGAGGATGAGGACAGGGCAGTCCCCCTCCTATAAATAATAAATTCTGCTAATTTTGGAGTTAAACGTTACTCTTTACTATCATAGTAACAGCGTAGACCAGAAATATCCCAGATATGAAGAGGGATTAAGTATAAATTTCACGTTTTTGATGCGTTCTTTAAAGTTTTTTTGTGCCACCCCCCCCCCCTCCACCCAATGAACTTTCCAGTGTTTATGAAGCGTCCAGAAATTCAAGAAAACTTAGAAATACAAGTTAGAAAACTTAGAAACTTAGGACCCCGATTCACGGGGTTCAGGTAGGATTTCAATAATGTAACTCAGTGAAGTAGCTTCATAACATACAACACCTGTCCCTGACGGTATTCCAATTTATTATTGCATGAGAGTTCCTGCAATGCTAAAATAAAGGTGATCAGTCTTGCAATGTCCTGCGAAAACTCATTTATTTATATATATTGCTAGGGCAACAAATAATGTATATTGCACCTGCCTCTAAATTTCGAAAAATGCACAAAAAGTTACATATTTTTAATATAAAGGTTATTTGTTTAAACCCCCAACTGTATAAAGGTAAGGCGAGTGAATACAAAAAAGGCATGAATATTCATTGTTGCTCCTCAAAAATAGCATAATCATATTTTTGCATGGATGGCACTAATGCGTCTCTTTTCTTACTCGCCAATGCTAGTAGGCTACCAAAGTATAAACACATACAACACGTACATGTATGTGTTTATACTTTGTAGGCTACTGAGAGTTCTTAGAGAATGTTTGATGGCTCATTAAAAGACTAATCCTTATATCTCCGTGCTTTTTATGAGTTTGTCTTTATAACGCCATAATGGAATGTCACATAATACCAAAAATGATTATTTTTGGTGTCATTTCCAGAGTGGAGAAGGATAGGAAGTACAAAACCATGCAGTTGAAATCACCATAATTCAAAAAGCCCCCAAGCAGAGGTTTACAGTCTGCCATCATGGCTGCAGCACTAGTAAAAGCAAAGTAAAGAGCGTTCCGCTGCCCATGCAAGCTAAATTTTGTAAAACATGTTTCCAAGAAATTTTTAGGTGGAAACAATTATCAAATGGCACTAATTCGGAAAAAGTAAGTATTATACTGATTCAACAGAACAATTTTAAAATAGATTTCTGAAAATTCCAAAATGATAGCACTATTGTTTGCCCTCATTTTCCCCCCTGCGCCGGCAGGCCTATGTAAATTGTAGGGAAATGGCTAAGGGGCTCAATTCTGCTTTTGGTCTCTTACAAACATCTTCATTAGTTGGCCAGCAAAGTCGGGTATGCAAATTTTTTTCCTAGTTTGCTTTTTTTTATATTTTTTGCCCAATCAATACGTTTCTTGTAAATGCTAGCTAGCCATTCTATTTAGCTACCCCTTTTATCTCCCCAGGCAGGTACTTCCTCAGGAATATTTTACTGGGGGAGGGGGGCAATTATATTTTATATCAAATAAATTTTATTTTGCATTTAGAATAATGAATATCCATAAATTCTGGAAAATTTAGGATGTCGAGGGACACAGCCCCGAGGCCCTCTTCCTGTGGGGGGCCTCAAGAGGCTCAGTGTTCTTGACTCAGTTCTTCAAGATATTTTATCCAAGCAAGATATCAGTGACAAGTAATTATCTCCAAGTTTATCACCCGAGTTCTACATAAAAATAGTAATATCCTCGTCTATTCCTCAAGTACGGTAAGGCTGTTTGTAAAATCTTTTTCAATTCTATATCTGTTGACTTTAATTGACGGGTGCGGGAAGGCGAATCATATTTAAGAAACCAGCTGACAGTGCCACCAATTCACAAGAATTTTTTTTTTTTTTTTTTTTTTTTTTTTTTTTTTTTTTTTTTTTTTTTTTTTTTTTTGTCAAGAAAGGGTTTTTGAATAAGAACAGTAACACGGTATTTTTAAAAGGCTGCAAGGGGGAAGGGAGGCAAATGACCTCTTCCCCCTTCACTCCCTCAATTGCTGCCACAGCAAACTGGTTGTTTTTAGGTACTTTTTGAATCCTAAAAATGAAGCTTATACGAGTTCATTTCTACAATTAGGGTTACAATGGCCCTAGTTCCTTCGGTAATCTTAATGCAAAAGTTCTTTTGTAACTAAAAACTATAATGCTGAATTTCTTATTTCATTATATTCATAAGCTTCTACATATGGGATTTCGTGAATCTTTTCCTAAATAACTGCATCTCAGCTCCCCCTCCCGTGGACTTGGATATAGCCCCGTATTATAACCCAAAGCTTAGTGATGTTGTTGTCTTGCATTATATATTATTTATTTCTCTTCTTATTTATTTTTAATTCTCTAAAGATTATTTGCTTCAAAACTTGAAGCAAAGTATTCCAACAAATAACGCAGCTAAGTAGGGTGGCCAGTGACTACACAAAAAATATAGTGTTTCTTCTACAATAGAAACATAAAGTGCTTTAGGATTTTTTTTTACGGTACATAAATTAAAGCATTCTTGATTCTTATGCTTGGGTTTTGTGTTTTCAGTAAAGCATTAGTTTTGCAGAATCCTACAGTTACAAGGAAATGCAAACAGTAATTTTTTTTTTGCCCTAGCTTTATGGAAATATTTTGCAGAGGCTGGGAAGCATTAATTTTTGTTAAGTTCCAACTTCATTCTTTACTTCTACGAGAAAAAGTTCATTTAAAAAAATTGATATGGAAAGAAAACTGTTACTGCCACATAATATTACTGCCAATGATTTTAATTTGTTAAGATTTCTTTAAGCTTTTGGTCATAGTGGTGGCACTGCCCCAAGCTATTTTTTCTCCTTAGAGAAAAGACGGGAATCACTTGGCTGAAGGGGGGGACTATACAATGGGTGTTCGAAAATACCCCATTTAAGTTACTCAAAGAGATACTGTGTTACACTAGCATCGTAAGGCTGGGATTGTCATAGAATTAGAACAATTCCAAAAGTCAGCATTCTATTTTTCTGCTTAAAATAGCTCTCCATAAGCGTCGCAAAGTTTCGAAGTAACAATCTATAGTAATTGTTGTTCTTACGTTTGGGGAGTTTTTTCTCCCCCCGAAAAGTTGCCATATTCTTGTGGCTACTGAACATTTATTTGATTTTTTGGGGGGACGGGGGAATTTTTGTAGCTGTTGTTGGGAGTCTCGTTTCATTTTCAATATGCCATATTGAACCCCAGTTTCATCACCTATAATTTTTCTCAACTTATATATCTGACTTCGGGGAAATGATCACCAATTGGCAATGAGCTCAAAGAAACCATCACAGCATACTTCAAATAATTTTGGGCGATATTCTATGTATAGGGTATTACTAAGTTTATTCACCGATATGACAAACACCTAAATTGCCAAGGATTACGTAGATAAGTAAACTTGAAGTTATATTACTTTTATTTAAAAAAAAATCAATTTTTCATGGTAGATTGTTGATAGAAAATTTCTGAAATTATCAGATTCAGTGCTAGATTCAAGGCATGAGGAGTGGAAAGGGCCATGGGACCTCGAAGCTAGAGATAGGGAAGCAAAAATATTAGTTTTGTTATGGAAACAAATGAAAATTGTGTTTTTCAAATAGCAGCGGTAAACTTCACTTGAAAAGAAAGAAGTAAAAAACATTAAAAACATAACAATGATATTTTTAAGTTGAGCGAAGCTTTGATTTTAATCTGAAAAGCTCTCATATTAGATAGGTCACCAAGTGACATTTAATTGTTGTATATTTACTCTAAATTTTGGCTAATTCAAAAAGGGCACTAGAACTAGGTTCAAAAAACCAAGTCCCTCCATAAAATTTTTATTAGTCTTATTCTGTGTGAGACTTCCTTATATTACTGTGTGAATTATATATAATTATCAAGATCTGTATACATTATCATCATCAACATTTGAACATTTTTGTCGCATTTTCTGAAGGTGGTCAAGCTTTTTATCCATACACAAAATCTTACAGTTATGAATATAGTAATTAATATCTTAGTATCTTGTTAGAAGTAATTTACAAAGCACGCCAGGTCATTAAGTAATTTAAGTTACACCTGTTTCCAGATCACTTTCACTTACCATTCTAGCTCCCTTATTAGTTCTTCCTTTTCTTTTAAATACAGTTGCGCAAATAGCTCCTATAAAGCAATAACACGATAGTTGTTTCTTTTACACGAAGATCAGTCACGGTATTCATTCAGTACCTAGTTAGAACTTGGACAATGAAGTGAAGGAAATGAATTCTAACAGCCTTACAGTCTTTCTGCTTTATTTTCTAACCTGTTCCATTATTGGATACAAGCATCATACTCATCATCGGCTTTCTGGTAAGCTTAAGGGCTAGTCTTGATAAAGCTGTAGAGTGTTTGACACCTTTCGTCTTTAGTTAGTATGGCTGAACAGCTTAAGATGGCATCTACTCGATGAGCAAAGAAACCAATTTTGACTCCTACGGCATTGGTCCTACGCCTGAGAGCCACGATCCATTATGCAAGAAATCACAATCAACCAGAATAAGCTAACACCCTCTGCGTAAAATTGCCTTTTATTCATTGATTTGAATAGAAATTATCAAATGGACATACAATCGAAAACTACAAAAGACTAAACAAGCATTTATTAATCAATAACTAATGAAATGATTCCTTTAACTAATTGAAAGTAAAGAGAATAATTAATTTCAAGAGGATTATAAATTATGCTGTTTATGAAGGGGGCTACCCCAGCCACTTCTTTATTCTAAATTTTTACTAGTACATTAATGAAGCCTTTTTGAGTTCAGCACTCATACTTAGTTTGTAATCACACTTTTTTTTTATTTAGCGAATGACTTTAATGCACTTGAATTTGAAATTTACTTTTAGTGCAAGTGCAACAACAATGCGCATTTCAATTCTTAAGGTATTGGGGAAAATTTTTTCATCCCATTGTTCTTTTGCTAGAGAATTCCTTCATGAAGTAATAAGGGTGGGGGGGGGTTACAATATAGCATGCACTTAGAGGGATTCTACATAAAAAAATTATTCTTTGTATTGTTCGAATGACCGTGAATGTCCGAAATCTGGTTAATGTCGACATTCACTGGTGAATGTCCGAAATTCCTGTTTCTCTGCATAGATTCAATTAGCTTTACGACTCAGTTTTTTCAGTCTCATGCAAGCTATGATGGTAAAAGTTAAAGTTAGGTTAGGTTATATTATTTTAGTTTAGGTTAGTTTAGATTAAATTAGGTTAAATTTGGCTATGAATATCAGAAATGGGTTAAAAATCCAGCCTAGGCTAACCTAGTCCAACCTAAGCAAATCTAACCTAACTTAACCTGTCATCATCAAACCTTGCATTAAACTGAAAAAGTTGATTGGCAACGCTGACTAAATTCAAGGAGAACATAAGGTATTTCGGACATTCATTGGTGAATGTCGACATCAACCAATTTCGGACATTCACCGTAACAGATACATACATTATGATCAAAACTCCTTTTTTTTAGTTTCAGTTACTATTAGCAAGAGTCGCCTGATACCTACAGTTGAATTAAATAAAAAAAAAACAAGTTTTTTCTACTGATAGTAAGGAGCAACATTAAAACTTAAAACGAACAGAAACTATTCTGTATATGAGGGGCGATATCCCCTCCTCGAAACCCCTCTTTACATGCTATAATTTTTTTAGTAACTTTAAAAAAATGTCTGATTCTAATTACACGAGCCCTGTGTTTCAAAAATCCTTCTTAAAGAATTGAGACAAAAGGTCAAACTTTAGCGTGAAGAGCGGGGTATCGAGGAGGGGTATCCCCCATATATATAGAATAATTTCTGTTTGTCTAAGATTTTAAGGTTGCTCCTTACTATCAGTAGAAATATTTTTTTAATTCAAATTCTAATCGTTTTCAAAACATTCCAGGCCCCCTCCGTGGAAAATCCCCTCTTCGAAAAATTCCTCCATAGAAAGTTTCTCCCAATTAAAATTCTTCCCCCCAGAAATTACCTCCGGACAATTCCATCCTCACTGGGAATCCTCCCCCCCCAGAAAATTTCTTGCTTACAATTCCGCTTGAAAAATAATCCTTGGCATACTTTCATTTGAAGAAAATTTTTTTTTTTTAATTTAATTTCTGATCCTTATTCAGGCCATGGCGAAATGCCCCCCTCTGTGGAAAATATTTCCTGGAAACCCCCTCCCCAATGTAAAATTTTCCCGTGGAAAATTTCCCCGTGGACAATTTCTCCTGGTGATAATCCCCCCCCCCCCGTGGGAAATCCCCAACATAAAAATCCCCCAGATAATTCCAACTCTGCTGAAAATTTCCCCCGGATATTTCTACCAAAGCATCTACACTTGTAAAATGGGGTCACCGACGAGAAAGTTAGAAAAATAAAGCAAATTTTATATATGAATTCTGGAAAATTCCCCCAGTGTAAAATTTTCGCTGGAAAGTTCACCCCCAGAAACTTTCCTCCAAATGGGAAATTCATCCCGTAGAACACTCATCTCCAGAAAATCCCCCTTGAAAATGTCAGTATGTTCCCTATAACAAATACTATATGTAAACAATGGGTGAATTACATAACTTACGGGGGTTCCTCCAGGGGGACCGGGGGGGGGGGGGTCACTTAAAAAGGCCACTAGAACTTTTAATTTCCCTCCAAACGAGCCATCTCCCAATCTTCTAAGACTATTGGTTCGATACGATCACCCCTGGGAAGAACAAAGAAAAAAAGGCAATAAACACACATCCGTGATCCTTGTTCTGGCAAAAAAAGACTGGCTATTTCAAAAAAAAAAGAAAAAGAAAATGCATGACTCTATCAGTCGAGTATAAGTGCCGTTATATGTGCCAAAATATACCAGAAATTTTGCATTGCACCTCTAAATTGTACCAAAAAGGGTACAATTGTACCATGTTGGCAACGCTGATACTTTTGTAAAGACACGGTGTTTTGACTGTAAATGCTTAATAAGTGTTGATTTTAATGCGTATTACGAGGAGCATCTAGGTTTTGTTAAAAAGCAATGGGGCGAAGAAACGGAGCCAGTACTCGATTAAAATCCACACCAAACACAAGAAGAGCTTGAAGATTGATTTCCCGTGAGGGAATAAGCCATTTCTAAATATCTGAAACCGCTGGAAATGACCAAAAAGCACGACAAAGTAAAATTACATCATAACAACTGTCAGCTTCGTGTTGCACAAGTTGTCAAGACATACCTTGACACTCGGAAATGGGAATTGCTACTCCACCCACCATATCAATCAAACATTACTCCTTTAGAGTAATGCCTGTTGCAAAATACGCAGCATAGCCTGTCTGGACACCACTCCACTCCCGGCGAAGAAACCAAACAACAGATAGATTTAAGACATTGATCGTCTTAATACTGTCGAACATTTTAAGACGGAACCCGAAAACTGCCAGAAAAATGGGCAAAACTGTGGATGACAATGGAAAATACTTCGAATGATCTATTGTAACTGTTTTAAAAGTAGTTTTTAAATATCACGAAGAAACTGAGCTTTCTAAGCTGTGTCTCACGATTTAAAATTATCTAGGTCTTAATATATATGTTACCGTAAACGTCCAAAATTTAGTTAATGTTGACATTCACCGGTGATTGTCCGAAATTCCCTTTTCTCCTCTTAGATTCAATTAGATTCAAGCCAGCTTAGATTCAAGCCAGCTTTTTCAGATATATGCACTCTTATTCAAGCTATGATGGTAAAAGTTAAAGTTAGGTTATTTTAGATAATGTTAGTTTAGGCTAGGTTAGGTTAGGTACGGTTAAATTGGGTTATAAGTATCCAAAATGGTTTAAAAACCTAAGCTAACCTAACCAAGCAAAATTTAATCTAACCTCTCATCATCAAACCTCACATTAAATTGAAAAAGTTGACTGGCAACGCTGACTTAGTCAGCGTTCGGAAAATTCACCTGTTAGAAAAAAGATATTTCGGACATTCACCTGTGAATGTCGAGAGTCACGAATTTCGAACATTCACGGTAACATATACATAAGTACATATATACATACATATGACCTGACCATCTTAACCCTTCTTTCACTATAGCCCTAGAAAGTAGGATTGAACTGATTTTTTGTACAGCTTACTGTTTGAATTATGGTTCAAGCGTGTAACTAAAACCGCTCTCCTGGAAAAAATCTAGCGTACCTTCTCAACCTTTCAATCAATCATGCTTCAGAGCTACTCAGAGCAAGAGCACTGTTACTACCATGGTTTCTATCATCCTAATGTTAGTTCAACCTTTCATCTCCCTGATCTTTCAAACTTTTTTTTAACAGCAAAATGAAAAAAAAAAAACGCAATGTGCCTTGGCTATTCTACTTTCCACATCTTCGCTGGATCCACCATACTTAGTAATCATGCAACTATGTAATTTAAGCTATCTACATGTTCTATCTTCTCTTTGCCAAACGTCACGTCTCCATCCTCATTTCATTTTAATTTGAGCGACTTAGCATTCTATTTTAAAACTAATTCCTGCATCTTGAACTTTCAAAACATCCAGACATGTATTCATTCTGCTAAAGTTCATACGTAGTAGTCCCCGAAGCCGCGCCACGCCGACGGCGAATGTGTGATTTAGTATCGGCGGCGGCACGCCACCAGGCGCGCCGAAATTTTTTTGGCGGCGCGCCGCCGATTTTAGACCGGCGGCGCGCCACGGCGCGCCGATTTTTCTGATTAAAAATAATAATAAAATTCCACTTCACCAAGCACGTTCAACCTCAATTTTAGTAAGGATTTTTAAATGGTTGGCTAAAAACATACAAGAACAATATGACAAAACAGGAATTTGTTGGGCCGTGCGGAAAGTGTTTATGTTCACCATCGATCAGACCAAGTAGAATTCTCATTTTTAGCCACTAGACCCAGGGAAACCTATGTTGTGTTTATGTTTAACATCGCATTGTTCCTATAAAATCCCTTGTTTAGTCATTTCCTTCTTGTTAATGATTTGGGCTAATGTGTGTATAACTTTCAAAGTCTGAAGTTCAAACATCTCCTATTCATCAAATACACACGAAAAGGAAGTGAAAAAAAAACAAAACAAATAACATCATCGAAAAAACATTGTATACAAGTCAGATACCATGGTTTAACAACACTAACAATTTTAAATCAGCGGTTACATCACTTCAGTTACAATTGATGTAACAAAAGTGAGTTTGTTCACTCTGCCTGAAGCCATTGATCTTTTTGCAGTCACTATCAGTCCTGTCGTGCTAAAAAACCGTTTAGCTGGGGCACTTGTAGCCGGTACAGCTAGAACTTTACGAGCGTAAACTGCCAATCGCGGGATCTGATACTAGCATTGGACATTGGGGTCCCACAGAATGCCGCAAATGGCAAATGGGTTTCTTCTTTGTATCTGCTGAAATAAGTTGTTTTTATAAGGGAGAACACACCTGCACCTTTACCGTAGGGCTCCTGCGCTCTACACTACAGGAGGAACTAAACTGCACCTTTACCCTCTTTTCTTATCAACACGGAATAATCCTCCAAAATTCTTTTCTGAAAGAAGTGGTCAAGTTATGACGTTTCAAGTCAAAGTTAAAAAATATAATACTATATTTATATAAAAATATCAAACTGAGAAAATATAAATGTTTTTACTTTTATAACTTCAATAAATCAAATAATATTAACATTTTAATTACTAAATATCAGTATATGTTTATTAAACTGACAATGCAAATTCATTTGTATTTTTTTTCAGTAAAGTGCAAATTATGTTTTGGCCTTGGGAAGGCATAGGGGTTTTGAGCCCAACTTATGTTAATTTCTGCTCGTTTTGAGTTTGACTCGGTTATTTATTGTAATTTCTGTTCGTTTTGGGTTTCATTTATTTATCGATGCTGATTTGTGGTAGTTTCCCGCTTGGTAGATTATTTGATTTTAATTTTGCTCATTTTTTTGTTTAATGGAATTCTTTACTTTTCTTTGAAAAACTTATTTTGTGGAAACAGTTTTTTTAAATAATTTCTGTTCGTTTATACTGACATAATCTTTTCAGGGAAAAAGAAAATAATACTTTAAATCTTTTCCTTTTTTTTGAGAATTTATAGTTTAGCCTGCTAATTGTTTGCTGGAAAAAAATTTCAGCAATTTTTAACAACATAGACCCTTTTAAAAATCTGGAATCAAATAGTAGTGTTTAATTTAGTTTCATACCTTCTCTAGTTGATCTGAAATGAAAAAGTTGATAACATTCGCAAAAAAATTTGTTTACTTTCTTTGATAGCTTGGATACACTTACGCTATTTTGATTTGGTCAAATTTTAAGAGCAGAAGAAGCCCCGAAAGTTTGAACATAATACCCTCAGTCGTTCTTGGGATACTGCTGAGATGCCTCATTGGGAATTAGCATTAACAAAGTGCATTTTTATTTAATCTTAAAGCAACATTTACTTTTTAAACATAAAGGCAAATGGGAGGGTGGGCGTGGGAGGGGGATTAGTTTCCCTTCAATCATTTTCGACTATTAAAAAGGACATCAGCCATTTCTATTTTCAATCGAATGAGCCCTTTTCGAAGTTCCTACGACAACTCCTTCGATACGAATTGCCCTGGTCTAAACAGCAACAACAACAAAAAAGTGATACATTATACCCACGTCGATCTCTACTATAAAAATGTCAAGCCTTCCAATCACTTGCGATTATTAAAAAGGGCACTAGGCTTTTCGATTTCCAATCGAATGATCCCTTTTTGAGTTTCTACGACAACGCTTTCTATAAACACCGTATATGCCCCCAGGGCATAAATTACAACCCTTACCCTAAGGGCTGTGAGGGTGGTTGTCATCCTCTAAGACCTAATTTCCAGAACTTTCAACTACGTTAAACAAAATGGCTATCTTAAAATTTTGATTGGATGTGTTTGGGGAAAAGGTGGGCGTGGAAGGGGTGTTAGCTGCCTTCCAATCATTTCCGACTATTAAAAAGGGCACAAGCCACTCCAATCTCTAATTGAATGGGCCCTTTCGAAGTTTCTACAACAACTTCTTCGATATGAAGTGCCCTGGTCTAAAAGAAAATTAATAAATAATACATTGTGTCAACATCGTTCTTATATACCCCCAGGGCATAACTTAAAACCCTTGCCCTAAGGGTTGTGGGGGAGTAACCTCCTCAAAAACATATTTTCTCTCTGGAAATCAGTTACTCTGAACAAAATGGCTATCTTAAAATTTTGATTGGATGTGTTTGGGGAAATGGTGGGCGTGGAAGGGGTGTTAGCTGCCTTCCAATCACTTTCGACTATTAAAAGGGGCGCTAGCTATTCAAATTTCCAATCGAATGAGCCCTTTTTGAAGTTTCTACGACAACTCCTTCGATACGAATTGCCCTGGTATGGAAAAAAAAACAAAACAAAAATAAATACTACATTGTGCCAACATTGTTCTTTACTTAGGCAGCTCGATTGCGCTGCCTATGATAACATCCTGAATTGCCTAATGCTCTTTTACCTACCCCTTTTCATCCGAAAAATCAGAAAGAAAAATGAACAGAATTTTAAAGTGGAAGGTAGAATTTTTGTTTCAAGAAAAATTTCTTCTTCTCCTTCCTACGAACCGATATACATGGCGAGCAGTATTTATCTTTCAGAAACAGATTAGCCGGGATGACGGCTGAAGTCCGGAGGTCGATATCGATAACCAAAAACGAGAGAAAAAAAAAAAAAACGGCGGCGTATTAGTGACGCCACCGCCGACAGAATCAGCGGCGGCGTCAGCGCGCTGATTTACAAGCTCGGCGGCGCGCCACCGTTTTGTTTTCGGCGGCACGCCGCCGACTTTTCGGTGTGGCTTCGGGGTCTAATACGTAGATTAAACAAAAAAAACAAGTTTTTTTTTAACTGAAAGTAAGGAACGACGTTAAAACTTAAAACGAACAGAAATTATTTCATATACGGAAGGGGCTGTCCCCTCCTCAACGCCTCACTCTTTACGCTAAAGTTTTTCATTGTTTACAAAAATAGAGTTGTGAGAAAGTCAAACTTTAGCGTAAAGAGCGAGGCGTTCAGGAGGGAAGAGCCCCTTTCGTATACGGAATAATTTCTGTTCGTTTTAAGTTTTAACGTCGTTCCTTACTTTCAGTTAAAAAAACTTGTTTTTTTTATTTAATTTTTGAACGTTTTTGAATTAATGCAGGTTTTGATTTTGGCTCACCGTACATGAATAATTAAACAAAATTTGAATATAAATTTTACTTTTATTTGGTTAAATGGCTTTCTCGAAACCTGTTTAATTTTATTTACGAACGTTTTTATTAGTAATAAATATATGTAACTTACGAATTAGCTTACGTAACGAACTTCTATATTCATATATTTTTAATACGAATATTAGAGGGTTCGCCCCTTAGTCAATACCTTGCTCTTTAAGCTAAAGTTTGGATTTCGTTCCAATTCTTTAAAAATGACCCCTTAATCACAAATGCCGTTAATTAGAATAAATATCTCTTATGAAAGTACTAAATAATCTTTGGATTAAAGAGCGAGGTATTGACTAGGGGATGAACCTAATCATATACGTAATGTTTTCTGTCGTTTTAAGTTTTGATGTTGCTCCTTACTTTCAGTTGAAAAACTTTTTTTTATATATATAACTTCTGATCTTTTTTTAAATAATGCTGGGAAATCCGGCGCCCCCTTCATAGCAATGTCCCTTCCCCCATGAACACTTCCTTCATGATAAGATCCTCCCGCACAACCCCCGACCCACTCCTCCCACTACCAGAAAAAATCCCCCTGAAAACGTCTGTATACTTCCCAATAACCAATACTATATGTTAACATTGGGTAAAGTTCATAACTTTCAGCCCTCCCCCCGCAGACTTCGGGGGTTTAAGTCATCCTTAAATACATAGTTATCATATCATAGTTATCATAGTTATCATCCTAAAGATATAGTTATCATATTTTCGACCATTTTGAACAAAATGGATATCTAAAAATTTTGATCGGGTGACTTTGGGGAAAAATGAGCGTGGGAGGGGGCCTAGTTGCCCTCCATTTTTTTCCCTCCATTAAAAATGGCATTAGGACTTTTAATTTCCGTTCCGATGAGCCCTCCCACGATATTCTAGGACCACTGGGTCGATACGATCACCCCTGGGGAAAAAAAACAAAAAAAAACAAATAAACACTCATCCGTGATTTTTCTTCTGGCAAAAAATGCAAAATTCCACATTTTTGTAGATAGGAGCTTGAAACTTCTGCGGTAGGGTTATCTGATTCGCTGAATATGATGGTGTGATTTTCATTAAGGTTCTATTGCTTTTAGGGGGTCTTTCCGCCTTTTTTCGAAAATCAGCCAAATTTTCTGAGGCGCGAAACTTTTGATAGGTAGGATTAAACTTGATGAAACTTATATATATGAAATCAGCATTAAAATCTGATTCTTTTGATGCATCTTTTGGTATCAAAATTCCTTTTTCGACAGTTTCGGTTACCATTGAGCTGGGTCGCTCCTTACTTACAGTTCGTTACCACGAACTGTTTGAACACTCAAATTGACTGCATAGCCCAAGCTTATACATTTTTTCCTCCCCATTCGATGCCATGTTGTCCCTCCTGAGAGAACATGCCTTCTTTTGGTTCCTTACACCTTTCATCGTGGGATCTACGTTACAGATATCTTTGTTTCTGTCAGAGAAAGAATTGGGCAATTGGGCTTTAACAGTAAAACAGTCCTTGGTAACAAACTGATACAAAAATTTTATATCAATAGATACATATAAAGAATCAGCTTATTATGCTAATTCCACGTATAAAACATTCATAAAGTTTAGCGCAACTGATCAAAAGTTACGAGCCGGAGAAAATTTGCCTGATTTTCGAAACAGGGATGAAACACCCACCAAGAGTCAAAGAATTTTAATGAAAATCACACCATTCAGATTCAGCGTGTCAGAGAATACTATTGTAGAAAAAACAAGCTTTTATATACAGGAATATGGAATTTTGCATTTTTTTTTTGGCCAGGAGAAAAACGACGGATGCGTGTTTATTTTGTTTTTTGTTTTGTTTTTTCCCCAGGGCTGATCTCACCGAAATAATGGTCCTAGAATATCGGGATATGGTGCATTCAAAAGGAAATTAAAAGTTCTAGTTGCACTTTTTAAGTAAAAAAAGATTGGAGGGCACATAGCCCCCCTCTTATGCTCCTCTTTTCACCAAAGTCGTCCGATCAAAATTTTCAGATAGTCACTTGTTCAGCATAGTTATTTTCACTTTGTCACTTTGTCACTTTGTTCGAGTGCCTTTTTTATTGGAGGGAACCTAGCCCCCCTCCCATGCCCCCCTTTTCCCCAAAGTCGTTCGATCAAAATTTTCAGATAGTCACTTTGTTAAGCACAGTTGAAGGATCCAATAACTATGTCCTTAGGGGTAACATGACCGCCCACAGCCCCTCGGGAGAGGCCTGTAAGGTATGAAATTTGCCCATTAAATACGTATAATATTTGTTATTGGGAAGTATACAGACATTTTTCAGGGGGGATTTTGTGCCTGGGTGGGTTACAATATTGAGAATTTTCCATGGGCTGGGAAATTTCTGGGAGTTAACTTTCCAGGGGAAATTTTACACATGGAGAGAGGGGGGACAGGATTCCAATAGGAAATTCTTTTATTTGTTTTACTTTATCACTGCCATTTCAATTTTGGATATGTAGATGTTTCTGACGAATTATCCAGGGGTTATTTTCAGCGTGTTTGGATTTTAAGAAAAAATTTCCACGGAATTCCTGGAGTGATTAAGTTTACGGTTCAGGGTTCTTTATTACAATAGTAACAAAATACCAAATTTTACACATTTTTTTCCGTTGGCGGGGAGCAAACCTCGTGTACCAACGAGAAAAAGACAAAAACGAAAAACGGCACTTGTTTAGAATCCAGTAGACACGCGAGAAAAACCACATAGAAATCTCAAAGATGCTATCTGAAAAACGGGTCTTCGCTGCCTAGTGAGGTATTGCTCACTCCGTGACAAAGATTTGAACTTTAGTTTTTTGGGGTTGAAGGGGTAAAAACAGATTAGGTTACGTATTTAATATATGCTATGCTTTACCCCCCCCCCCCCCCCCCCCCCTAATGTGTAAATATATAGCCAAAATTTGTTTCTGAATTATTATATTTTCATCCAATTTTGTTTTATTTTATTAGCATTAACGAAACTTCACTTGTCGCGTGTTTACTGGATACTAAACAAGCACCCAAAAAACAATGCATAATGTTACTGAAATAAACACAACTATTTTTGCCTGTTTAACTTATTTAAGAAATAACATTGACATGACACTCAAACCTAACGCCAAACACGTTCATTCGAGACAGTACTAACTTAAATAATACCAATTATCAGGCTTACAGTGGACAGGCAGGGAGCGCAGAAAGATCATAACCAAACAATCACAAAATGATAAAAATTATAAATACAAGACACAATCCTACGCCAATATAAGGTTTTAATTTTTAAAGCATTGAATGAGCAACGTTCTGAGCCGAGTTCTAATGGTACTAAGTGACAACCTTACATCTATAGATGCAACAAACTTAGACCAAATCAAAGGAACCATATACCACATTGTAAATCTTGACCTCTCATATTTTGGCAAAGGGATTAATAGACGAGGCCCAGATCCAGTAAAAATGGGTATTTTGGGACACAAGGAACACAGGCTCATTTGATAAAAATATTTAGGAAGATCTCCATAGTCGAATTTAACTTTAAGCAAAAATATAGAAGACTGAACACTAAGACTCACCGGGAGAATATCAACAATATTAAATAATGATTCTGTAATTGATTTATTTGGCAAAAGAGAATGAGACGGTGGAAATGACTAAAGGACACGAGCAGCCTTATTCTGTATCTTTTGAAATGGAATAAGATTAGACTGAAAAGTATTTAAGTAAACCAATCCCGCATACTCAAAATGAGATTGTACTAAAGTAAAATAAAGTGACATAAGTGCACAGTAAGGAATTAAATGTTTTAACCGGTTCATTTCACCAACGCCCTGTGATGCTTTCGTACGATCGAACGTTGATGTGAACCTTCCATGAAAGACTCTCGTCAATAACCACCTCTACAAATGAAAGTATGGTAAGGAGAATTTTTCAGGCTGAATCGTCTGTAAGAAATTTTACAGGGGGTGGGGGAGTAGCAAGGATTAAATTGCTGGGAGGGAGTTTTACGGAGGGGGCTATTTTATGTGGGACGAAATTTCCAAGAAGGAGTTTCAAGTGAGGGGAGGAAGTTTTTCATGGAGGGTGAGCCAGATTTACCGGCATTATTTGAAAAACGATCAGAAATTAAGTAACAAAAACAGATTTTTAACTGAAAGTAAGGAGCAATATTAAAACTCAAAACGAATAGAGATTATTCGGTATATGAAGGGGTTGCTCCCCTCCTCAATACCTTGCTCTATACGCTAAAGTTTGAATGTTTGTCCCAATTTCTTAAGAATGGCTTGTGAAACACAAGGGCCTTTTAATTAGAATAGGAACCTTTTTAAAAAATGCTAAAAGCTTTAGTGTAAAGGGCAAGATATTGAGGAGGGAGCAAACCCTTCATATAGGAAATAGTTTCTGTTTGTTGTGAGTTTTAATGTTGCTCCTTACTAATACTTAAAAAAACGCGTTTCTTTATTTTATTTAATTGCCTATTAAGTTCAGTTTACCAAATCGGCCTAAGCCAGGATACCCTTTATCCCAGTATGTGCCGCTTCAGGGATTAA
This sequence comes from Artemia sinica, assembly GCA_027921565.1. Taxonomy (NCBI): domain Eukaryota; kingdom Metazoa; phylum Arthropoda; class Branchiopoda; order Anostraca; family Artemiidae; genus Artemia; species Artemia sinica. Next base: position 27,731,164 of record CM051264.1, read on the forward strand.
ATCCATGCTAAATATACCATATGTTTATATGGGATTTTGCCTATCATTTCTCTTAACTTTACGTAAAATTTATTTGAGTCACTACTATTTCGGTAATTTGGTTCTATACGCCACATACCACTCTGATTAACAACTTCCATGTTTTAGTTACAAAGTGCAACTATAATTTTAGTATTACTACCTTTCGAAATTAATGAGACTTATAAGCTTCATTATTCATCACGAGTCTACATCCTTAGTTTACAGGGGTACACCGAATGGGCAGTTTTGGGGATTAACCCCCCCCCCCCCCCCCCCGAAAAAAAGTTTTTCCTGAATTTGCACTGATATGCATTAAAGATTAGAAAGACACAAGGAAAGTTTTCAAAGATAACGAAAAGATAAAATTCCACACTGATTAAACAGTTTGTGGTAACGAACTACAGCTAAGAAGCGACGTGGCTCAATAGTAACCGAAACTCTAAAAAATAGTAATTAATAAATCTATAAAAGAATCAGCTTATTATACTAATTCCAAATATACAAAATTTATGAAGTTCAGTGTTACCCATCAAAAGCTACGAGCCTGAAAAAATTTACCTCATTTTCGAAAAAGGGGAAAATGTCCCCTAGAAGACAAGGAATCTTAATGAAAACGACACTATCAGATTCAGAAAATCTTAGAATCCAATTGAAGAATTTTCAAGCTACCTTCTGCTACAAGTGGAATTTTGTATTTTTTTGTGAGAAGAAAGATGACGTATGCGTGTTTATTTGTTTTTTTTTAATGGTTTTTTTCCCAGGGGTTTCGCATCAAACCAATAGTCCTAAAATACCGTAAAAAGGCTCGTTTGAACGGAAATTGGTTCTAAAGTCCTTTGTTAGTGTCCAAACAGATTTGAGAGCAGCTAGCCCCTCTCCCAACCTTCTTTTTCCCTCAAATTCATCTGATCAAAACTTTGATATAGCCATATTGTTGAGCATAATTGAAAAGCCCAGTAATTATGCCTTTGGAGGCAACATGACCCCCCAAAACCCCTGGGGAAAGGTCTGAAGTCATGAAATTTGCCCATTGTTTACATAAAGTATTTGTTATTGGGAGGTATACAGACATTTTTCGGGGGGAGGGGATTTTCTGCCTGAGGAACTTTTAACGGATATAATTTTCCGTGGGGAGGGAAGTTTTCGGGGGCGGGGGTAAACTTTCCGAGAGAAAATTTACATTAGGGGAATTTCTTTTTATTTGTCTTACTTTCTCATTGCCGACTCAATTTTACATGTGGAGATGTTAAGGGGAATTGTCCGAAGGGGTATTTTTTGCCGGGCAGGAATTATATGGAGTTTCTTTCTGGAGGGGGGGGGGGAGATTTCCACGGCACATTTACTCCAAGGGGGAGTTTTCCACGGGATAAATTCTCCAGAGGGATTTTCTGCGGGAGCAACTTTCTACTAGGGGCCGGGGGGGGCATTTTTAGAAAGAATTTTCCATAGGGGGGGAGGGAGATTTCCGATGTGATTTTAAAAACAATCGAAAGTCTTCGTCAAATAAAAATGTGCTAGGAAAAAAATTTCATCTGGAATCAACCGTAAGAAATTTTCCGGGGGGAATTTTCATCCAGAATGGAATTGTCTGGGGGGAAGTTCCCTGGTGGGGAAGGGGTATCTTACGTTGGTAAAACTTTCCACGGAGGAATTTTACTTACGTGGAAGGAATTTTCCACGGAGGGGAAGCCAGATTTATTGGTATTATTAAACAGTTCGTGGTAACGAACTGTAAGTAAGGAGCGACCCGGCTCAATGGTAACCGAAACTCTAGAAAACGGGTTTTTGATACCAATAGATACATCAAAAGAATCATATTTCAATGCTGATTTCAAATATATAACTTTCATCATGTTTAGTGCTACCCATCAAAAGTTACGCGCCTGAGAAAATTTGGCTGATTTTCAAAAAAAAGGGGGAAAGATCCCCTAAAAGTTATATAACCTTATTGAAAATCACATCATCATATTCAGCGTATCAGAGAACCCAACTGTAGAGGTTTCAAGCTCCTATCTACAAAAATGTGGAATTTTGCATTTTTTGCCAGAAGAAAGATCACGGATGCGTGTTTATTTGTTTTTTTTTTTTTCCCAGGGGTGATCGTATCGACCTAGTGCTTCTAGAATATCGTGGGTGGGCTCATTGGAACGGAAATTAAAACTTCTAGTGCCCTTTTAAAGTGACCGAAAAAATGGAGGGCAACTAGGCCCCCTCCAACGCACATTTTTTCCCCAAAGTCATCCGATCAAAATTTTGAGATAGCCATTTTGTTAAGCATGGTCGAAAATATGATAACTATGTATTTAAGGATGACTTAATTCCCCGAAGTCCTCGGGGGGAGGGCTGAAAGTTATGAACTTTACCCAATCTTAACATATGGTATTGGTTATTGGGAAGTATAAAGACGTTCTAAGGGGGTATTTTTTCTAGTAGTGGGGAAGGGGGCGGGTTGGGGGTTATGTGGGAGGATCTTTCCATGAAGAAACTTTCATGGGGGAAGGGACATTGCTATGAAGGGGGCGCCAGATTTCCAGGAATTCTTAAAAAAAAGACCAGAAATCAAATAAAAAAAATTAGTTTTTCAACTGAAAGTATGGAGCAACATCGCAACTTAAAACGAACAGAAAATATTACGTATATGATTGGGTTTACCCCCTAGTCAATACCTCCCTTTTAAGCCAAAGATGTTTTAGTACTTTCATAAGAGCTATTTATTCTAATTAACGGCCTTTGTGATTAAGGGTCATTTTTAAAGAACAAAATTCGAAATTTAGCTTAAAGAGCAAGGTATTGACTAGGAGGCGAATTCCCTAATATACGTATTAAGAATATATGAATATAGAAGTTCGTTACGTAAGTTAATTCGTAAGTTACGTATATTTATTGCTAATAAAAACGTTCGTAAATAAAATTGAACAAGTTTCGAGAAAGCCATTTAACCTAATAAAAGTAAAATTAATATGAAAATTTTGTTGTAATTATTCATGTACGTTGATCCAAAATCAAAACCTGTATTAATTCAAAAACTTTCAAAAATTAAATAAAAAAAAAGTTTTTTTTAACTGAAAGTAAGGAGCAACATTAAAACTTAAAACGAACAGAAATTATTCCGTATATGAAAGGGGCTGTCCCCTCCTCAACGCCTTGCTCTTTACGCTAAAGCTTTCTATTGTTTTAAAAAATAAAGTTGTGAGACAGAGTCAAACTGGGAGAATCCCCCGAGCACGACACACACACACAGGGGTGCTGCGTAATAACAGCAGTGCGTATCTTAAGCAATGACACCTAGTGGGAGAGGTTTGAAGATAAGAAGCTCATCTTGCGAGAAGACTTGGTGCACAAACAGTTAAAAAGTATGCTTATAGCCCAGAGTGGAATGGCACTGCCATACTGTTTTCACACTGGCACCGCCCCTCATCACCCTCCCCCCTCATCATCCATTTTGTGCCAGCCCTCACCCCCTAAGTCATTTCTATCTTCTCACTCCAAAAATAAACTTCTGGAATCAGATAAAGCAATTTATTTTTGAAAACAGAGAAGTCGCCCCCCTTTCTTTGCTAGTGTTTTATACTCTAAGCATTTCACCTCACAATGTCAGACTATTACTGTCCCTGTGACACACCATTGCCAACGCCCCATCTCCCCCAAAACACTCTTCAGACATTTCTTGTGAAAAGTTTTACTTCAACTCATTCATTCGGGTTTTCGCAAGCAATTCACGCCACAGTACCACACTCTAACTACTTTCTAGCACCCCTATGAAACCAATCATCAAACTTGTAAGCGTCTTCAAACGTTTAGAACACACACACACAAAACACACACGCAAACACACACCCACCCACACGTGGTAAAAGCCTTCACCCCCTAAGGTATTTCCAATCTTCTCACTCAAAAATAAACCTCTGGAATATTATTAAACAATATATTTTTGAAAACAGAGAAGTCGCCCCCTTTCTTTGGTAGTGTTTGATACTCTAAGCATTTCACCTTACAGTGCCAGACTATTACAGCCCCTGTGACACACCACTCACCTCGTCCCATGTTCCCCAAAATACTTCAGACATTTCTTGTTAAAAGTTTTACTTCAACTCATTCATTCGGATTTTTGCAAGCAATTCACGCTACAGTACCACACTTTAACTACTTTCTAGCACCCCTATTACACCCATCATCATCATTGTAAGCGTCTTCAAACGTTTCAAACAAACACACACACTAACACACAAACACTCACGCACACACATACACGCACACACGCACACACACACAAACATAAAAAAACACCCACAAAAAAAACACACTCACACAAAAAAAACCACACACACAGAAACACACACACACAAACAGAGACATGAAAAAAACACACACATACAAAACACACACAAAAAAACAGACACATACAAAAACACACACACATACACACAAAAACACACACATACAAAGCACAGACACACACACACACACGCACACACACACAAAAACACACACATGAAAAAAAACACACACTTACATACGAAAATACACACACACAAACAAAAAAACACATACGCACACGCACACACACACACACAAGCACGCACACACAAAAACACACACATACAACACCACACTTTTAATTTAAGACCACTTAATGTTGACGCTAAGTGATCTTAAATTAACCTAATGTTTTGCATGTCTCTCATAACCTTTTGCCTGTAACAGTGATAAGCTAAACCGCCACACTACAAAAAACCATTCTAACCATTTCAACGAAAAATTCCAAAATGAACTTTGAACCATCATGAGAATGTAACATTGACAAGGTAAACGACGAGACAACTCTGCAAAATTATTCCAAGTCTTACATTTCAACAAAAAAATGAACTATGAAACGTTAAGAGAATGTAACAGTGACAAGGTAAACCACTACAAAAAAATTCCAAAGTCTTACATTTCAACGAAAAATTGCAAATAAACTTTAAAACATCAACTGAAATTTAACAGTGACATGGTAAATCACTACAGAAATATTCCAAGTCTTCCATTTCAACGAAAAAAATCCCGAAATGAATTTTGAAACATCAACAGAATGTAGCAGTGACATGGTGAGCCACGACACAACAAAGAATATCCCAAGTCTTACATTTCAACGAAAAAATTCCAAACTGAACTTTGAAACATCTAAAGACTGTAACGGTGACAAGACACAACGATACGAAAATATTCCAAGTGCTACATTTCAACGAAAAAAATCCTGAAATGAACTTTGAAACACCGATAGAATGTAGCAGTGACAAGGTAAACCACTATAAAAATATTCCAAGTCTTAAATTTCAATGAAAAAATTCCAAAATGGAGTTTGAAACATCAAGAGAGTGTAACAGTGACATATTAAACCACTACAAAAATATTGCAAGTCTTACGTTTCAACAAAAAATCCTGAAATGAACTTTTAAACAATCAGAGAATGTAGCAGTGACAGGGTAAACCGCTACAAAAATATTCCAAGTGTCGTATTTCAATGAATAAATTCCAAAACGAACTTTGAAACATCATGAGAGTGTTACAGTGACAAGGTAAACCACTGCAAAAATATTCCAAGTCTTACATTTCAACGAAAAAAAAATCCACAAATGAACTTTGAAACATCAACAAAATGTAGCAGTGATATGGTGAACCACGAGCCAACAGTGTAAAAATATTCCAAGTCTTACATTTCGAGACAAAACTTCCAAAATGAACTTTGAAACAGTAGCAGAATGTAGCACTGACATGGTATACCAGTACAAAAATATTCCAAGTATTACATTTCAACGAAAAAATCCCGAAATGAGCTTTGAAACACCAACAGAATGTAACAGTGACATAGTGAACCACGAGAAAACTGTGCAAAAATATTTCAAGTCTTACATTTCGTTATAAAATTCCAAAATGAACTTTGAAACATCAAGAGAGTGTAACAGCGACAAAGTATTCATGAGATAACACTACAAAAATATTCAAAGTCTTGCATTTCAACGAAAAAATTCCAAACTGAACTTTGAAACATCTACAGAATGTAACGGTGAAGAGACACAACGGTACGAAAATATTCCAAGTGTTACATTTCAACGAAAAAAAAAAATCTGAATTGAACTTTGAAACACCGACAGAATGTAGCAGTGACAAGGTAAACCACGACACAATACTACAAAAATATTCCAAGTTTTACATTTCAATGAAAATTCCAAAATGAACTTTGAAAAAACAAGAGAGTGTAACTGTGACCAGGTAAATCATGACACAACACTACAAAAAATATTTCAAGTCTTGCATTTCAAGGAAAAAATTCCAAATGAATGCTGAAACATCAACTGAATTTAACACTGACAAGTTAAACCAGTACAAAATTATTCTAAGTCTTACATTTCAACGAAAAAATCCTGAAATGAGCTTTGAAACATCAGCAGAATGTAGCACTGACATGGTGAACCACGAGACAACAGTACAAAAATATTCCAAGTCTTACACTTCGATACAAAAATTCCATAATTAACTTTAAAACATCGACAGAATTTAATAGTGACAAGGTAATCCACGACACAACAGTATAAAAATATTCCAAGTCTTACATTTCAATGAAAAAATTCCAAACTAAATTTTGAAACATCTACAGAATGTAACGGTGACATTACACAACGCTATGAAAATATTCCAAGTGTTACATTTCAATGAAAAAATCCTGAAATGAACTTTGAAACAACGACAGAATATAACACTGACAAGGTAAGCCACGACACAAGAGTATAAATTATTCCAAGTCTTACATTTCAACGAAAAAATTCCAAAATAAACTTTGAAACATTAAGAGAGTGTAACAGTGACAAAGTAATTATGAGATAGCACTACAGAAATATTCCAAGTCTTACAGTTCAACGTAAAAATTCCAATGGCGTGGTGTTGTGTGTGTGTCTGTTTTTTTTTTTTGTGTGTGTGTGTGTGTGTGTTTGTATGTGTGTGTATTTTTATGTGTGTGCTTTTGTGCGTGTGTGTGTGTGTGTTCGTGTGTGTATGTATTTTTGTGTATTTGTGTGTGTTTTTGTGTGTGTCTATTTTTGTATGTGTGTGTTTTATGTCCGTTTTTGTGTGTGTGCGTGTATTTGTGTTTGTGTGTGTGTTTTGTTAGTGTGTGTGTTTTGTGTGTGTATATGTGTGTTTTTTGTGTGTGTGTGTTTGTTCTTGTGTGTGTGTGTTTTTGTGTGTGTGTGTGTTTGTGTGTGTGTTTTTTTTTTGTGTGTGTGTGTGTTTTGTGTGTGTGTTTTTTGTGTATGTTTTTTGTGTGTGTGTTTTTTTGTGCATGTGTGTTTTTTTTTGTGTGTGTTTTTTTTTGTGTGTGTGTGTTTTTGTGTGTCTTTTTTTGTGTGCTTCTTTTTGTGTGTGTATGTTTTTGTGTGTGTGTGTGTGTGTTTGTGTGTGTGTGTGTTTTATATGTGTGTGTGTGTTTTTGTGTGTGAGTTTTTTTTGTGTGCGTTTTCGTTTTTTGTGTGTGTTTGTTTGTTTTTGTGTGTGTGTTTTTGCGTGTGTGTGTTTTTGTGTGTGTGTTTGTGTTTTTGCATGTGTGTTTTTGTGTATGTGTGTGTTTTTGTGTGTGTGTTTTTGTGCGTGCGTGTTTTTGTGTGTTTGTGTTTTTGTGTGTGTATGTTCTTGACGGTGCGTTTTTGTGTATGTGTGTGTTTTGTGTGTGTTTGTTTTTGTGTGCGTGTGTGTTTTTTTTGTTTGTGTGTGTGTGTGTGTGTGTGTGTGTGTGTGTGTGTGTGTGTGTGTGTGTGTGTGTGTGTGTGTGTGTGTGTGTGTGTGTGTGTGTGTGTGTGTGTGTGTGTGTGTGTTTGTGTTTGTGTGTGTGTGTGTGTGCGTGTTTTTTTTGTGTGTGTGTGCTTGTTTGTTTCAAACGTTTGAAGACGCTTACAATGATGATGGGTATTATAGGGGTGCTAGAAAGCAGTTACAGTTTGGTACTGTGACGTGAATTACTTGCAAAAACTTGAATGCATGAGTTAAAGTAAAACGTTTAACATGAAATGTCTGAAGTGTTTTGGGGGAGATGGGCGATGTCAGTGGTGTGTCACAGGGGCAGTAATAGTCTGGCATTGCGAGGTGAAATGCTTTGAGCATTAAACACTAGCAAAGAAAGGGGGGGTGACTTTTTTGTTTTCAAAAATATATTGTTTAATGTGATTCCAGAAGTTTATTTTCGAAGTGAGAAGATTGAAAATGCCCTAGGAGGTTGAGGGCTGGTACCACATGGATGATGGGTGAGGGGTAATGAGGGGTGGTTCCAGTGTGAAAACAGTTTGGCAGCGCCATTACACTCTTGGCTATAAGTATACTTTTTAACCGATTGGACACCTACTCTTCTCACAAGATGAACTACTTATTTTCAAACCTCTCCCAATAGGTATCATTGCTTAAGATATGCATTACAGTTATTACTCAGCACCCTTGTGTGTGTGTTTGCCGTGCTTGGCAGCACCATGGCTTGTTTGCCCATGGGATCTTTTTAGTCTAGCATGTCCAACATGTCTGACAATGAGGGCTAGAAACAGGGATGATGTGATGTCAGAGATGGGCATGTCCCAGAAATTCTATGATAATTTTGCTATTATTACTTCTTTTTGAGTTATGTTGAGCAAGACCATTTTTTAACCCCCTCTACCACCTGGCTGAAGACCAGATTTTCCCCCCGAAAGGAGTAGACACTTGCCAAACCCCCCTGCAGTGCGTGGAAAAGTTGGTAAGAAGAATTTCGCCCCTTAGCGTGTTTTGATATTATTGCTGAAAAATGCCCCCTGGGTTGCGTCAGGGCTGAGACAAAGCGCTCGGAGGGGTGGACATTTCCTCGGAGGTGGCCTGCGGCTGGGGCGGTACCTGTAGCGGACAAAGGTGGGCTAACAATAAATAAACACTAAAAAAAACATCGAAAATTATTGCTTTGTGTCAGAAAAAAATTATAAGTAAAACAAGGGGAAAGGGCAGTTCTGAGCTTGCGATAAAAAACGGGTCCCCCTTTTTCCACAGATACCTCCCCTCCCCTTAACTGTTGGGCATTCTCCAGACCGAGTTGTTTCATTGACGACAATGCCGTATACGATGCGTTCGTTTCTAAAATTTGTCATTGATTTAAAATTGTGTGAATATAATATCATGAAAAAATCGAAAAAAAAATATAGAATTAACTTATATGTATTGTAATCTCACGATATATTTTATTGCGTAGAAATTAAACTCTAATATCGAGGGGAAGGGTGGAGGGGGGAGCGTACTATGATGATGTAGTGAATTCTAACATCGCGCTCGTATGAATGGATAGTGGGAGTGCCGTATGAGGCACGTTCGTTTCTAATAGGCAAAACTATTGCTATGAAATAAACTGATAACATAGACATTAATTTTAGCCAAAAAGACCGTGTCTCTTCAGTACAGAGGTTTTCAAGCGAATGGTGGCATAAAAGTATCATTCTAGTCAACGGAATGCCAAAAGGCTAAAAGTTAAATGTTCTAGAAGTACGATAAATCAAAACAGATATTGAATCTCCTGTTTCAGAGGTGGGAATGCCGCATGAGGCACGTTCGTTTCTAAAAGGTACTGCAAATGCTATGAAATAAACTGATAACATAGGCATTTATTTTAGCCAAAAAGACTGTGTCTCTTCAGTACAGGGGTTTTCAAGCGAATTGTGGCATAAAAGTATCATTCTAGCCAACGGAATGCCGAAAAGCTAAAAGATAAATGTTTTAGAATTACGATAAATCAACACAGCTATTGAATCACCTGTTTCAGAGGTGGGAATGCCGTATGAGGCACGTTCGTTTCTAAAAGGTACTGCTAATGCTATGAAATAAACTGATAACATAGACATTAATTTAGCCAAAAAAGACTATGTCGCTTTAGGACAGGGGTATTCAAGGGAATTTTGGCAGAAAAGTATCATTCTAGTCAACGAAATGCCGAAAATCTAAAAGTTAAATATTTTAGAATTACGATAAATCAATACAGCTATTGAATCACCTGTTTCAGAGGTGGGAATGCCGTATGAGGCATGTTTGTTTCAGAAGATATCATTTATTTGAAAGTGGGGGAATAACGCCTTTTCCAGCCTTTATTTTTTTCGTGTTTTTTAACTGCCTTTTATTACGTTTTTAATATTATTTGTCAATTTGTTTGAAATAATAAAACTTTTATAATCTGTGTTTTTAAGATGTATTCTTTAGCACAAGTAAGACATGCATGTCCCTTTATCAAGTTCTTGAGAGTAAATGTCTCATTTAGCGTGTCAAACTGGGAGAGTAACACGTCATTCAAATGTCAAAAAAAAATTATCAATCCAATTAGCCCCCTCCGAAGTCTATATGACAATGGTTTCTATAAAAACCTTATATGCCCCCAGGCATAACTTCCAATCTTTGACCTGAGGATTGGAGGGATTTTTTATCCTCAAAGACATAATTACCAGGCTTTTTTCAAATACGTTGAATAAAATGGCTACCTCAAAATTTTGATTCGAAGTGTTTAGGGAAATGATGGGTGTAGGGGGAGGGGGTGGGGGTTGATTTGCCCTCTGATAACTTTCGACTAACGAAAAAGTTACTAGTCCTCTCAATTTCCAATCTCAAACCCTTTTTGAAGCTTCTACGACAAAACTTTCTGTAAAAACCTTATATGCCCCAAGGGCATAACTTACGACCCTTGTCTAGAGGGCAATGCTGGGGGGGTGTCATCCTCAAATAAACAATTTCCAGACCTTTCATTTATGTTGAACAAAATGGTCATATCAAAATGATGATAGGAAATATTTGGGGAAATGATGGGCGTCGTGTTGATTCTCCCTCGGATTACTTTCGACTGTTAAATAGGGCAATAGCCCTCTCAATATCCGCTCAAATAAGCCCTTACTGAAGTTGATATGACAACGCTTTCTATGAAAACCCTATAGACCCCCAGGGCATAACTTAGAACCTTGGACCTGAGGGCTGTGGGGGGTTGTCATACTCAAAGACATAATTTCCGGACCTGTCAACTACATTTAACAAAATAGGTATATCAAAATATTGATAGGAGTTTCCCCAATCTTTTGGGAAATGAAGGGTGTTGGGGGGAATTACCCTCCGATCGCCTTTTAATACTAATAAAGGCACTACCCCTCTCATTCCCCAATTAAATGAACCCTTTTTTAAGTTTCTATGATAATTCTTTCTATTAAAAAATTTATAAACCCCCAGGGTATAACTTACAACCTTTCCTCTGGGAGTTTTGGGGGGTTTGTCATCCTCACAGACATAATTTCCAGACTTTTCAACTACGTTGCACATAATGGCTATCTCAAAGTTTTGATTGGATATGTTCGGGGAAATGGTGTGCGTGAGAGGGGGGTTAGTTGCCCTCCAATCACTTTCAACTATTGAAAAGGGCATTAACCCTTCCAATTTTCAATCGAATGAGCCCTTTTTGAATTTTCTCCGACAACGCTATCTTTAAAGACCTCATCTAACCCCAGGGAATAACTTACAACCCTTGTCCTCAGGGCTTCGAGGAGAGTGTCATCCTCAAACACATAATTTCTGGACCTCTTAACTACTTTGAATAAAATGCCTATCTCAAAATATCTATTGGTTGTGTTTGGGGAAATGTTGGGTGTGAGAGGGGGGTTAGTTGCCCCATCCAATCACTTTCAACTATTGAAAAGGGCATTAGCCCTTCCAATTTTCAATCGAATGAGCCTTTTTTGAAGTTTCCCGAAAATGCTTTCTATAAAAAACTTTTATACCCCCAGGGCAAAACTTATAACCCTTGCCCTGAGGGCTGTGGGGAAAGTCTCATCCTCAAAAACATAATTTCCGGAGTTTTCATATAATTTCCAGAACTTTAAACTACATTGAACATAATGGATATCTCAAAATTTTTATTGGATGTGTTTGGGGAAATGGCGGGCGTGAGAAGGGGGTTAGTTGCCCTCCAATCATTTTCAACTATTAAAAAGGGTATTAGCCCTTTCAATTTGCAATTGAACAAGCGCTTTTTGAAGTTTCTACGATGACGCTTTCTTTGCAAACCTTATATGCCCAAAGGGCATAACTTACAACCCTTGCCCTGAGGGGTTAGGGGAGGGGGTTTTCATCCTAAAAATCATAATTTTCAGAATGTTCAACTACGATGTACAAAATGGTTAACTCAATATTTTGATTGGATGCGTTTGGGGAAATGGTGGGCGTGAGAGGGGGGATTAGTTGCCCTCCAATCACTTTTGATTAGTAAAAACGACACTAGCCCTTTAAATTTCCAATTGAATGAGACCTTTTTGAAGGTGCTACGACAATTTTTTTATAAATACCTTATATGCCCCCAGGGGAAAACTTACAACCCTTCTCCTGAGGGCTATGGGGAGAGTGTCATCCTCAAACACATAATTTTCGGACCTTCCAACTACGTTGAAGAAAATACCTATCTCAAAATTTTGATTGGATGTGTTTGGGGAAATGGCGGGCGTGAGAAGGGGGTTAGTTGCCCTCCAATCATTTTCAACTATTAAAAAGGGTACTAGCCCTTTCAATTTCCAATCGAACGAGCCCTTTTTTAGTTTTTACCACAACGCTTTCTATGAAAACTGTATATTCCAGAACGAATAACTCATAATCCTTGTCCCGGTTTTTTTTTTTTTGGGGGGGGGGGGTTGTCATCCTCAAAGAGTTAATTTCCAGAACTTTCAACTACGTTGAATTAAATGGCTATCTCAAAATTTTCATTAGATTTGTTTGTGGAAATGGTGGGTGGTAGAGGGGGGTTAGTTGCCCTCCAATCACTTTTGACTATTAAAAAGGGTACTAGCCCTTTCAATTTCCAATCGAACGAGCCCTTTTTTAGTTTCTACCACAACGCTTTATATAAAAACCGTATATTCCCCAAGGAATAACTTATAACCCTTGCCCCGAGGGCTTTGGGAGGGGGGGGGGTTGTCATCCTCAAAGAGTTAATTTCCAGAACTTTCAACTACGTTGAATTGAATGGCTATCTCAAAATTTTCATTACATTTGTTTGTGGAAATGGTGGGCGGTAGAGGGTGGTTAGATGCCCTCCAGTCACTTTTGACTATTAAAAAGGGCACTATTCGTTTGAATTCCAACCAAATGAGCCCTTTGAAGTTTCTACGACAACACTTTCTGTAAAAACCTGATATGCCCTAAGGGCATAACTTACTACCTTTGCCCTGAGGGCTCTGGGGAAAGTATCCTATAAGATATACTTTCTGGACCTGTCAACTACATCGAACAAATAGCTGTCTCAAAATTTTGATTAGATGTGTCAGGGAAAATGGTGGGTGTGAGAGGGGTACTAGTTTTCCTCCAATCGCCTTCGACTATTAAAAAGGTCACAAGCCCTTCCCATTTCCAATCGAATGAGCCCTTTTCGAAGTTCCTACGACAACTCCTTCCATATGAAGTGCCCTGGGCTAAAAAAAATAATAATACACTGTGCAAACATGGTTTTTTATTTAGGCAGCGCTATGGCGCTGCCTATTATTTAATCATAGGAAGCGCAATAGCGCTGCTTAAGTAAAGAACGATGTTGGCACAATGTATTACTATTTTTTTTTGGTTTTAGACCAGGGCACTGGCTACTGCCCTTTTTAATAGTCGAAAGTGATTGGAAGGCAACTAACACCCCTTTCACCCCACCATTTCCCCAAACACATCCAATTATATATTTGAGGAGAAAACTCCCCCACAGCCCTCAGTGCAAGGGTTGTAAGTTATTCCCTGGGGGAATATACGATATTTATAGAAAGCGTTGTCAAAAAAACTTCAAAAAAGGTTCCTTCGATTGGAAATTCAAAGGACTAGTGTCCTTTTTAATAGTCAAAAGTATTTGGAGGCTAACTAACCCCCTCTGACGTCCACCTTTTCCCCAAACACATCCAATCAAAATTTTGAGATAGCCATTTTGTTCAACGTAATTAAAAGTTCTGAAAATTAAATCTTTGAGGATAACAACCCTCCGGTTCAGCCGTCAAGGCAAGGGTTATGAGTTATGCCCTAGTGGCATATAAGGTTTTCAGAGAAAGCGTTGTCGTACAAACTTCAAAAGGGTCTCATTGGATTGGAAATTCAAATGGCTAGTGCCCTTTTTAATAGTCGGAAGTGATTGGAAGGCAATTAACACCCTTTCCATGCCTTATATTTATCCAAACACATCTAATCAAAGTTTTGAGACTGCCATTTTGTTCAACGTAGTTGAAAGTTCTGGAAACTAGGTCTTTGAGGATGATAACCCCCTCAGAGCCCTCAGGGAAAGGGTCATAAGTTATATTCTGGGGGCATATAAGGTTTTTATTGAAAGCTTTGTCGTAGAAACTTGAAAAAAGGGCGCATTCGATTGGAAACTCAAAGGGCTAGTGCCCTTTTTAATAGTCGAAAGTAATTGGAGGACAACTAACCCCCCTCTCACGCCCGCCTTTTCCTCAAACACATACAATGAAAATTTTTAGATAGCCATTTTGTTCAACGTAGTTGAAAGTTTTGAAAATTAGGTCCTTAAGGATGAAAACCTCCCTCCACCCACAGCCCTCAATGCAAGGGATGTAGGCTATGCCCTGGGGGAATATAAAGTTTTTTACAGAAAGCGATGTCGTAGAAATTTCAAAAAGGAATCATTCCATTGGAAATTGAAATGGTTAGTGGCCTTTTTAATAGTCAAAAGTAATTGGAGGGTAACTAACCCCCCTCGCACACCCACCATTTTCCCAAACACATACAATCAAAATTGTGATATTGTCATTTTTTCAACCTAGTTGAAAGTCCAGGAAATTATGTCTTTGAGGATGACAACCCCCCAGAGCCCCCAGGACAAGGGTCGTAAGTGATGCCCTGGGGGCATATGAGGTTCTTCTAGATAGTGTTGTCTTTAAACTTCAAAAAGGGCTCATTCGATTGAAAACTGAAAGGTATGGTGCCCTTTTTAATAGTTGAAAGTAATTGGAGGGCAACTATCCCCCCTCTCACGCCCACAATTTCCCAAAACACATCAAATCAAAAATTTGAAATATTTATTTTGTTCAACGTAGTTGAAAGTTCTGGGAATTAGGTCTTTTAGGATGACAACACCCTCAGAGCCCTCAGGGCAAGGGTTGTAAGTTATACCCTGGGGGCATATAAGGTTTTTATTGAAAGGGTTGTCGTAGAAACTGCAAAAAGGGCTCATTTGTTTGGAAATTGGAAGGTCTGTTGCCGTTTTTAACAGTCGAAAGTGAATGGAGAGCAACTAAAGACCCTCTCATGCCCACCATTTCCCCAAACACATTCAATTAAAATTTTGAGATAGCCATTTTGTTCAACGTATTTGAAAGTTCTGAAAATTATAATTTTGAGGATGAAAAACCCTCCAAAACCTCTCAGGGCAACGGTTTTAAGTTATGCCCTTGGTGCATATAAGGTTTTTATAGAAAGCGTTTTCGTAGAGACTTCAAAAAGGGCTAAGGTTTTCAGAGAAAGCGTTGTCGTACAAACTTCAAAAGGGGCTCATCCGAATGGAAATTGAAAGGGCTAGTGTCCTTTTTAATAGTCGAAAGTGATTGGAGGGCAAATAGCCCCCCCTCTCAAGCTCACCATTTCCCCTAACACATCCAATCAAAATTTTGAGATAGCCATTTTGTTCAAGGTAGATGAAAGTTCTGGAAATTAATTCTGTGAGGATGACACTCCCCCCAGAGCCCTCAAGGTTAAGGTTTTAACTTATGCCCTGGGGTTTAACTTGTTTTTTTTGTAAGGGTTTTTACAGAAAATATCGTTGTAGAAACTTCAAAAAAAGTTCATTCAATTAGAAATTGAAAGGGCTACTGCCCTTTTTAATAGGGTAGTCAAAACTGATTGGAGGGCAACTAACCTCCCTCTCACGCCCACTATTTCCTCAAACAACTCCAATCGAAAGTTTGAGAAAGCCATTTTTTTCAACGTAGTTGAAAAATCTGGATATTATTTCTTCGAGGATGATCAACCCCCCTTCCCCACACACACAGACACCCCTCAGGGCAAGGGCTGTACGTTATTTCCTGGGGCATATAAGGTTTTTATAGAGCATTGTAATAAAAAATTCGAAAACTTCGAAGGGCTAGTGCTCTTTTTAATAGTCAAAAGCGATTGGAGGAAAACTAACACCCATCCCACGCCCACCAATTCCCCAGAAACATAAAAAAAATTTTTAGATAGCCATTTTGTTTAAGGTAGTTGAAAAGTCAAGAAATTATGTCTTCGAGGATGACACTCCTCTCACAGCCCTCAGCGCAGGGTTGTAAGGCATGCCCTGGGGGCATATAAGGTTTTATAGAAATTGTTATCGTAGATACTTCAAAAAGAGCTCATTTGATTGAAAATTGAAAGCGCTAGCGCCCTCTTTAATAGACGAAAGGGATTGGAGGGCTGCTAACACCCCTCTCAAGCCTACCATTTCCCCAAACACATCCAATCAAAATTTTGAGATAGACATTTTGTTCAACATAGTTGAAAGTTCTGGAAATGAGGTTTTTGCCAGCGTTGTCATAGAAACTTCAAAAAAGACTCATTCAATAGGAGATTTAGAAGGCTAGCGCCCTTATGAATAGTCAAAAGCGATCGGAAGGTGAATTCCCCCCATGCCCATCATTTCCCCAAACATTTCCAATGAACATTTTGATATAGCAATTTTGTTGAACGTAGTTGAAGGGTCCGGAAATTATGTTTTTGAGTATGACAACCCCCAACAGCCCACAGGGCTAAGGTTGTAAGTTATGCCCTGGGAGCATATAATGTCACATGTCATATAATGTCATATATTGTTGTCATAAAAACCTCAAAAAGGACTTTTTCGATTGGAAATTTAGAGGGCTGTTGTCCTTTCTAATAGTCGAAAGTAATCAGAGGGAGAATCGCCCGCCCCCCAAAGCCCATTATTTCCCCAAACATTTCCGATCTACATTTTTATATGGCTATTTTGTTCAGCGTAGTTGAAATGTCTGGAAATTATGTCTTTTAGGATTACAACCCTCCCCCTATAGCCCTCATGACAAGGGTCTTAAGTTATGCCCTTCAGGCATATAACATTTTTATAGAAAGTTTTGTCGTAGAAGCTTCAAAAAGGGCTCATTCGATTGGAAATTGAGAGGACTAGTGCCTTTTTATTTGTCAAAAGTGATCAGAGGGCAAATGTCTCACTCCACACCTAACATTTCCCGAAACACTTCTAATCAAAATTTTGATATAACCATTTTGTTAAGCTTATTAGAAAGGTCTGGAAAATTTTGTGTCTGAGGATAACAAATCCCCCCAGCCCTCAGGGCAAGGGTTGTAAGTTGTGCCCTGGGGACATATAGGGTTTTTATAGAAAGATCTCATTGGTTTAGTAATCAGACGCTCTAGTGCTCTTTTTCCCCCTCCAGAGACACACGTCATATTGTCCCAAAATGCGTCTAATAGAAATTTTGAGATATCCATTCTATTCAAAATAGTCTAAATATCATATAACAAGGCTTTTGGGGTCGAAACAAACCCCAGAGATTTGGTGCAAGGGTTGTAAGCTATACCCAGTTGGTATTAAAGGTTTTTATTGAAGGGATGGTTGAGTCCACCCAGGACTCGAACATCCAAGGGCCCCGATGCCCCTCCTCCAAGCTTTTGTCCCCTTCCCTAATTTTTTTACTTTTTTAAAGTTTATTTGTTTGAACTTTTTTGAACTTTTATTTTTTATCTTTTATATTTTTTTTTAATATAGAAATTTTTTCAACTTTTTTCACGTGTTTTAATATGACATAAAATATACTTAAAACAAAAAAATCACGTTTGATATTTTTGAAATACGAAATGAGAATGATATAGATATGTTAACCGTGATTTTTACTATTAGAAAAATAATGTTTCTAGTAACACTTCTTTCTTGGACTGTTTTTTTTTATTTGAACTTTTTTTATGCTGTGGTACCAGTGGTACTATGTGGCTACTAATCGACATTACATAGTTTATTTTATATTTCCAATCAGTGTTTTTGTACATTGGAAGGATAAACTCTTATCCTTCGTATGCACATGAAAAAGTCATCGGTGCGTTTGTCTAACAAAGACAAATATTTTAACCATGAGACAAGTGCTAGTGGGGATCTCATTGGAAATGTATACGTTCTTGTCAGGACAGTGAGATATTAAATTCTTTTGGTATATCGAAAAAATTTAACAGTGTTGATGGTGGATATGCTAGATTGGCATTTTAAGAGAAGCTAGTGCTCAAAGATAATGCAATTCTCAAACAAAAATTTTACGATGGTGGTCAACTTCTTGCTAATGGTTCTGCTAACACGTTACCCGTTGATAGGTCCTATCATCATTTCTCCAATATTAGCATTCAAATGAAAGCAAAGGGGTAAAGTAAGGCCTACTGCTGCACTAGTATGATAATGCATATAATGTCTATGTGCCAAAACTGCAAACTATGAAAAAAAACTATGGAAAAGTGGTACTAGATAGTGAAATCGATGGCAAAATAAAAAGGGCATTGGCAGACAATGTCACTAATGAATATAAGGATGAATTGGTGGAAAATAAAGCGCACATGAACATTATTACTACCATTGATCATATACTAACAGATATTGTAAATGAAGCGACTTATACAAAAGACGAAACGCATTTTGAACCTGTAGCTGACAACACAGTAAAATTTGTGAATGACTCAAAATGGTTTTTCTACTGGTTACAAACTAAGAGAAGAGAGCAGCTACACTATCAAGCGAGAACATGATGAATTATTTTATGGAACATATTCAAAAATGTCCAAAGTTGTTCAATGATATTAATAATGCATTTAACATTTTTTTATGTTAATATTCTACAGGGTATTATTTCAATAAAATATTTTATGCATTACTTTATTATGTTTCCACTATTTTTAGGGTATACTAGGAAGTCAAATGTTAAGAATATTTACTAAAAAGTCTGAGATGTAAGAGAAGGAATTTTAAGAGACATAGATACTACTAGCAGGCTCATAGGGGATATATTAGAAACTGAGATAGGTTAACAGATCTTTTTACTAGACAGAGGTTTTTAAGTCTGAGAGAGATGAATTGGATTTTTCTCCAAAACCCCCACAGAAAAGCAAACATCCGCTCAGAAACACAGGCTCAGAGTGAGAGAGGCAAAAAATATCTACAATCACACAGAGTCAGATATAAAATCATACAAAGACAGACATAGAGACAAGGAAACATCCGCTTAGACATAAATGAATAGAGAGAGAGGCAAAAATATCTACAAACATATATTCAGACACAAAATCACACAAAGACAGATATAGAGACAAGCAAACCTCCACTCACACACACAGGCACAGAGAGAGAGGGAGGCAAAAACACATACAGACACACAGAGTCAGATACAAAATCACACAAAGACAGACACAGGGACAAGCGAACATTATCTCAGAAAAACAGACATAGAAAGAAAGAGGCAAAAATAGCTACTAACATACAGAGTCAGTCACAAAATCACACATAGACAGATATAGAGTCAAGCAAACATCCGCTTACACACACAGGCACAAAGAGAGTGAGACAGGCGAAAATACCGACAAATACCGCAAACAGACGCTCAGACAAACAGGTATAGAGAGAAAGAGGCAAACACACCTACAAACACACAGAGCCAGAGACAAAATCACTCGAAGACAGACATTGAGACAAGCGAACATCTGCTTATTCACAATGGCACAGAAACAGAAAAGCAAAATAACTACAAACGCACAGAGTCAGACAAAAAATCACACAAAGACAGACAAGAGAGAAGAAAACATCCATTCAGACAAACGGACCCTGAGAGAAAGAGGCAAAGATAGTTACAAACACACAGAGTCAGGCACAAAGTTACATATAGACAGACATAGAGACATACAAATATCCGCTCAGACACACAGGCATAGAGAGAGAGAGAGAGAGAGAGAGGGAAAAAAACACATACAAACCCACAAAGACAGACATAGAGACAAGCAAACATCTGCTCAGACACATAGGCAAAGAGAGAGAGAGAGAGAGAGAGAAAGAGAGAGAGAAACAGAGAGAGAGAGAGAGATAGAGATAGAGAGAGAGAGAGAGAAAGAAGCCAAAATACCTACAAACACACAGATTTAGACACAAAATCACGCAGAGACAGAAATAGAGACAAGCAAAAATCCGCTCAGACAAACCGACACAGAGAGAGAGAGGCAAAAATACCTGCAATAGCACAGAGTAAGACACAAAATCACACAGAGACAGACGTAGAGACTTGAAAACATCCACTCAGACACACTGGCATAGAGAGAGAGGAAAAAATACCCACAAACACACAGAGTCAGACACGAAATCACACAAAGACAGACATAGAGAGAACCGAACATCCGCTCAGATACACAGAGAGAGAGAGAGAGGTAAAAATACCTACAAGCGCAAAGAGTCAGACACAAAATCACCGAAAGACCGACATATAGACAAGCAAACATCCACTCAGACACACAGGCACAGAGAAAGAGAGAGGGGCAAAAAAATATATCTTCTCATGTTTACACCGAAGTGCTCAAGCCGGCTTAGAACCAGACAGCAAGGAATCCCTGGGACCTCTAGTATGAATAGAGGCTTTGTGCAATCCTCGGCCCATCTTAGTCACTACATGGTTTTCAGAATTTGACTCTTCTATGCTGTTCTGACGAGGCCCTTCTATCAACAAGAGTTGAAATCCTTTAGAGACAATCTCAAGCCTATTACCTCAGACTCATTATATATTCATGCCTATAAATATTATGCTACTACAGCGAGGAAGCCCATAGTAGATACATTAGCTAGGAAGACGGCTTTCAGTCCGAAAACGCCGGTCAAAACACACCAGGCCCAGAATATTTGTCCTTTAATCAGAATCCCGTGCGAATGCTGCGTCATTTACTAGGCTATAATTACCTCGAGGGGCGCCACTCCTCAAGTAGAAATAGAGTTAACCGCAAGGTCCCCAGTTTTGCAGGTACCCCAAAAGGGTCTAGGCAGCCCTTTGCAGAGGCCTTTGTCCATAATCTGGATTGTACGCTTTGCCGCAGTTGTCCTCCTGAAGAGGATCCTCCCGCGATGGTGTTCTGCATCATCATTCAATTTAACCCTTACTGGGAGAAGGTTTGTAACTCATGGGACATGTGAACAAACCGGTGGGCCCTAACGAGTGTACATTTCAGGGGCCCTTTCCTCCTCCACCTGCATTTATGGCCCTTGGTGAGGGTGTCCCAGTTTCTATTTTGGACCACCAGGGACAAGATCTCCCCTTGGTCCTTGCCTCCTATGGAGGTACCGTACATATCTGTAGGGTGTTCCCCTATTGCTACTTGAGGACACGCCAAGTGGCTTTGGGGAGGCCCATTAAAGCTACCAAATGGTGTGGCAATAAAGACTGACCGCTTGTGGCAATAAAGACTGACCGCGCCAGTTCTGCCGGGGTAATTCGCTTAATTAGCTTCAGATACCGCCAGTTCTGCCGTGGGAACTTTATGTGGTACCTACCGGCTGCGCCACTTGTACCGAGGGAATTTTGTTGATTCGTGAGTTTCAATGGTTGTCGGCCCTGTGCCGCTTATGACTGCGCCAACTGCAATTGGGGATGGAAGGGACCGCACCACTCGTACCATTAAGTATCACGCCAGTTGTGCCGTTAAGTTTTATTACGCCGTTACTATTTTAAACTTGTGCCACTAAAGATTACACCACTTGTAATGGGGAGTAAGATAAATAGGTGACCGCGCTAATTCCTATGGAAGAAAATAAAAAATGGATTAAAGTACTAGGTTTGAATTTCCTTGTGAGGTGATTAATTAGACTGGGAAGCCGTCAATCCAGGAGCGTAATCAAACTTCGTAGGATTATCAAATCCCTTAGAAGCGCTGCCAATGGAGTACAATTGAACTAGTTATCTACTGTGCGATGAGATACAGGCATATGAATAAAAAACACAAATAGAAAAGTAATAGTTTTATTGAGACTTACATTTCAGGTGTACAACAACTTATGTATATGAGCAAGGCTTCAATTCAGTCAGAATAATAATTTCATAATTGCTCGCAGAATGGTAGGAACATAATATCTGTAATCATAATGCCTATAATAATAATAATGACGCGAAAAACACTCTTCATCACTATATATCCTTAAACCTGATTCTGTGCCGTGAGAGCTATTTCACGATTGGCCCAACTCCTGTGGAGGGGTCGCTACTTTGTCATTATGTTTACAAACTAAACTCATTACGCTAACTGCCCATCTAATAATTTATTTTCAATATTTTGATGATTAGACATTCATATTACTCTGATAACTTGAAACTTCTGAATAAGAAATTATCTTGTGATTTTTTATTGCCAAGTATTTCCACGAAATTTAAACCGTCTTCCTTGATTTAATAGTCAGTCTGTAGAACGAAACGTCTAGAATGCTGCGAGGCATTTATATTGGAAGCATCCTTAGAAGGAAAGAATTTAATTTTTGTATATTTTAAATATATCACAGATTTTTTTGAAAACTCACCTTTTACAAGTTTTTATCCTTTGCTAACTATAGGATAATTATGCTTCCTATCTACGCTAAATTAATGGGGAAATACATCGATTTAACATTAACTCTGTCTAAGTAATTAGCTCTGTCTAAATACATAAATATATATATATATATATATATATATATATATATATATATATATATATATATATATATATATAATATATATATATATATATATATATATATATATATATATATATATATATATATATATATATATATATATATATATATATATATATATATATATATATATATATATATATATATATATATGAACGGCTTAAAGCATATAATAATATGTTCACTACATTAACTGGTAATCATTAAAACATTTTCACTGGGTTTGTTCGTTATATAATTCTGATAATAAGTTATCGAAGTTGTTAATTTATCAAAACTATTAAAATATGACATGTGTAAATTCACACATACTTCACCACCTTACGTGTCTCTTAGCGTACTCACTCCTTCTGTTGTAACTTATGGTCCTTCACTCTTTTCGTCTTGGCAAAAAATTTTAAAACATTTACGATATAGTTTCTTCACAGAATAGTTCGAGCATGGTTATATTCATCTTGTACGAAACGCTTTCTCTAATTGTCAAACGGGAAATGATACTTCCAGGTACAGGTGTGTGGAATTTTGATATCACAGTTCATTCACACCTGCTGTTCTTGGATAGTTCATAAGGTGCCTTTTTGTTAAGGGGTTGAAAACTGGGAGCGCGTTGATAATAGATGGGTTGATTTTCTTCTCAGCATGTCATTCTTGGGATATTTTAAAGTACATAGAGAATGTATTTCTTGTATAAAATTGTTCGTTCGTGCACTTAGAAATTAAGTTCTCTTATAAAATTGTTCGTGCATGGCACGAACAATCTATTAGCTTTTGCTTTTGCGGTGATTTCTATTAGCTTTTGCGGTGATTTCTTGGTTAACCATAGGGGAACAGATGTTTGGATTAGGAATGGGTCGACATCAATCTTTAGTGATTCCTTCAACGTATCGTCTTTAACTTGTGGGAGGAGTATATTGTCACTGAGGGGTTAATGGGGTTACTTTTGCTTTTGTAATTCAGTGGTTGGTTTCCAGGTCCATTTTTCAGAAATTATCTCGTAACATTTATGGGATAACAGAGATAGGAACTTTTCGCATTTGATATAGGTGATAGGATGGGTCCCAAGAAATGGTCGAAAGGGATTCAACGCGTGAATCTGCGACACGTAAATAATTTGGGTTCATCAAATATCATAACTATACAGTTATATGGTGCATGGGTCCATAAGGATTATCAAGGGTGATATTTATGTACTTATATCTTGTACTGGTCGATGGGGTTCTCAAGATAGAGGTGTTTATATAGTTCGATAATGCACTAGATACTGAGATTTATTAGATAGTGTTACCTGATACATACTAAGGTTTGTGATCGAGGAACAACGATCAAAAAGGTAACCGTAATTTTTGTCCTAGCTTCGTTGCCCGTAATTTATGGTGAGTACTCTTCGTTGGTTGAGGGATGATGAAAATAGATGCTACTAGGTTGTATCTGTATTGGACTACGTATTGTAATGAATGATCTCCGATAGGTCATTCCAATTCCTGTAATAAAAATAACGAGGCAGAATCAAACGTTCTTTAAAATGAGTAGTCATAATACATAATAGGTAATACGATTGGGTACATTACGATTGGGAGTTTTATGCTACAAGACAATATTAAACAAATAGACTAATATTATTACACATATATTGATTTTAACAAAACGACATTATTATCATTTTGGTCTCAAATATATGGAATTTCCATTGGGAAACCTAAAATATAGAAATTTCTTCTAATTGTTATAGAATAACGAAGATATAAGAGATTAATTCCTATAACTTTAAGTAAGTTCTCTTATTATGCTCCTTAGTATACGCTATTAAACAAACTTTATTTCAATTTCCTTCAACATTTATTTAATTCTACATTAGATTTAAAATAACCATTTAAACATAAGTTACGCTACATCTTTAAGTTTGAGGTCTCAGTTTACAACATATTTCATACCTTCATTGTTCATGCACGTCCGTGCTGTTTAAGAAACGCACGTTGCAGCGTTGTAACCGCACGGTTTTACGTAAATGGCACTTACAATGAGGGAAATAGACACAGCAAGGACGAGTGGAGACCTCTATACCCACTCGTTTTCTAATGTCTTCCCTTTTTCTTGGCTTAGACGTTTTCGTGTGGTTCCGGGTTTAACTTCTGCATTTCAGCCGTTTCCCCATGTTCTTCCTTTGGGTTTTGCTTTCTTAATATCAAAATTCTTCCATAATTAAAAGTTAGTAAGGTTCTCATAGTCAAGGAAATCGCGAATACAAAACATACGGTCACTAGTATGTTCCACCAGAAATTGGTTGAGAATAATCCGTATCTATTATCCACGTACGTTAGTCTCTGGTCCTCATTTGTAAATAGGGGGATCTGGGAACCTAATGCTTCTCTTATTTTTGTAAGCTTTACTGTCCCTTTATTTTTTTCTATTTTGGACCATATCAAGGTTTTCATTTCCTCTCTTTCTATATTGGGCATTGTCCTGGAATTGGGAGATTTGGGAGCCAGTCTACCGGCTCGGGGTGTGGCCAGGGAAACTTCAATATTATTCTCCACGACACTCCAAACCGTCAGGGAACACTCCGGCTTCTTTTAGTTGGACTGGATACATCGTATTGGAAAGGTGCGGGTAGACTTTTTATATTAAGGGAAGTTATTCAAATTAATTATATGCAATGTGACTTTTAATTAGAATTTGTTTTCGGGAACTGATATATGTTGAAAAATATTTTTCTATAGCATTTTTATTGTAGAATGATTTTTTACTTGTGAGCTAAAAGTTTTTAAATTATTATTCCCTTATGACGCCTATCCATTAAAAATCTCTTAATCCTGTACTGACTAAGGGTAATTCCATATATCAGGTTTTTTAACCGTTCTACCTGATTGTGTCGTTACTTTCTCCTCGACTTCTTGCGGTTTTTTCTTTTTAGGTTTTGCTAGTGATATAAGATCAATTTTCTTGTATTGTTTTTTCAAAAATTCTTGCCCTTTTAGTTTTGTTTATTTCGCGTGCGCGGCCGCTGAAGTCGGTTTTGGTTTCCCTATTTCCTTAACTACCGTATGGTCTGATTCGCCTTCAGACTCTTCGGAACTGGTTTCCAATGATTCCGCATTATAACTTTTAAAAGTGGCACTTCGCGTTTTTGAGGTATCACCTGCCCTTCCTTCGTAAATTTTTACTCCTCTGGAAGTAGAGGGTTTATTCTCTAAGTCCTCGCCTTGAGTTTTCAACTCGGGAGATTTGAAAGACCCTTGAGAGCTCTGAGAGGAATCAAAAGTTTTTGTGGGGTTCCTCCACTGTTTAAATGCCATGTCTTCAGGGGATGGGGCATTTTTTGCACTAGTGTTTCCCTCCATGAAGTCCATTGTTTAGGCTTGACCTTGGACACAGATATATCATGATATTGCCCTTGCTGGTCATCCTTCGGAGTTTGATTCCAAGGCAATGTACTTTGCCTCGTTTTTATGGGGAAATTTATTAAATCCATAGCTTCTCGCAGATTTGTTTTAATTGAATCTTTGGAACGAGTTTTCTTTATGATAATACCCGGAGTTTCTACAGCTCTGTTCAATTCCTCCTGTAGCGACAGGGGTCTCTCTATTGGGGTTGCTTGAAATTAAAGGGTTTTAGTTCTGCCAATCTTGATTTGGGGGGCTCGTCTTCTGCGTCTGACGAATCGGTAGACGAGGGACGCGATACCCATCTTTCCGGGAATTTTGCTCTTCTTATTCGGCTAACATGTGCTTTGTAAGTTCTCCATGGTCGGGGCTAACCATTTTAAAAGTAAAAATCGTTATCATACTTTTTGATTATTCTATACGGTCCAGAGTATTTATTGGAAAGATTTTGCCTTCCTACTTTGCCTCGTTCTTTAGGTAGACGCAATATCCTATCTTAAAATCTATATCCCCTTTGACTTGGGGTAGGTTTCTTAGCTCTTGACTTATTTTAAATTTTTCAACTCTTGTTTTACTATTTTATAAGTTTTCCCCATCCTATTTATGAATTCTTGTTTATAATCCTCCGAGTTATTATAATAATGTCGGGATTCAACAATATCATGATACGGTATTCTGAAGTCGCGACCAAAAAGTAAATAAAAAGGGTTTTCTTTGGTTGTTTCTGAATAAGCAGTATTTATTATGTTGGTTAAATAAGGTAATAATTAATCCCAGTCGTTTCTGTTGTCTTTTGTATAAATGCTTAATATATTCGAAAATATTTTATGCCTATTTTCTATTTTACCATTAGCTTGTGGGTGATATGGGGATGTCACCAATTTCTCTATGTTAAGAAAATTCATTAAGTCTTTTGTTACTTTTGAAACAAAATTGCTTCCGTTATCACTCATAACCTTGTTTGGAATGCCAAACTTTAAAAATAATTTCACTAACGCCTTACTCGTGGCGTACGCGCCTTGATTTTTTAAAGCTTTAGCAAAAGTAAAACGAGAAAAGTGATCTATAACTGACAGAATACAAGTGTGGCCTCTGTTGGAAACAGGTAAGCCTCCGCTGGTTCCATACAAATCAAATGAGACAATTTCAAAGGGGAACCTCGCTACCGGGACTCTTCCCATTGGGGGTTTAGGATAGGCTTGGGGGTTTTTTCTTAAGTTACACGCTTCGCATGTACTAAGAAATTATTTACGTTTTGTTAATGCCGACGGCACATAAAAATATTGTTTAATTTATGGAACGTTTTCGTTATTCCTAAATGTCAACCTATATCTGAATGAAAATATTTAAAGGCAGGTATTATTAAGTTTTGGGGTAATTCAGGTATTATTGAAGTTTGGTTTCTATTTGCCTCAACAGTCACAATTCTGCATAGTATTTCTTCATCAAGATCATAGTAAAAATCATCTATTTCTTTTCTAAGAGTTTAGAATTTATCTGATAACGCATCATCATTCACAAAGTAATTAATAAGTGCTAAACACATTTTTTCCTTTTTTTATTTCTTTTTATATTTTCTAAAGACAAGGGACAATAGTTATCCTTATTTTCTTTTACTGTGTCTTTGACTTTGTTTTTCTCACATTTATGTTTACTCTTAATATTGATAGCGTTAATTTCGTTCTCCTCGGCTTCCAACGGCGTATTTTCTGGGAATCTACTCAAAAATCACAAGCTGCATTTTGTCTACCTTTTAAATATTCAAATTCAAATTCTAGATCTTGGATTTCCATAATCTATCTAGCTAGAATTCCCGTGGGGTTTTTAAAAGTGCGCAGGTACTGCAGGCTTTTATGGTCTGAACGTAGTATAAATTTTCTACCAATTAAATAGTGTCTAAATTTGTCCAAGTGGTGGATTATAGATAATAATTCTAAGTTTGTGGCGGAATAACTACTTTCGCCTTTTGATAAAGTTTTACTCGAATAGCATATAACTTTTTTATTTTTTTATTAGAAGGTCCTCGTAAAGGATCAGGGTTTCCTACGGGAATTATTTGCGAAATAATAGCACCAATGCCTTTCGAACTAGCATCGGCTGTGACCACGAATTGTCAGTTTTCAAAATCAGGCAGAGATAATATTGGTTCCGAAGTGAGTGCCTTTTGAGACGGTCTAGGGAAGTTTGAGCTTCCTGGGACCAGGTAACATTTTGGGAGTTCCCTTTAGTTAACTCCGTGAGCGGTTTCGCAATTTGGGCGTAATTGTGCACGAATTTTCTAAAGTAACCAGTAAGACCTAAAATTCCTCTTAATTCTTTCATAGTTCTAGGGTGTTTGAGATTTTCAACAAATTTTATTTTGTCTGGGTCTGGGGATATCTCTCCTTGCGTCACCACTACTCCTAAAAATTTAATTTTGTTTGAAATAAATTTACTTTTTCAGGCCGGCATTTTAAATTGCCCTCTCTGAATTTCTCAAACACTTTAGCTAGTGTTGCTAAGCGTTGTTCAGCGTTTTCTCCTACACATATGGCATCATCAACAAAATGAATGATATTCTTTAATCCTCTTAGTAGATGCAATAAGGGTCTACATAGCGCGCTTGAACTTGTCTTAAGTCCAAAAGGTACTCTTAAGTATTCATAGGAACCGCATTCAGTTGTAGAAAATGCAGTTTTATGGACATCTTTTTCGGCTATTTTTACTTGGCGGTAGCCTTGTGTAAGATCTAAAGAAGTGAAAATTTTTTTTACTTGAGATAGAGTCAAGGATTTCATCTATTCTTGGTAAAGGAAATTTATCACTAACTACTTATTTGTTAAGGGCTCTTTAATCTACTACGAGTCTCAGGTCACCATTCTTTTTTGGACCAAGACCACTGGTGAAGAATACGGATTTATACTGGGGCGTATAATCTCATTTTTTTCTAATTCATGAATTTAATTTTTTAACCACTCTTTGTGCTTATACGGTACACAATATGGCTGTTTCGCGACAGGATTACCGGTCGTTAGAATTGAATGTTCATAAAACGGTATCAGTCCGATGTCATCTTCGGATGCATAAAATACATCTTTAAAATTCCCTAATAATTCGCAAATTTTTTTTTTAAG
The DNA here is from genome assembly GCA_027921565.1 of Artemia sinica. Taxonomy (NCBI): domain Eukaryota; kingdom Metazoa; phylum Arthropoda; class Branchiopoda; order Anostraca; family Artemiidae; genus Artemia; species Artemia sinica. The sequence goes on from CM051264.1 coordinate 27,760,395, forward strand.
TTCCAAGTCAGTAATATGATCCATATTAAATTTGTTTAAAAATTGGGATTTAGTTAGATGGTATTTGTAATTGAGGTTTTAATGCCGTTAACTAGGTTTCTTTTAGAATTTTCCCATCTATCTAAATCATTCTCCGAGACAACTTGGATTTGAACTAGACACGTTCCCTTTTTTATTGTAATTGTATCATTTTTGTGGTTATTATTCACCCAAATAAAACCTTCTCCTTTGTCGTAAGATATAATCTGTTCTTCGCATGACAGATTTTCAGAAATTTCATTCGACAGGATCGCGAGCCATATTTCAGATTTGCTATCCACTGGTTCAATCATCTGTGATATTTGAATTCTTTGCATCGTTTTGGGAGGGACTTTTGTTTTCCGCATTGCGAATCGATAATATTTTTCTTTATTTTCATTGTCTATTAAATTTAGACTGGCGCTATCTGCCAATAACATTGGCTGCGCCTGAACCGCATTGGGGTTCCCTACTTTTTTCCGTAATTCCACTATTTCCTTGATTTCATTCGACCCATATCGTCGCATATCTCCTATTTTTATTTTTGCAGATTCAATCCACTTAATATTTAAATTTACTTCATTTCTGCAATGTCTTCCAGAATAAGTAAATACATTTCTGATTATGCCATGTCCTCTTTGTAGCGAGACATGAGGTTCAAAAGATTGCGACATTATACCGCCAGAAATTTTATTTACTCTTACATTCTCTTCGTAACCTCTGTTACAATTTCTTAAGGTAGGGGAAGGGGTATTTGCTGGGTACACAAGCCTTTCGTTCGCTACGTCTAATAATACTCTATTAGACCTTAAAAAATTGAGCCGATGATGGTTTCATACGGAAAATTGTTGCATATTATAAAGTTTGTCGGAAAAATTCTATTATCCCTTTTTACGTCTAGGCGAATTGAACCTTTTGCATCCAATTTATGCCCTGTTACGCTAGTTAAGTTGGGATTATTAAAATTCCTCTGTCGCCTAATATGCAGAGGCAACATATTAAATACGCATGAGTTTATGATATTAACCGTTGCACCAGAGTCAATTAGTGCCTTAAAGTAAACATTTGCCACACTAAAATCATTAAATATAGGTAACTTATTATTACTATCACTAAAGGACGGTACTATTATTGGTTTGGACCTATAAAATATTCTAGGCCCCTTCTGGGTCCAATTTATTCTTCTGAGGGGCCTGACATGTTTCCCTGTGGATTTATTTCATACGTCGGTGTCTGCAATAGAGATTCGGATATGTCCATGGAATCTCTAGCCAAATGATTTACTTTTGTTTGTCGATTTTGCCATATATTATTACGGTAGTTTGGATTTCTTGCGCCAGTGCGGGTGCTGGCTTCGTCTGCAAATGCCGTTGGCTTGAAAAATTTGCATTTCCTGTCGGCAAGTTTTCGGGATTTCTATATACCATCCTTGCACCATATTGGTTTTGACGAGCATTTGGGTTTTCGAATCGATAATTATTTTGTCTGTTGGGGGAAGGGTTATACACATTCTGTTGGTACGCATTGTGAGGTACTGGTGTTTGCAATCTTCCCTGCCTATAACCTTGTGCACCAATGGTGCTAAAATTTGTTCTCCCAAACAAATGGTTGCCATAATTTTGCGTATAACCGACGGCATTCCTTGGTGCCGTTATGTCTCTAAACCTAAAGCGGCACTCTCTCGCGATATGCCCAGGTCGATTACAGTTATAGCATCTTACAATTGTGGAACTATTTCCATAATTGATTGGCTTAATGGGCTGAAAACTGACTATTTTCTGCCTAGTGGTTTCTTGCGTTCTATTTCTTTGTGGCACTGGGGAGTTATCCCTTGAAAAGAAATTTGGAGAAGCCTGACCTTCAAGTGAGGCTAGTCTTACGGTCGATTCACCAAGGCTATTTATTTTTGTTTTACTGTGATTTGCCACAATTGTATCAATTTCGATCATTCGTTACACCTCCTGAACTGCAATATCCAATGTCTGAATATTTTTGGATATTACCATTCTATATAATTTTTGGGGAAGCCCTTGCAAAAAGGCCTTTAGTATGATTTTTTCATACAATTCTCCTGAACCTTTTCCGAATTTTGCTTCTAGTGAAATCCGTTTATTGTGAAGATATTCTCTTACATTCTGTGTATTGTAAAAGCATACCATTCCGTGTTTTAATTTATTTGTTCAACTAGTTTCGATAAATCTATCTTTGAATGCCGTTAACAATTTTTCTATTGTATTTATTGGAAAAAACTGTCATCATCTCCTGCAGTATTTTTGATTTGCTTTAGGAAGGTTAAGGCCTGCCCTCTTAATCTTAAGAGGAGCATACCGACTAACGTTTCTAGCTCTGTTTTTGTCAATTCTACAAATTGGGCCAATTGGATATTAAATTCGTCGATATCTGTTTGTCCATCATATTGCGGAATAGACATCACCTTTTGCGCAATTAATAGTTCGCTTAATTCTTCTGACATTTTTGTGTTTGAATAGCTAAAAATAAATTTATTTTTTTCATTTAACCTTTTTGGGGGAGACTGTTATCTCCTATGAGATATTCTAAAAGGGTTTCCTATTATAGCTTAGCGGTTATAGGCCTATACACTTTTTCTTATAAGTCTGTATCTTTCCAATGATTTAAATTTAAATTAAGAAATTTGTAGCATAACTAGTTTGCTTGTTTTCCTCCAAGATTTCCGACCGCGCCACTTGTGGCAATAAAGACTGACCGCTTGTGGCAATAAAGACTGTCCGCGCCAGTTCTGCCGGGGGATTTGCTTAATTAGCTTCAGATACCGCCAGTTCTGCCGTGGGAATTTTATGTGGTACCTACCGGCTGCGCCACTTGTACCGAGGGAATTTTGTTGATTCGAGAGTTTCAATTGTTGTCGGCCCTTTGCCGCTTATGACTGCGCCAACTTCGCGCCAACAATGGGGGATGGAAAGGACCGCACCACTCGTACAATTAAGTATCACGCCACTTGTGCCGTTAAGTTTTATTACGCCGTTACTATTTTAAACTTGTGCTGCTAAAGATTACACCACTTGTAATGGGGAATAAGATAAATGGGTGTCCGCGCCACTTCCTATGGAAGAAAATAAAAAATGGATTAAAGTACTAGGCTTGAATTTCCTTGTGAGGTGATTAATTAGACAGGGGAGCCGTCTATCCAGGAGCGTAATCAAACTTCGTAGGATTATCAGATCTCTTAGGAGCGTTGCCTATGGAGTGCAATTGAACTAGTTATCTTCTGTGCGATGAGATACAGGCATATAAATAAAAAAACACAAATAGAAAAGTAATAGTTTTATTGAGACTTACATTTCAGGTGTACAACAACGTATGTATATGAGCAAGGCTTCACTTCAGTCAGAATAATAATTTCATAGTTGCTCGCAGAATGGTAGGAACATAATGTCTGTGATCATAATGCCCATAATAATAATAATGACGCGAAACACACTTTTCATCACTGTATATCCTTAGCCCTGATTCTGTGCCGTGAGAGCTATTTCACGATTGGCGCAACTCCTGTGGAGGGGCCGCTACTTTGTCATTATGTTTACAAACTAAACTCATTATGCTAATTGCCCGTACAATAATTAATTTTCAATATTTTGATGATTAAACATTCATATTCCTCTGATAACTTGAAACTTTCTGAATAAGACATTGTCTCGTGATTTTTTATTGCCAAGTGTTTTCGCGAAATTCAAACCGTCTTCCTCGATTTAATAGTCAGTCTGTAAAACGAAACGTCTAGAATGCTGCGAGGCATCTATATTGGAAGCATCCTTAGAAGGAAAGAATTTTATTTTTTTATATTTTAAATATATCCCATACTACTCACGGTACAATGGTAAATACATTATATCCTACATAAATGGTATATACAACCTATAACTTATAATCTATAATCTATAGCCACCTTATAACCTAAATCATGCTCTAACCTATATTCTTTGTCATATATAAGCTACAACTTATAGTCTATAATCTAAAACTTGGGGTAGGCCCATTAAAGCTGCCAAATAGTAAATACATTATATCCTACATAAATGGTATATACAACCTATAACTTATAATCTATAATCTATAACCACCTTATAACCTAAATCATGCTCTAACCAATATAATTTGTCATATATAACCTATATTTTATAGTCTATAATCGAAAACCAACTTATAACCTAAATCATGTTCTAACCTATATTTTGTGTCATGTATAACCTATGAACTATATTTTAAAATCCATAACCTATAACCAACTTATAACCTATACCCTCTTCTAACCGTTACTTTTAATCATGTATAGTATACCAAACAGAAATTATCCTGTATATAATGAAGGTTGCCTGCCGTATACCACAGCTGGCAGAGAGTGTATGTCCTCTCGACAGTTTTTAGAGAAAGAAACGTGGAAACCTAGTTTTACGACTTCATAACAAAAGTTTTGCTAGCTCAACAGAAATTTGTCTTTAGGCTTAGGGATTTATTTGACCTGTCCCTAAATAAAAAGCCTTTTATTGCTCAGAAATGAATAGATATTTCAAAAGAGATCATTGCTTGTGTAGGTGTAATATATGGTATGATAAACTAAGTTTGTTCTCATTTAAAAAATTTTGGGAAGCACCTGAATTCTCCTACAGAACTGTTTTCATTTGTCTTCTTCTTCTTTGGATGCACAATCTTACGCACTGAGAGAATATTACGGCGAAATCGTCAAGTAAATAATTTGAATAAGTTAGTATAACCATAACAGAACCAAGCCTCTACTAATATAATTTGATATATTAATGTTTGTACCTTAATTACGCACCTTATTAAGGGAGTTTGGAGGAGGAATATAGGAGAGGTGTTCTTACAAACATCCAGTTAAGTGTTTTGGACCATAATCATTACAATGATGATATCGTTTTATGCTTCCAAGCTTTTCTACTTAAGGAGTGACATTAAAAATGCATGTTGTTTTTAGTGCTATATTATATTTACGGATGGTAGAATTGATTAACATCACTTAGATATGAGTAATAGCTCTCAAATGAGCCATTAAACGTGGTAGCCCACTAGCCCCAGCTTTTTCACTTGAGACATAGCACCAAAAGTGCACTTAGACATGATATGCATTATTACATGAGTGCAGCAATATTCGTTTCTTTTCCCACTTGCTTTTAGTTGAATGCCAATATCGGAAAGATGACGATAAGATCTATCAACGGGCAACTTGTTACCAGAGCAATTAGCAAGAATTTGGCCCTAATCGTCAACTAGTAGTTTCAGACTTGCACTATCCTTGAGCACTAGCTTCTCTGGAAATGCCACTCTCACATATCCACCCTCAACACTGTTGAATTTTTCCAATATACCAATAATCTCTCATTGTAATGACAATGTACGCATACATTTCCTATCAAATCCCACTACAACATGTTTCATAGTTCAAAGATTTGTCTTTTTCAGCATTCAACGCAACGATGACTCTATCATGTGCATACACTTTCTCCGAATATTTCATGTTCAACTTTTTTTTAAAAGGATGCAAGTGTTCATCCTTCCAATGTACAAAAAATACTGATTGAAAATATACAATAAATTTGGTAATGTCGATAAGCAGCCATATAGTGTCACTGGTACAGCCGCATGTCACTGGTTCCATGTCCAAAAAAAATTAGTCCAAAAAACAAGAAAAGTGTTACTCCAAACATAATTTTTCCAATGGTAAAAATCACGTCTAACATATATATTTCATTCTCATTTCGTATTTCGAAAATATCAAAAGTGGTTTTTTTTTGTTTTAAGTATATTTTATGTCATTTTAAGACATGTAAAAAAAGTTAAAACATTTTTATGTTAAAAAAATAATATAAAAATAAAAATTAAAGCTTAAAAAAAGTTAAAAAATTAAACTTAAAGAAAAAGTGTTTAAAAAATAGGAGGAGGGGCCTAAAATTTGGGAAGAGGCATCGGGGCTATTAGAGGTTGTGGTTCTTTGTGGTTGGGGTATGGATTTCCGAGGTCTGTCGTATCATTGCCTAAAATATATATATATGACTTTATTAATTCCAATTTTTTGCATATCCCCAATACTAAACAATACTTTATATTATAAATTATGTTAGTCAAATTTAAAATAAAATAAAACAGTTTACTTAAGTGTTAGTCACTTTTCTGTACTTGAATCAATTGACTTGTGAAGATTTAATATATATTCAGACATAATCATATTCTTGCATAATTTCTGTCAGAGCTAATCTGTCAGTGGCTCAATCTGTCAACAATTTGTAATCTGTCAATAATTTCTGTCAATGGGTAATCATATTCTGAATGAGAAATTCCTACCTCAATTACAGCATAAGTTGTTTATTGGTTGGTTTACAGAATATATTGGTCTCACCGGTGCACTCAGCACCAGGAAGGTCAGAAGTGATCATTGCTGTCACTTATCTTCTAACCGTAGATTTCGTTGCTCGTTTTCGTCCATCATTACTTCGGATATATTTTCCATGCCTTTTTCTTTAGCTGTTTGGATTCATTCGTCATCTTGTGTAATTTCACGTAACGTCATAGATACGAAAAAAGCGTATTTTACAGCTTCTAACCACAGATCCCTGTGTAAAATTTTCGTTCGTAATGCAATGTTATTCTCGTTGTTGTTTGTTCCATTTGTTTTGCTTTAGCTGTTCAGATTTTCGTTCTCATTTGTTTTCGAATCACATATCGAATCACAATCATATACATACAAAAAATACTGATTGAACATATACAATAAAAATTGTAATGTCGATGAGCAGCCATATAGTACCACTGGTAAAGTCGCATAAACAAAAAAATCAGTAAAAAAATAACTCCAAAAACTAGAAAATTGTTACTACAAACATAGATTTTCTAATAGTAAAAATCACGGGTAACATATATATATCATTCTCGTTTGGTATTTCGAAAATATCAAAACCGAATGTTTTGTTTGTTTTAAGTATATTTTATGTCATTTTAAGCCATGTAAAAAAAAGTTGAAAAAAATTTCTATGTCAAAAAAATAATATGAAAAATAAAAATAAAAGTAAAAAAAAAAAAAACTTCAAAAAAGTGTAAAAAATAGGGGGATGAATCAAAAAGCTGGGGGAGGGGCATCGGGGCCCTTGGAGGTTGGGGTCCTTGGTGGTTGAGATATGGATGTCCGAGGGCTGTCGTATCATTGCCTAAGATATATATATATATATGACTTTATTAATTCCAACTTTTTGCATATCCCCAATGCCAAAAAATACTTTATATTATAAATTATATTAATCAAATTTGAAATCAAATAAAATGATATACTTAAGTGTTAGTCGCTTTTCTGTACTTGAATCAATTGACTTGTGAAGATGGAATATATATTCTGACATAATCATATTCTTACAGAATTTCTGTCAGAGCTTATCTGTCAATGGCTCAACCTGTCAACAATCTGTAATCTGTCAATAACTTCTGTCAATGGCTAATCATATTCTGAATGACAAATTCCTATCTCAATTAGAGTATAAATTGTGTACTTGTCGGTTTACAGAATATATTGGTCTTGCCGGTGTGCTGGTAAGGTTTAGTGTCCATATATTGTGTACAGTCAGTAGTTAGAGATGGGTAATTAATGTTATACACGCATTAGGCCCAGTTAGGTTGTTTTTGCATACCCTAAAAGCATTTATTACCACCCCCTTCCCGAAGACACTTGTTGCTACACCACTGTGAGCATATCTTTCCTACATGAATAAATAAATTATATGCTTGTATTAACTTTCATATTACCCAACCCCGAGAGATGAATTTCTGAAATTCGTGTTCCGTGTTACGACAAGACAACAAGCAGTCCCCGTGGCCTTCGTTTGATAGGAGGATTTTTTGTGTGTTTTATAGCTTCTATTTGTATCTAATTAAAAAAAAGATCCACAAAAGCAGGTTTTTAAAGAAAGGTAAAAAGCTATTTGAAACCTAAGGCAAGGAGAAATAAAGTCAAACAATAATTCAAGCTTGAAGTGAAAAAATATTACTATCAATAAGTAAATGATAAAAAACGAACAGAAATTACATTGAACAATAAATTCAAATCTAAAATGAATAGTAATTAACGCAAACAGGAGAAAGAATAAAACCCCCTAAGCCTTCTAAAGACCAGAGCGCCATTTGCGCGTTCCTGATTTTTTTTTTTTTTATTTCGAGTGGTGTGTTTTATTTGTCATAAAGTCAACAAAAGAAAAAAACAAAACACCATACCAGTTAAAATCACAAATTTCATGGAAACAAACGTTTATTTGTTTGAATTTGTCTCTACGTAATTGTGTTGTGTACTTATTTATTCATAAGGCATTAGCTTCCTACTCTTCAATTTGGCTTAAATGTCCCCTTTCTAGGATTTTTGCTAATTTGTCAATTTCATCTTGCTATTGAGATATGAAATTAGGTCTCCTTTCAGGATTTTTCTTAATTTATGTCACTGTTCTTTAATTGAAATCAAATTCAAGTAATCCCCCAGAATACTAATGCTTAGATCTTGTATATCAGATGTTGAGAAATACTAGTCTTATGGGAGTTGCAACAGTTTTCTACCCCCGAACCTTATCCTCATCCGTAGAGAGCTTACTGAATAATTTCCTGTATTTGTTGTATTACCTTTTTAAGCTTATTATCAATCAATGACTTTCCAGTGACTTTTCATTGCATT